>BPLQ01014758.1:107002-534349 GCA_021605075.1 Caerostris darwini | reverse complement strand
AAAAAAAAAAAAAAAAAATCGGAAGTTCTATTGAAGAATGCTTTTAAGTAAATAGGAAGATACTTTTTTTTTTGAAGCAATAACACCTTTTTTACGAAATGAATTGCGATATATTGTATGTAGGTTGAAGATATTGGTTGATATTAAAGATCTGTATCATTTTGCTTCTGTAGCAAGACAGTCTGTTAGAGAAACACGTTAATTTTTTCATACATTTCATGGGATTTATAGTAAAAAAAAATGCTCCATTTTATTATTGTGCTCAGTAAAGTAGCTCGAAGAATTATCAAATGATAAACAAATCTATTTTTATTAGCATATATTTTTGTAAAAAATATTTTCAATCATCTATAGTCGAAAATCAAAAATAGAGATTATTTCCCCATATTACATATATAGATTCTGAGAGATTATTTGAGTATTGATTACAATAAGAAAATGTATCAAATACATACACTGGCATGGAAAACATCAGCCTCGATGTAATGTAAGAATATTTCGCGCACCTTGTGCAGATTCCAGTTTCGGCCTACAAGTGGAGTCTTTCCCAGAATCTATGTCTTTAAATATGCTAAATATGTTATGTCTGTAATTGTATTTGCGTGGTGTTTGTGCATGTGTAAATAAACCTGTAATAGTTCTCAAACCTAGTTCTAAGCCTCAAGTATATCAACCCAATCACTTGGTTACCCAATCCGGCTACAATTTGGTTACTCAATCCGGTTACATTCTGGCTACCCAATCCTCACACTACAACCTAAGAAATCATCCACATCAAATTCTTTATCCAATTTTTTATTATATATTATATATCTTTACTAATATTTGTATCTATGCATTCCTGTTCAAACTAGACAAAACTATCAACAGAAGAAATGAAAACTTCTGTGGCCATGCATTCGTGTAACAGACTAAATGAAAACCAAAACTGTAACTGTAAGCAAACAGACTAAATGAAAACCAAAACTGTAACAGTAAACAAACAGATTAAATGCATTAGTTACATGAAAACAAAACCAGACATAAATGTTATCATTCCATCATTAGAATATTTGAAAAAAGAAGTTTAAAACTAAGAAGTCGGAAAACATTTGCGCAACCGTTAAATAAAAGACACCCTCATCTGCAAGCTCCAGCGAAACATTATACTTTGCCAAAACTGAGAATGATATATTTAAGAGCTGTCAAAAACATTTCAGCGGGTATTTTTCACGGGAAGCGCAGAAGCAAAACAATGTTTCAGCTGCTCTTGCTGCAGAAATTTCCACCGTTAAAACATTGCAAAAAGTTATTCAAAACATTCAAGACAGCTGCACTCGACTGTCCTCTCTAGACATAGAATTGTAAATGCAATCACGTATATTCGAGCAGTGTAGCTATATGAATAATGATGTAAACAGGCAGTGCCTACGGATCGTCTATGTCATTAATTCGTAGAGCTTCAAGATTATGAATCGAGTGACGATTCGCATGCAATGCATTGCGATAAGAGAGATTCTTGATTAACTTTTTAATCAGGAATACATAGACCATAGACCATAGACCTGTCACGTTAGATGTCAATTTTATTTTTAAAAGTTATTTAGTAGAGGATTTTGTAAAAGATTCGAATTTTAATGAAGCATTAAAACACGATTCAGTCTTGGTTTAATGAAAAAATATGTACGTGTAAAAATTAAGTACGGTGG
Organism: Caerostris darwini; assembly: GCA_021605075.1. NCBI lineage: Eukaryota > Metazoa > Arthropoda > Arachnida > Araneae > Araneidae > Caerostris > Caerostris darwini. Next base: position 532,661 of record BPLQ01014758.1, on the reverse strand, counting down.
AATTTAAACTTTTTGTTGTGTGTCTTTAATGGAAAAGAGAAGTTTTCATTATTGATCAATAAGTCTTATTAAAGAGATAAATATAATTTATTTTATTTACTCTGGGGGTGAATGGTATTTTAAGGTAATTTTACTTTATAAAATATTATTTAAGATAATTTTGATATATATTTAAGATAATTTTGCTTTTTTATCATAGTTTAAGTGTTTGTATATAGATATATTATGCGTATATATTTAAAGAAATTTTACTTTATAAAATAATTTATGTGGGTGTATACATTATGTGTTGCACATTAAGGGTAAACTAATTTTTAAACAATTCGTTATTTTATTTCATACACATGTCAATTTTTAATTACCAGATTCCCTAATATTTTTTATATGAATACTAATTATTTAGTTTTGTATGTTGCTTATTATCTCTTCTTGGATGTAATAACTTCCTGCTTTTTATGTTTCCATTGTTCATAATTTTGCAGCATCTGCTGCTCTGTCCAATTATTTGTTAGCTGTTACACATCTTCTAATTTGTATAATAATTGCTTTGATTAATATTTTCCCTCATTATTCAGCTTCTGTATTATCCAAAGTAAATTCTGCTAAAATTTTCCCGCCTCCATCAATTAAATTTAATGAATTTATTAATATTTGAAAAAACTGTATTAAGATCAAGTGTCATCCACTACAAGTTCAAAAAAATGTCTTTGAACTTGAGTGGATGAATAAAAAGTATTTTATGAACGATTGAAAATTTGAACAAGATATATATAGGGTGAGTGTGAGCTAATAGAAGGAATTGAGAAAGCCTTAACCTTACGATCTAATTTACTCGGCTCTCATATAAAAAATTGAGCTTCAAAAAATAATTATTTAAATATTAGAAAAATATTGCTAACCCCGTACACTATCTTTTTCGTTTTTTTTTATTTCTGCGATATTTATTGTACAAATATGATCCATTCTTAAAGTAGCTCTTAACAAAATGAATATGTTTATTGCTAATTTGTATATCGAAATGTGCAAATCTGTAATCAAACTTTTTTTTACATTATAAAAAAATTGGTAAATGGAAACCATTTAGCATCACTTTTGTTTTTACTTTCTACAAAAATTCAACCAAATATAAAATGCAAATTCGCGCATGAAATCTTTTATTAAATTTTTAATTATTATTAGATCAAATACCAAAGAAATTAAGTAAATGTATAATAGATAATTTTCGATTTATATGTGTGTATCGTGGTCAGATTATTGTGATTTTATACATTCTGCAATCTTTTTGTATACTTATTTTAAATCTTTGGTTCTTAACAATTTTGAAAATTATGTCCTGTTAATTTTCTAGAATTTCACGTTCCGCTTTTTGAATATTAATACAATAAACAAATCAAATTACTTATTAAACAATTCAAATTACTTAATTTAAATTACATTTAATCAAATTAATAACATAAATTACATTTAATCAAATTAATAACATAAATTGCATTTAATAAAATTTGAAATTTAATAAAACTATATATCATTTTTAATTAAAATTAAATGGAATTCAAATTCATTTACTTTTTAATTTTATTCTGTTTTAACAAAAAATTTGTTTGTCAATTTTTTTTATCTAATCAATACATACTTTATTACTAACGTGTTTTTAACAAATAATAATGTTTATCTATTTACAAAAAAAAAAAAATCATTGTCTTCCTTTATTTTAATTATGATTTTCGGTTTCTATAACATACCAAATTACATAACTCACTTTATTGTTCCTTCTATCGTTATAATTTAACATATATCCTCTTGAAGTTTTTCATGTCTTAGTATAACAACAATACACCTTGCAAACAAATTGCTTCAAAACAATAAAGAAAAAATCCATCTGCTTGCAATCACAACAAACTTCCATTGCGGACGTCGACGACATCGGAAGGATTTTGCGATTTTAATTAATGAAAGTATCAGACATAAATTAAAATATTCGGAAACGAAAACACTTCCTTGTTTCCGAAATTTTTATTCTGCCGTGAAAAGATTAATTTGCATGTAAATGTCGCTCAAACTCCAAAGTTCCTTTAAGAAATTTAATTAGCCAGAAAACTTAATTAAAGAAAAGTTAGTATTATGAAAACATAATGTTATTGCTCTTTCTTTTTTTTTCAAATTTGAATAAATTCAATAAAAGAGGAGAACTAGTTGGTGGTATTGTAATCCGAAGTAAATTTTAAAGGCTTTCAGTAGAAAAAAAAATATTTTTCTTGACTTCTTGTCATTTTCATTTAAACAAGAGGAATTTTAAAATTCTTGTTTCTGGAATATATGGCATTTAATACTAGTTCTCTCAATCATTATATACTATTCGTCTTCGTCAATAGCGCAACAGCCCCATAATGTGCCAAGGGCGTCTGCCTACTCACAGATTTCGAAACATGAGCTGTTTTCCGTTGGCGGTGTAGCCCCATGGTGTGCCAAGGCAGTCTCAGTTTTTTTGTGCCAAGGCAATTTTACGCCCTTTAATTTCTTGTATTTTAACGGCATTTGGATAACTTGAGATAAAGCATCATCAATGAGCATAAATTTCAAAACATCTAGTCAAGTCAATTAAGTTAATTTTACCCCATGGCTATACAATCCGAAATATCGGTATAAGGCACATCAAAGAACAGTGTGTGAATCGGATTATATGCAGCTACAGATTATATGTCTTTTTTGTTTTTCTTGTTGAAAATTATGCCTGTGGTTACACTGCGATACTAATTATACGAGATATTTTCTTTGCGAGTTAAAAATTACATCTGCAGGTTATATGCCGCCGTGAATTATATGAGGTATTTTATTTTTTCGACTCGAAAATTACACCTATGGGTAGTAGGCGTCTTTTACTTATTATTTTCTTTTTCGGTTTGAAAATTACGTCTGCGGTATATGCGATATATTTTATTTTCTTCGGATTGAAAACTACGACTGAGGGTTAGATCTATTGTAGATTGTGCTAGATTCTTTACTTTCCATGGACAAAAATTACACGTACGGGAGGTTGTGTATATACATCTATTACACAGTTGTACATATGTCTTATTTTTTCGGGTCGAAAATTATGTCTTCAGGTTATAAGAGGTGCTTTTTTTTTTCGAGTCGAAAATTAGGTTTAAGGATTAGGCGCGGTTGTAAATTATATGAGGTATTTTACTTTTTGGGGTTCAAAAATCACACCTGCGAGTTATACATAGCTGCGAATTATACGAGTTCTTTTTTGTTAGGATAAAAATAACGCTCACTAATTACACTCTGCTGCGGATCATTCGTCTTTTATTTTTCCGGGTCAAAATTTATGTTTACGAATTATACGCCGCTGAGGTTTATATGGGGTCTTTTACATTTTCGGTTCGAAAATTATATCTATGGACCATACGAAACTGATGGTTATACGATTTCTTTTTTGTAAAATGTTTTTTGTTGCTTTGTTGTGGATTATACAAGGTCTTTTATTATCTTGGTCGAAAATTACGTCTCTAGGTTATACGAGGTGTTTTTTATCTGCTCGAAAATTACGTTTGCTGATTATGCGCCGCTGTAGATTATATGAGATCTGCTAATTTTATGGGCTATACATAGTTGTGAGTTATACAAGGTCTTTGTAGTTAAGATTAATATAATGCCCGTTGATAATAATCGATTGTGGACTATATGAGGTCTTTTATTATCCGGGTCGAAAATTAAGGACCATACGCCGCTGCGAATTATACGTATTTTATTTTGTGGACGTCGAAAGTTATGCCTATTCGACCTACAAAAAATAGGTTATACGAAGTTTTTTATTTTGTCCAGTAGAAAATTACGTCTCTGGGTTATAAAAGGTCTTCCGAATCGAAAATTACACCTACGAGTTATACGCCGCTGGGCTTATATGAGGTCTTTTTTGGAAGGAAGAGGGATAAAAATAACACCCATGTCTTACATGCTGCTGCGGATAATAATCAGGAAATTACACTGCTAAACAGATATATGCGTTCCGTTTCCAATTTAAGAGATCCTTTAAAAACGTACCAGCAAAGAATCCAGGTGAATGAGATATAAAAAGAAACACCACTTTCGAAAGAAAAGCATTCACAAGTGAAAAGTCTCGCTGAGAAAAAAAAAGATCATAAACCTTAATGATTCTGTTTCTTTCCAGCGGGCCATTGAGAAACAGAATGGGATTGTGTGAAATTTTCCGCTAGAACTCTCTTCTGTTTGAAAGAGGATTTGAATTTAAAAGAGCGGGGCAGGAGGATCAAGGAGATTGCTCAACTGCGGCATCCAAAAAAGGAACACTAAAAACAGAACCAGAAACAAGTAGAAGGATTCCAAGAAGTGTGAAGAATCACTCGAATCCTTCCTAATAAGGGAAGAGTTTTTCAATTCTGCTACCGAAAGAGAAATAAGTAGCTGAAAATGAACGATTCGGGAATTGTTCTTTAGAAGATGCCTTTCACTTGCAATGCATATTGAAGAACATTAATCACAATTATTTATCAATAACTTTCGTGACACAAATCTGCACTTGAGAAAGTTGGAAAATTAACTATTAAAAAAAGATGGTAAAAAGAAGAAATGATTGATGTCTTTAAACGTTGTAGTAGAAAAGAAATAAAACATAGCGTTTCATTTTGCTTATTGTGAAGGACAACAATATGCATATTATTTTTTCAATACAAGACAAATCGTTCATTAATTGCTCATCCTTCATTGTTCATCAAGATATATGTTATATCAGTTAAGACATGTTTTTGTCTATATTTTCTCCTTGGATAAGATGATTTTAATAAGCAAGAAACCAAATGATATAGTCGATTATGAAACCGCTAATTTCAGATCAAATAATGATTTATCTCTTTTTATGACTTTGGTAATTCTTCTTAACTAGACCGGGGAAAGGAACGAATATCTGTATGGTATAAGGGCTCAACGGGAAGAAAAAAGATGTGCAAATACACATTCGCTTCTTGTAAGGGGGTAAAGTATTTGTTCAAAATGTGGGTGTAGTGCAGAAGTCTGGTAATGAATGTAGTGAACCTCAAGGAACTCTGGGTGAGGCTGAATTTACTACAATGGTGGGGAGTGGAATTATCTCTTTGAAAAGCATACTCCTTTTCCCATCTGCAACGCGGTAAACGTCGAATGTAAGATTTGTACAATTGGATCACGCATTAAAGCAAATATTGCATTTCTTTTTTCGAAACAATGTGTGGTGGAAGGAAATTGGGAGTAGGATTTTACACCATCGAGAGCAGGGTGAAAATCCTACAAATAAATCCGAATCGATCACTCTCGTGTCACTGCAGTCAATCGGATCAATAAATCTGAAAGGCAGAAAATATTTTTTTTTCAGCTTGAAAAATTAGGGAGGAAGTGCAGAATCTCCTGCATATCCCTTCTAAGAGTATTCGTTCAAAATACGATAGCAAATTGTGGGCGTATGCAGAACACTTTCGGTGTCAGAATCTTGATAACTTTGAAACTGCTATATATCTGCTGTTCTAGTAGCGAATGACTTACGTAAAATTATCTGACATTTGAAAACAACAACCTAAAAGAATTTGGGTTTATTTTGTGAAAATAAGGAAAATTATGTGTTATATATATTGAGTCCTGATCGCTTTATAATATTTCCCTGTTAGTTTGAATGAAAACGTGAGTTCATTATCAATATTTAATTATTTTAAAAGAGAAATTCAAGAATGTCTGATTCAAAAGTATACTTAATCAACTTTGCTATGGCCTGTCCTTGTTACACTCTGAACATGCAGGTCAGTTCTGGAACCAAGAATAATTCCTCCCCAAACGAGCCATCCTGCCCCACCGTAACGGTGTCGTTCAATGGTGATCTCTTGGTGGTAACAGGTACCTGGTGCTCTCCATATGAAAGTCCGGCGAGAATCAGAGTGCAAACTAAATCTGGACTCGTCGGAAAACATCACACAAGACCACTGTTGCGGTGTCCACAATGCATGCTCTCTACTCCAGGTTAATCGCAGGCGACAGTGAGTTGCGGTAAGTGGAACACATCTGACAGGCCTACGAGCATATAGACCAATGTGTCCTAAGCGTCTGTACACGGTCTGCCTTGAAACTGTCGTACCGGTAGCTGAAGAGAGCTGACGAGACAGGTCTGATGCTGTGCTCCGTCTGTTTCTTTTGGCAGTAACTGCTAAATACCGGTCCTCATTCGGCGTTGTAACTCGGGGGCGACCTGTGCTGTAACGTCTACTCACATTACCATCATCTTGGAATCATTGCCAAAGCCTTGAGATGACACTCTGGGCGATTCCAAGTTCCTCGGATACTTCCAGCTGAGCACATCCACATTCCAGTCGTCCAATAATTCTACCACGTAAAAAATCATCCAAATGCTTCCTTTGTGCCATAACTATGCGGTTATTGCACTGAAAGGCTTTTAAAGCGCTTGTGAACAATTTTACTTCTTTGCCACCATTCCTTATATACCCCTCTCTTACACTCTCGTCATTGTGACGTACTATCCGCGCCATCTGGTGGTTTCCTGTAATTTGCATATTCTTCTTCAAGATGTGTGTGATAATTCTACAGGTGAAATTTTTATTTTAGAGTTCAATTTCTGTGTGATTCTGAATTATCCTTAATTTATGGACATGAGTGTATATGCCTTAAACAATAATACCAACATAAATTAAATAACTTTCGAAAACAGTTAAGTTTTATACTTAGATTTAAGTTTAACTGTGTCCAAATGGAATTTAAACAAAAAAAAATTTCAGAAGTAAAAAATTTGGGTTGAAAATAATTAAAATATGAAAAATAATGAGAACCTTGTATCCTTAACTTTAACACATTAACACATCTATCATTTAAAAAAAAATTAAACATTACAGAAATAAAAATTAGGGTAGCTATAATCATATCAGGAATATTAAATTAAATAAAAATCTATATAAAAATTCTATCTCATAAATAATCAATTGTCTTTGACATAAATTCGCTATAAATCCTTTTACTTTTCTTTTTCCAAGCAAATTTGCTATATTTTGACAAATTTATTATTATTATTAAGGAAAAAACTAATTCGAAATTCAACAATGCGAATAAAGTTTAAAAGAACCTAGTATTGACAAAACAATTTATATTAAAAAGGAGGAAAATTAAATTTGTCGTGAGATGATAGAATGAATAGCAACTATATAGCATTTATTGAATTTAGTTACACAAAAAAAAGTATAAACAACACTAATTAAACCAAATATTTACATTATTAATGTATTAAATTGATTTTTTGAATAATTTCTGCTAATTATGGTTTTTAGAATTTTTCCTTTAAATACTCAAATACCATTAAAAATATTGTATAATGTAGAGTATTATACAATATGATTTATTTTTTATATAAATACTATAAAACATAAATCATGGTTTAGATTCGTAAAGAATTCTTTTTGAACTTATTCCCACAGAATAAAAAAATTATGAAATAAAATTTTTAAAAAATACCGAAAATAAAACTTTTCATGTCCTATAATTCAAAAAGTAACGTATATTTCATTTATAAATAAAGGATAAAATTTATTTCCTTTATTACATTCATTTATCATTTACACATAAAATTGAAAAAGAAAATACAATTTATATCTATATATAAATAGTAAAGGAATCAATCTTTTTCTAGAGAAAGTTTTTAAAAAAATCAAGAAGCCATATATCTCTGTGTTTTGTTAGTTGAAGTCATATTTTTTTAACAAAAATTTTTATTATATACTGTGACATAAAGACTTTGAAAGATTTACACTAAATTTAAATGAATGTTTTGAGGGATATAAATGAATTTTTTAAGAATATGTATAAGAGATATAAAAGACGTTCTCTTAGACGTTAAAATAATACTCCCTCTATCGCATAATAATAATAAAAAGAAGATAAACATAAAACGTAACATTTACTATAAAAAAAACTACTTTAAATTAAACAATAAATTAAAAATATTACTTCTAATTTTTATTTGGAATGTTCAGATATTTTCTGGATTTCTCAATAATTTTATTAAACTTGTAAATAGGATCCTTTGGCTGCAAAACTTTTCTTTCCCTATATGAGCGAACCTCAAATGGATATGGATTTCCTTTTTTTTAAAAAAAATTCGTAATAATGTTGGTTTGGGAAATTGAATGACGTGAGCTGCTAATGTTATGGTACCTCATCTGCTAAAAAGGAATATATATTAAGTTTTTCTCCATAATCTTTGAATTTACGTCGAAGGATTTTTACAAGGTTACTTTGAATTTTTAGTTTTGATTTTTAAAAAATCCGCATTAGCTTAAGATTTACCTTGACAATTATTTTTGGTAACATTTTTTCAAAATCTTGGTAGGCTCATTCTGCTACGCTTAAAATGTTTTGCAACTAACGTAATTGAAACCTTCGTCAACTTCTCGCTTTTCTTTGGATGCGTCAAGAACTCAAAAAAAGATAAAGTCAGTGCTATTTTGCTCAAGTTAAGCTCATCTACGTAAGCACGTCGTCACTTTCTGTTTGCACTGTAAGAGCTTAGTCAGTCAGTTTCATCAGAATAGTGATCATTTCAACACGTTATATCTGTCGACTTTCTGTGTTGCCTTTATTTGTTTCATATTAAACTGAACTCAAAGTCATGATAATTTCAAATTTAAATTTAATTACATAAAAACATCGAATCTTGTTACCTCTCGAGCAAATTCGCCAAGTAAACAAACAAAATGATTGCCACAATTTTTAAACGAAAGAAGACGAATTATTAGTTACCTTTTACTGAACTGTATCTTTAGTTTAGTCATCTAATTATCCAATTAAGCAAAATGCAATGAAGATGGTGATTAATTATTCTTTCTCCAGACAAATTATCTCTAGCAAATTATATCCATCTCTTTAAGAAGACCTTTTGATGAATACTTATTTTTTTTTTCCCTCTTCCACCACAGGAGTAGAACATGAATTTGAACTTCGTCGTGATCAATTTTTACACACACTTGTTTTTTCTTTTATTATAATAACTGTACTAAATCCTAAAATCCTTATTTCTTCTAAGTAATTATCATTATTTTTAGAAAATCATTTTTATTCTAAGAAAATCATCATTTTTTAATAAAATGACCAAAGTCATTTAATGAAGTTAAGTTTCTAAACATTTTTATAACCTTATACTTTTAATGGCCTCGCAATAAATCGCTGAGTGATTGGCACCAAATGGCCGTCTGTCTTAACGAAACAACTATTAATTAACTCATCAGAACAAATAAACAAAGTGATCATGTTGGAGACGTTTAAACGACCGAACCTTACAAATAAGGGAATATCAATATTTTAATGTTTTAAGTATTTTATTGTAAATTTTATCTCATGAATTTTCGTTAAAAATCATATAATCTGAAAATCAGGAAAGGGTAAAATCTACAGGATATTGAATCTCGCGTGTCTAACTGAAGTGCAATCCTACCAGGAACAAAGATCGTTTCCACAAAACATAATTAGAAAAAAAAAAAAAAAACTAGCATAAGAAGTGTGTTTTAAATGGATTTAAATGGATGTGCCGTTCGAGTAAAATCTTGTGTCAATCAAGTGTTTTACGTTGAGATTCTAAATCTCTTAAAAACTCCCTGTAGTAACACTATGTCCGGTAGAGTAACTAATGCCTGCACTTGTCACCAAAATAAAATTCATCTTGACAAGACATGACGTTGAACAAATTCAGTTAGCACTCAAAAAGGAGAATAGTAGATTCCGCGTTCAGAAGAAAAATTCTGATGACTGACTGATGTATGTTACCATGAATATTATTTTGTAAAAAATTATTATAAAAATTGAAATCAAGCTACGAATAAATTTTTATAAGAAACAGATTGTTTTATCATTGATAAGGAAAACAATAACAGCAGTTATCATCTATCATAAAAAGACAATATTTAGAAACTCTGATTAACAATTGAAAAAAGGAAAATACTCGCAGGATCTAATTCATTTTAATAGTATCAAACCAACTCATCGTCTCTTACCTATCATTAGAAAAGAAGTACTAATTTCACGATTTCGCATCAAGACCTATCCTTCCTATTGTTACACTCAATACACAAAATCTGGATCAGACTGGCGTTCCTACTTCCCTTGCAGATACAGATGCAATGGCAAATTCTAAACTTATTATTTCTAAAATTGAAACTAAATACCAAATTACAGAACTGAATGTCGACAGAAAAACAGCTACTACTCTCACAATAGTAAGGATGCAGCACCACAAAAATATGAACTTTTCTGCTGATGGTGTTAAAAAATACCAAAAATGTGTCAACTGCTCTGGTGTCGAGCTTACTTCTCATCACGTCTTTGATTGCCCAGTTGTTGCAGACATCCTACATTGTCTTAATCATCTTCGGAAGAATATTTATACTCAGAGCTGCCAAACAACATAAACAATATTGTTCGGGTGCACCACAATATTTGATTTTCTTGCACTCTTTAGGAGATACGACAAAAACAACAATAAATAACAGTAATCGAGTCATGGTAAACAAGAAAGTTGAAAACATGGAGGACACATGGCTTATTATATTTGGCAAATTATCGCCCATTCAGCAACAAAAAGAAGTAGCCAAATTTTTTTGTTCCATAAACTACAATTTACAACACATATTGCAAAACGTTTAAAATAAGATGTTTATTGAAGTAACAAAGAAAAAAAATTACGTATTCTTTTCACTAACATCTTGCCAACAAAACATTCCATGCTAAAACAATTTTTATCAATAGTAATAAAATATGAGAAAAGACCAGAAATAAATTTATGATGTCCCAAAATACTCATTTAATATTTTCTAAGGCAATGTTTTTTTAAAGCCATCTCTTAAAAATAAAAAAAAGTAACTACTCCACCTTTTTTTTGCTTTTTTTTCTACTCCACCGTAAGGTAGCTTATTTTTAAGTCGTCTGTTGCCACTTTGCTTGAACTAAACTATCGATGGTAAAATATTGCAAAGAGTATTTTTTTTTACTCTCAGTTCCTTGTTTTTTATGGAACAAGATAATTGCCTGGATCCGTCTCGGGAGTTTAAAATAAGTTTTATGAGTTTTCTTTCCTAGGATTAAAGTCTTGCTTTGAAATAATTCGCTTACAAAGTAATCACTTTCAATTAACTAAAATCCACTTCAACTTTGAACTTGTTAAACAACTACAAAAAAAAATTTCTTCTCTAACTTTACTGATGAACAAATACCGCTGCCTTGGAGATAATTTTCTGAGCAAAAAAAAAAAGCTCCTTCAAAGTATACAAATACTTCAAGTACTTTTACACATCGAAATTCTAATACACTAATTGGAACAAACTCATTTATTAAAACTTTTAAAAGAAATGTTACGTTGAATTTTAGATACAAAATAAAAGATTTTCTTTATCTTAACTTGCTAATGAATGAATATAAAAAAACGCTATGTTTTTTTTAATTGCAACAAAAAAATTGTTGACAGTTTTTGTCACAGTAGCTTAATATATTGAGCAAATATTTACACAGTTATTTTATTTAAAAGTAAATTATGTTTAGTTTAAGTATCACTTTTACGCATAAAATTTATTCCGATATAATATGTAGCTTATTCTATAGGAACACTATCCAATTAGTTTGTTTAGTTGTTAACCAAAATAATCCATCAAAATTAATTCACAGTTCTCACATATTAAAATATTTCCATACTTAAATGTACTCGTAAAATATGAGCATGTGTAAGCATATTTTTTACTTATGACCATTTATATCATAAGATAAATAGATAATTTCAGAAGGAAACGTTTTCTAAACTGTAGACACGCGATATTGATGGGTGATGGAGCATCTCATATATCATCTCAGGATTATGATATAAGACACAGAATTTTCTTACGTATTTATACCCATAGTATTTTTATGTATATTTATGAATATGTCTAAAAGTAAAAAATAAAATCGTAGATACAAATATTGCAAAAAATTTTAAAGAAATTTATAAAATCAGATAGATTTAAGCAATCACACATAAACGTTATCTATCTAAATGAATAAACAAAATGCAACTACATTCTACATCAGGCAAGATAGTGTCAATGTGACAGCGAAAACTCTTTTTTTATTTAACTACGGAGTGCCGATAAAATAACTTACCCTGTTTGGAGAAATCTGCAGCTAAAACTAGTGAACATAATGAAACCAAATTTTATCATCTCCCCATGTCTTCCAAATTCTGAATATGAAATTTGGTTTCATTTCTGTTCATTAGTTTCAGCAGCAGAATAAATTATTTTATAGGCGCCCAGTACTTCTTAAATGACTTTAAGAAACATTTTTTAGTCTCTAAATATAAGTTATGAGAAAGTTTTCAAAGAAAACTTTTGGTTTTTTAACATTCTATGGCATTATAATCGAAGAAGAACAATAAAGTTTAAGGTGAGTGTCCATTAATATTTAGGATCTTATTGAAAAAGATCAACTGAAAGCCAGTACAAAAGGAAAATGCCAAATATTTTTATTGTTGTTAGACATCGGTGGGCATCTTCCATTTATGTATACCACAAACAGCCCAAAGAATTGATGAAGGATCTCTTTAAATTAAGCAAAAAAAAAAAAAAAAAAAAATGTATCCGCGTTTATATGTCTGACAGCTCCTACTAGAAAGCTTATCTGTCGATGCGATACGCTTGCATAGAAAGCCAAATTTCCAATTCGATTTGTCACAATCGCCTTTTCAAAATAGTGACTGCAACTGTCGTCACCAGCAGATTCGAAACCATGGCCCTGCTATGTTAATTGTTCATTCTACAACAGAGACGCGTGTCGGATAAACATTTCTATTGCATGTATAACAATATTTTTATAGAAAAAATAAGTATCATCAACAATGTAGCAATTAGCTATTGAGCTAACAAAATGACTCAATAGCACTTAGTTATTGAGATAAATAGTTGAATCAAAAATAAAATAGTGAGATAACTGAAAAGAAATTAGCTATTGAGCTAAATAGTTATTTCAATAGCAATTAGCTTTAAGAATAAATAGTTAATTCAATAGTAATTAGCTATTTGATTAAATAGTTGACTGAATAGCAATTACGTATTAAATTAACATAATAGGAATTAGTTATTAGGATAAATAGTTGACACAATAACAATTAACTATTGAGCTAAATAGGTAACTCAATAACAATTAGCTTTTGAGCCAACATACACTGAAGTGACAAAAGTCATGGGATACCTCTTAATATCGTGTCGGCCCTCCTTTCGCCCGGCGAAGTGCAGCATCTCGACGTGGCATGGACTCAACAAGTCGTTGGAAGTCTTCTGCAGGAATATTGAGCCATGCTGTCTCGATAGACGTCCATAATTGTGAAAGCGTTGATGGTGCAGGATTTTGGGCACGAACAGACCTCTCGATGATGTCCCATAAATGCTCGATGGGATTCATGTCGGGCGATCTAGGTGGCCAGATCATTCGTTGGAATTGTCCAGGATGTTCTTCAGACCAATCGCGAACAGTTGTGGCCCAGTGACATGGCGCATTGTCATCCATAAAAATCCCATCGTTGTTTGGGTACATGAAGTCCATGAATGGCTGCAAGTGATCTCCAAGTAGCTGAACATAAGCGTTTCCAGTCAATGTTCGGTCCAGTCGCATCAGAGGACCAAGTCCATGCCATGAAAAAACAGCCCATACCATTACGGAGCCACCACCAGCTTGAACAGTGCCTTGCTGACAGTTTGGGTCCATGGCTTCATGGGGTCTGCGCCACACTCGAACCCTACCATCAGCTCTTACCAACTGAAATCGTGACTCATCGGACCAGGCCACGGTTTTCCATTCATCTAGGGACCAACCGATATGCTCACGTGCCCACGAGAGTCGCTGCAAGCGATGTCGTTCTGTCAGTAAAGGCACTCGAGTCGGTCTTCTGCTGGAATAGCCCAAGAAAGCCAAATTTCTCCGCACAGTTCTAACAGACAAGTCCCTTGTACGTCCACATTGATTTCTGCGGTTATTTGACGCAGTGTTGCTTGTCTGTTAGAACTTACGACTCTTTGCAGACGTCGCCGGTCTCGGTCGTTAAGTGCAGGCGGTCGACCACTGCGCTGTCCATGGTGGGATGTTATGCCTGAAATTTCATATTCTCGGCACACTCTTGACACAGTGGATCTGGGAATGTTGAATTCCCTAACGATTTCCGAAATGGCATGACCCATGCGTCTAGCTCCAACTAACATTCCGCGTTCAAAGTCTGTTAATTCCCGTCGTGCGGTCATCATCACGTCAAAACCTCTTCACATGAATAACTTGAACAGAAATGAAAGTTCTGCGAAAGCACTGCGCATTTATACCTGTTCTACGCGATGCTACTGCCATCTGAAAATTTGCATATTGCTATCCCATGACTTTTGTCACTTCAGTGTATGTGATTACTTATCGAATAATGTTCTACAATAGCACACGTATGAAAATGAAAGAACAGTTATGTATATTTAAAAATATCTCGAGATTGAAATTAATATATATGGTTTCGTGATAAAATGTACTCTTTAAAAAATTTATATTTCTTTTAACTGATTTTCTTTAAATTTCAGGATTTAAGTCCAAGATCCATTTATCCTATAATTAGAAATTATTATTTAAATTTTAAATGATCTAGAGACTGAATATTAGTCACGTTTATACCAGCACTATTCAAACTGTGCTCCTAGAAAACGTAGACAAAATTACAAGCTACTGTCCGAGTTTAATTGTTTATATTATACAACCAAATTGTTGTTTAAATTGCACAACGGAATTGGTGTTTACATTATATACTTGAATTATTGTTAATATTTTGCAATAGAATTGTTATCAGTATTATACAATTAAATTGATGTTTATATTCTACAGCTGAATTGTTGTTTATCTTATATAGCGGAGTTGTTGTTTATATTATATACCTCAGTTGTTGTTTATATCGCTTAAATTGCTGTTAATATTATGCAAACAAATTGTTGTTAAACTCATACAACCGAATTGTTGTTTAGATTTCACAAAGGAAATTGGTATTTATAATGTGCAGTCGAATTGATGTTTATATTAAACAACGAATTTATTGTTTATATTATATACTTTGAATTGTTGTTCATAATACAAATGTGAATTGATTAGACAATACAAATAAATTGTTGATTATATTACTTTGAATTACTGATTCATTTTGTATTTTATAAGCCAATTAAATAAAATTAATAGACTTATTTCTTATATATATTGGAGAAATTTGGGGAATATTCACTTTTTCTGATGAAACGATAAATAATTGCTATTTTATATTAACACAGAATTCGTCGTATGAGCAACAATTAACCTAACGTACTAAACCTGACTTAACTTAACGTAACTTAACTTAATTAATTGAAAATTTACCTTAACGTACTAAACATGATAGATGTTCCCAAACTTTTGCAGATTTCTATCGAATAAATTGAATTAAAATGACTCATGTTTTTCAATCGAAGGAGAAATCGAACGTTTTCTTTCACTCTGCTCAAATTCACTTCCCTTAGTTCTGTAGAGGTTTTTAGGGCAAAAGAAATCTTTCTATTTCGCATGCTTATGAATAGTTCCTGTTACGTCAAAACCCAGGTCCCCCTACTTAGGGGAGGTCAACGCCCTATGCCCAGAAAAACACCCTGTCTGTGGGGGTGTCTGGAGGGGGTTGAGGGCCAGGGAGAGAGAGAAAGAATGTAAGTAAAGGGAGTTGAAACTCAGCGACCAAAGAGAATGGTTGTGTGGCAGTCGATCCTCGAGCGCGATGGCTGCATAAACAAAGGAGTTGAGCAACTGCGACCAAAGAGAGAGGTCGTGTAGCAGTGCATCTTAGAGCATGATGGCTGAGAGTTGAACTTCTGTAACCAACGAGAAAGGTTGCGTGTGGCAGTCCATCCATGAGTGCGATGGCTGCATAAATAAATGAGTTCAATAAGTGTAACCACAGAGAGAGGTTGTGTGGTCAGTTCATCTCCAAGTTTGATGGCTGCCAAAATAAAGGAGTTTTATTTACATACAGTCCACTGTGTCGAGTATTTATTGGAATTTGTTTTATGTGTGAGCTATCGAACAGTTTCCTAAGCAATTTATTCGGAAATCCTGTACTATTCGCTGCTAAATTCAGTACATTATATGACTTCTTTTCAATTTAAAAGTGTGATGAAATGTGACCTTCAGCAAAGCTATCCCGCCCACGAGAAATGCTTTATGTTCCTCGACTTCTTTTGAACAGCAATCATTAAGGATGCGTTATTCAAATAACGAGGACAAAATAAGTTGAATAGACAATCTTTATGCTGGTACCATTTTGTATGGTACCATTTCATTTAGTTTATTCCTCGATTCTGATTATTCGACAAGTTTCAGCAATTCCAATTCTTAGTAAAGAAGGAAGATTTTTTTCCTTAATAAGATCATTTTATCTTACGGTGTCATTTATATTCCATGAAAAATGTTGTAGAAGTTGTTCCTCAAGGATTTTTTTGAGCTTTTGCAGGTTCTAACTTGTTTACTTTAATAGAAAATTTGATCTCCATACAAATTTTTATTATTTCCAGTCTTTAATTTGTATATTGTAGTAGTAAGTGGATCGTCATGCATTTGTTAAACATTTGCAGCATCTAAATTATATATTGTAGTAGTAAGTGGATCATCATGAATCTTTTTAACAATTGCTGGTTCTAACTTGTATATTGTAGTAATAAATTCATCGTCATGCATTTTTTTAAATGCATAAGGTTAAACTTATCCTATGCAGGTTCTAACTTGTACTACTGTGCCCAAAATGTAAGACCAATTATGTTTTTAATTTATTTCATCGCCTTCAAAGTAATCCCCTCCGGACACAATGAACTTATGCCAACTTTTTTTACAGTTAGCTATGTGGCTTTGTAATGATTCTTTATTTTTATTAATAATATATTAAACTTACTCAATTACATTAGCTTCTTCATAAAAAGATCTATTCATGTTTTCATCGCTGAATAACAACTTTAACCCGCAAGCACACTGACTGGTGTCAAAAAGACCCAGGCTGTTTATTTCGTTGAAATTTATAGGAATTTTGAGTATTTGTTGGTGATACTTCGTGCACCATCCTGGTGGCGATTCCTTCTGACAACGGTGTTGGGTCTTTTCGGCCCCGTGTATGTGAAATTTTGTATAGCGCCAAAGATAACATAAAAGCGCCAGACTGAATTTTTTTTGGAGAGTATGTCTCAGAATAACGTACCATGCGTAGAGTAGCGTATTCTGAAATTAATTGAATTTTTGAACATAAACATTAAATCGAATCGAAACAGAAATAAATTTTGAAGATTCAGATTTCAGCATATATTTTGAAAGACGCAACAAATAAAAAATAAATACCTTCCCTTTAGTATATAAACATAATTTAGCAATATTGAGTTCATACATATCTGGTGACAGAGTTCAGTTTACAGAGTTCTCACTCTGCTCAAAATGATTATCAAAATGATTAACATATATTCACTTAGTCTCTCTTTAGCAAAAAAGCCTGTTTTCTTCTTTGGTTTAAATGTTTACATTAAAATATATACTAATACACACTTTTGTAATTTTTCTTTTGCAGTTCTGGACTGTTAGTAAAATTTATTTAAAGAAATAAATTATATTTTCTTAATTGCATCAGAAATGGGTGTCAATCACCAAAAAATTGTAATGTCAAAATTGTCTCAGAATTGTAATTTTAATAAACAAAAATAATCTCAATTTTGTAAAATAATTCATGTTATATTGAAAGGAATATGAAAATATTTCTGGCAAATATATCACACACATTCCTGTTACAAGTTAGGAACACGAATAAACTTTTTAAATTCCTTTCGAAATTTCATGTTTTATTTTTAAGTTTAAGATTTTATAAGCTAACCTTTTTAAATTCTGAAGGCAATTAAAATTTAAATCCAAAATAAATCTTTAATTATTCATAATAATCTCACGTAAGAAGATTTTTATAAAATTAGCATCAAAAGCTTAAACTTTGTTTGGAGGAATTATCACATTTTCTCCCATTGCATTCCTTCTTACATTATCAGAAAATGTCCTTCTCCCTTTAAATGCCTAGAGGAGAAAAAAACATTTCAGGCGACACCCTGGTTCAAGGTTTTCCCGCTTTAATGCCCCATCGTGCACCTAAAGCGCCAAAATGATTAATGCATTTTCGCTTAGGCTTTGACGTCCCTCTCCTCAGAAGAAAACATGGATCTTTCTTTTTGTTTTAACTTCACATTTTTTTTCTGTTCACTTTTGTTTTGAACATAATCTTCTTACCCTAGAATAATTTTTTTTTTTTTACTATACATATTTACTAATCACCTGAACAATTTTGCTGGAATTTCGCCATCGATTCTTTCTTAAATTGATATTTGGATCTGAATCCTGTAGTAATCTTAATTTTACGCGTTGTTTGTTTAATATTGAAGGAAGTGTCAATAAAAAAATTAAAATTATATTTCTGTTAATTTTTTTTACGCAAACAGAGTTAGAGGTTAGGTTGCTTTAAATTAACTTTACTCGAATAAGGAAATTAATAAACATTATTTTTTTGGGAAAAAAGTTAACACGTGTAACTAACGAAGAATTGATTATGAAAAAAGTGATAAATGAAACAGTCGCTAAACATCATTGGCATGTTTTTTTTAGATCAATGCAATATCCCCCATTTGTTTATCACGTTAATGATCAATAAATAACTTCTGAGTTATTTATTAATTTTTTTAATATGCCTTCTTTAAATTTCGGTTCAATTACTTTCTATTTACTTATTTCATGCAACTATCAATTAGTATCCTTTCTGATTTACATTTTTCTATCTGTCAATACTAATAAATGATAGTTAAAGACTCCCCAATAAAAACCAAATGTAATAACTCATTTTAATTTGTTTACTCTTTTCTACTAGAAGTATAAAAAAAATTAAAACGTATTGAATAATGAACGGAATAACCAAATTAGTAGCCAAATAACATTTTGTTAATGACAGGGAAAATAATATAATGGATTATGGCAAACAGATCTCGTCTTAAAAAATTTCTTTTAATGGAAATTATTACATTTATATAAAATAAAATAAAATAAGCTGTTTTTATGAAGATGAATATCTGAGTGAAAATAGTATTCTAATGAAGTACAAAATTGAACGAATTTTTTTTCTATAATGAATTCAAATTTTCCGCTAAACAGGTGTATGTACAAGTAAAAATATGAATACAAGCAATGTATAAACAAAACTGCTCGTTCCTTATACGTACGTTATATAACATAATATAAAAATGGATATCACAAAGAGTGAAAAATAAATTGAAAATAAATGCAAAAATATACAATAATTGTTTAAAATAATAAATGTGTAATATACGTAAAATAAAATTGTAGTTCAATATTTGAATGAAAATAGCATTGTATTGCAAAGAAGTACAAAATTGGAGGAATTTTCTTGGTAATGTATTAAGTTTTCCAGTAATTAGGTATATGTACAAGCAAAAATGCTCGTCTTATATAATGTGGGACGCAAAAATTTATTACACAAAATGTGAAAAATAAATTTAAAATAAATGTAAAAAAATGATAAGCATATTTAATGTTTAAAATAATAAATGTGTAATATATGAATAAAATAATTAATAAAAAATGTGACTTTTTATTTAAAAAAAATGTGTCTAAAACCCCAATGTCGAAAATAAGTTTTATTTTTTTATCAAAAGATGTTCCATTTAATGTTTTCATGCTTATAAACTATATTTTGTAATCAACTCCCCCTTTTTTTTTAGGGATAAAGTAATTTTTTTTCAAAAAATATTCTTCTAACGTAGACCAATATTTGGCGATTTAAGTAGAGTGAAATATATTAAAATAAAATATTTGCATAATTATAAATTTAACTTTTTTTTAAAATTTCAATGCATAATTTGTAGTCAATAATTCTTCATCTTATGCATTGTACTTTTTTTTCCAAGAAAATATCTACACTCTCGCAAATATTAATTAAAATTTTGTATTTTTTTTCTTTCAAATATTGGCACAATTATATTTTCAGTGCATTCAGTTTGTGAGAAATTTATCATAAACTATGTTTTCAATAAAAGTATTTGGAATTCTTTTTCGTGTGTCGCTGTATGGGAATAAAAGGCCGATTACTTTCTTTGGAAAAGTAATTAGTAACGAAAGATAGCGTATAAAATTTATCTGGCTTTTTCATTCAATTTCAGAAAGTATTCTCGAATTATAAAGAACAAAAATTTATAACTGGAAAATGTATAAGAAATGAATAAAAAATATTGAATTTTTAAAAAAGAATTTAGATTAAGTATTCATATATATTAGGAAAGAATGATATATTCCCAATTTTGTTTATATATTGAAAAAAAATTGATAAACACGAAATTTTATTCAGTCTTTCAATAATGCAATCTGTTGCAAAGACAGTGACTTTTTTTACCAGCAATCTGAGTAAATGTTCAGTAAAGTAAAAGTATGAGTAAAAGCTGTCCTCAAACACTGAGTCTTATAAAGGATTGTCATCAGAGATTGCAAAAATATTACAAAATTTATGGTTTTTTTAAAAAAAATTTTACACGGCTTACTTAAAAAAAAAACTCAAACAAGAAAAATTGATGTATTTTCAAAAAATTATTTTTTTCGAAATTTATTTTGCATAAGAGCTTAAAATTATATTTTAAATATTTTTAAATTTATTTTACAATTACTAAAATTAGTCACGAATTTCTAACACATAAAGCTCTTTTATCAATAAACAAATTCATTAATCATACCCACGTGCATAAATTTTACACTTTCCCGTTTGATATTCTGAAAATAAAAGAGAAAAATAAACCATTTTGCAAAATTATTTGCAGTTTTTTACTCCGCTTAGAAAAACTTATGGAGATAAACTTAAAGACTTTTTCATCGAAAACCGCTAACAAAATTTCAAGCATCAAAAAACGTTCTCTAAAATAAATCAAAACTTATGGCGAAATTATGAATCGTCTGCACATTAAAAAAATGTTCAGAAAAAGAAGTGAATTAAAGAGAAATCCGTTGTTTTTTTTTATTGCTCTTTAATTTTAAATATATTGGCTTTTGTTTGTAGCGTTTCTTAAAAATTTCCGAGAAAAATCCTGCCTGAAAAATAATCCAGAAAATATTTCAAATGCTAAACCTTTAAGTCAGAGTAAATTAATTCTGTATTCTGGTATATCAGAGGGTAATTAATTAGAAATGTGTCACAAGTATTTTTGTTATTTCCTTTGAAATCATTTATTTTTCAACGGTGAAACCTCAACTTTCAATATGAAAAGTAATTAACTGGAGGTATTTTTTAACGCCAGCAATAATTCATTCAGCATCTTTTTATACTTAATTTTCCACTCCAATTACCATTTCTGATACTTTTAACCCAACCAAAGTCTTGACTGTGTTCGATTAAAAAAATTCGCGGTAAAATTTCTAAAACTCATGCAAGAACAAAAGCTTTCTCATTATCAATTACTGCATTTTTGGTAAGAATTCGCTAATTTATTTATTTTTTATTCTATTTATCGGAGAAGCTATTTAAGATTTTGCATGCTTCATTTGAAAATATTTTAATGTGACGATAATAAGAGAAAAAAAAATATGTTGCTCTGTGATAACGGAAAACAAAATACGGAAATTAACATTTCACAATTAATACGAAATATTAAAACGACACGTGGTTGAATTTTTAACAGTTTTTTTTATTCATCTTGCGATATTCTTCCTATTATTTCGTTCCTTATATTTGTTGTATTAATTATTTACTTAATATTTTATTTTTTTATTATTTTGAATTTAATAATTATATTTTTATTCATTAAGTTGATTTCGTAGGATAAAATTTTAGATTGAATAATCAATGGTTACAGTTGCAAGGATAGAAATTTTTTAGTAGCGGTTATATTGTATTTTTTGGTGATAACCATTTTTTTTTTAAATTTTGAAATTTTTATTGAAATCCAGAGTCATAGAATAACAGGTTATAGTTGCTAATTTGAAATAAATAAGATAGTAAGGATATCTTTTTCGTGTTTCGCTGAATGGGATAAAAGACCGATTACTTACTTTTTAAAAGTAATTAGTAATGAAAGATAGCATATAGAGATGATTTAACTTTTCTTTACTTTTTAAGAAAGTGTTCACGAGTTATAAAGAACATAAAAGTTATAATTGAAAAATGTATAAGAAATGAATCAAAATATTGAATTTTTAAGAAAAGAATTTAGATTAAGAATTAATATATTAGAAAAGAATTATATTTTCTCGATTTTTTTCATATATTGAAAAAAATGGTAAAGACGCAATTTTATACTATCATTCAATAATAATACAACCAGTCGCAAAGACAGTGACTCTTTTTACCATCAATCAGAGTAAATGTGGTGAAGTTGACTCCAACCCTGAGTGTCATAAAAAGCTATCTTAGATCCACAATTAAACAGAAACTATTATATTATTAAGAACAAAAAAGATTTAATATATTTCTAATATAGCATATTTGTGATTAAAATGTACATTTTTTTTTGCTTGCCATAAGTTATTCAATACTTTGGTACCTGTTGATTTAGTACTGTTATTTTCAAAGTACATTTTTTTGTAAGTAAATTTACAGCACAATAAAATGTTTTAAATGAGGGCAAATACACACATTTAAAAATATAAAAAATACTTTGTTACGAAAAAAAAAACTGCTTTTATAGATATACGAATTTAATCAAAATCTACGAATTTTTAAAAAAAAATTTTCTACATCCATAACAGTACACAAAATTACGCCTTAGAGTCAAAGGCGTAATTTTACTTTCTTCCTCCCTGTTTTGCTCATTATAGAGAGAAGATAAGATATCATATTTCTCATAATTAAACTTTTTGAAAGGCAGTTTTTGGAAACTTATTGATAAGAACTTCATTGAAATTAAATTTATTGTTTTCGAGATTCTATCTTATTTATTAGTGATATTTCTGTATATAATGAAATTTAAAAAAGCAGTAAAAGATGTTTAGAGAAAAAATATCTTCGTTTATCCTTGTATTACTTTTTTTAATGATGTAATGGATTTATGAAAAGCATTTGTTTCATTGTATTTCAAAAACATTTAATTACAAATGAAGATAATTTTTTTAATGTGTAACTTACCAATCTGTCCACATTTCTATGTTTTTGTTTATTTTAGGAGTACCTAAAAATAATGATTTTTTCCCAAACTAACTAAAAATCCTTTGTCTATAACTTTTTTTTAATTCTTAAATCTAAAAATGTTCTTATGGATTTTAAAATTAATTACGTGTTTTATAGTAATATTTAAATATTTTAAAATTAATTTGCTTAATATTTAAATCATCAATCGTGCAATTTCTGTATTTTTCATTCTTTAGGGGTATTTAAATAACATACATTTTTCCTAAAACACAAATAATCATTTATATTTAATTACTTTTTATTTTAAATTTTAAAATGTTCTCATGTATTTGCAAACATTATTTCTTTTACAGAAGTTGAGAAACATTTAACTATAATTAAAGCTATTTACTTAATATTTAAATTACGATCAATTAATTTCTTTATTTCTTATATAAATTTATGAAAAATATTTCCTGGACGTAATTTAAAATAATTATCCGTAATTAAACCTATTTGCTCATTATTTAAATTACCAATATAACTATTTATTTATTTTACTTTTCTATGGATCCTTACAAGTAATGTAATTTATATATATATATATATATATATATATATGTGTTTTTTTTTTAACATTACAATAAAAAATAGCTTATTACAGTTTTGAATGTACGTTCTTTTTTGTGTATGTGTACGTTTAGTCGACATTTTATAATATTATTGTAAGAATTAATTATCTATTACAAACTAAATTCTACTGTAAGAAGCTGATATTATTAGAAGGATTCAATAACTTTTTATGAAATTGATTAGGGCATATATAATACGCATAAATCAGGAAATAGAATAATGGGTTATGCGTAATATATAAGCAGGATATTATAATAGAGGTATGTAAGAGTCTCATACAATGGCAATTGCACGTGTATTACATGCTTTCAGCATTTATACGAAATCTTATATTAGTCAGCGAAAAAAGACACATGCAGTTTATGCGTACTATAGACAATATATCAGTAAATGAATTAAAGACATATAGAAAAACTGCAAATTATTATACTCTTTTGTGATTTATCCGAATAATGACTGTCGAATATTGAATTAAAAATGACGCTTGCGGATGATGAGTATTAAAGGCAGGACGTTGTAAGGCAGTTATTTAAGAGTCCCATACAGAAACAAATTGCACGTGCAATACATGAAATCTTATATTTTTGTGGCAAAAATGACACTTACAAGTTATGCATATTATAAGGCAGGGTATTGCAATAAAGTTAGTTAAGAATACCATATAGAAAAATATTCTTTGGGAAATATAGTTTGCTTTCGCGGTTTATGTGAAATTTTTTCTAATTTTGTTCTACGGTTTATGCGCAGCTCTGTATTGCATACATGATATTCAATAGTTCCATACAGAAACGAATTACTTGTGAATTATGTATAAGCTTTTACGGTTTGTAGAAATCTGTTATATGTTTGGACGTTTTATCTTATACATTGAAATACTCAAGCACACCAGCTTGATACGCGTAACATATGCAGGATATTACGGTAAAGGTACTTAAGAATCTTATGTGCATTACATTATCCTAAATCGCCAAGTTTCATTAGTTTGTACCTTATTCACCCAAAAAGAAGAATTCAATTTAAGCTGATTAAATATTGTATTCGGAATGAAAGTTTCTCGGCAAAAGTCAAAGAGAAATGAGCATATACCTCTCAACCGCATCCGGTAAGTGCCCTCCCAGAAGTCAGATCTCCTTCTGTGAGAATCCCCAGACGAATAATATTCGACAAAAGTATGAAATCCCTCCCTCTTCCAAATCGCCCAACACTTCCCCCCTCCGCGAAGTAGGGCCGAACGACACAGAGTCAGAGGTGAGCTATATTATCCAAATCGCTGCACTCACGCCGCGTACGTAGATATTTCGATAAATCTTATCGTCAGTGATATCTTAACTCCAGGGGCTAAATGTCTCCTTCTGTCGTTTGCGGGTAGGTGGGGGAGGGTGGAGAGCACTTTCTCTTTGTTCCTAAGACACTTTTGGAACGGCACCATTCCGGTTCTAATGCTTTTGATTCGTATCAGAGGGTTCTCTTTGACGCAATTGCCTCATCTGCGCCTTAGGGGGATTTGTGATTAGAGTGAGCTTTTAAATCTATTCTCGTATAACGATGTGCTCATTGGCCTTGCTGGAATGATTTAAAAAACTTTTGTCTCCTCACAGTCGAAATGAAAATTTATTTTCTGATCATAAAAATGAATTAGTTGTATTACGTAAGAATCTGATTTTTTTGACTAATTTTTTTTAACCAGTGATTTTCTAAAGCATCATGAAAAAAATTAGCCAATTCTTGAAGAAGGTAAGAAGAGGGTATTTTAAATCAAATGGGGTCCAAAACAATTTAGAAAATTGCCACCTATATGACTTTTCTTTTCTCTAAAAAATAAACATTATTTTTTTAATACTATTATTACTTCTGCTACCTTTAGTGCATTTTTATTTGTAATTATTTTATGCACATTTGCTTTAATGAAAAATTTATGTAACAATATACAGAACATGAAAAACCATTTCTCACTTCTTTTTTTCACATTAATTTTGTTTATCAATTTTTTTTAATATGAAAAGGCGTCACGAACCAACATATGTTAAGTATCACTACATACGAATTAAAAAATAGCTGTAATTAAAGTCAAAAATTGAGTCAAAGCAACCTAGTAAGCAGCTCGTTAGGTTTTCGAATTGAAATTCCAGGTTTTTAATGTGGCAGACAAAACCTAACCAAAAATATATGTATTTATGTCTGTTAATAACATAATACATTCGTATGCCAGAGAGTCTTTTCTCAAACTCGAGGAAGTAAAACAAATGATGCAAACTCCAGATGCCCTCCTTGTGGGTGTTCGCTCAAAACTGTGTGACAAAATATGCAGTGAAACACGTTTTTACGGATTCCAACATCACGGAACAATACAAATGTCCTGGTCCAAGTGCCATATTCGTCAGATATGGCCCTACGGGAATTTTTAATGTTAACAAAATTAAAATTATCATTTCGAGGAAAGCATCTTGACGCGATTGAGACCATAAAAGAGAATTCTCTAAAGAAACGGAAGGCCAAACATCAATAAAAAATGAATGGATGATTGTATCAAGAACTGTCACAGTTCGATGATGTGTACTTCGAATTAATTTTGATGACTATATTTATTTTATTTTGTTTTATAAATCAATTCCAGATTCTATTTGCACGAAAAGTATATGTATATTTTTGGTTTTAAATTCTAGTAAACATACATTGCGATATACCTTTCAGTAAAAACCGCCTCGAACCAAAATGAAGTTTAAAGAAACCACCTCCAGTACGGAAGGCAATTGCAAATACAGTAACTAACTTCTTTTACCTGCAAGTGACAACTGCAAGTCCCAGGGTGGGACCATCAAATCCGGTCGCATTAAAATTCCCTCTTTTCCCCAACACGATTCCCTCTTCCGGGATGTTTGTTTTTGCGGGGCAGTGGGTACGTTTCTTTTAAAGAGGAGCCCAGAAAGTCGGTGAGGCATCATCACTATCTTACCAGTAGAATTTTGCCCTCGCTGAAAACATCTCCTGAAAACTTTTAAGGTGGCGGATCTCATTTATGGCTCTCCGAAGGATTCGATAATCAACATGTTATCGCGGCACATTAGCACGGAGGGCCATAACAAATTTGAACACAGAAACTCGTGATGTTTGTTCACGTGTACTTAAACTTGGATGCAGGGATTCTCCTTAAGGGATCTTTGAGTCTATGTAGGGAATTATTTTGAAGGTTACATTACCAAGAATGCCTTCGGTATTTGTATTATCTATTGACATTAATGATAGAAATATATAAAAAAATATATCTTTTACGCTCATTTAAAGTAAGGATGTTTATAAAATGTCCCAGAATTTAGCGCTATTTATGAGTTTAATAAAGATTAAAACTCGTTGATGTATATAGAGAGGGTCTCCTTTTAAGGGTTTAAGTAAATGAATGAATATTATTATAGCTTCTGTTATTTACATATGGATAATATTTTCAATGCATAATATTAGTGTTCATGATAGGGTGAAGCGACTTTTTAAAAAAAAAATCTTGTCTTCTGTAGACATAATTTAAGTAATATTATAAATTCGAAAAATCCAAATTTAACGAGAAATTCAAAAACAAAGCATTAATTCTCATGAATTTCTAAATAAGTATTATTTAAATATCAATATAAATTCAGCAGTTATTTTTCGCACGCGAAAGTGTGCCTAATAAAGTTACATATGAATCCGCATATATGTGGTCCTTTAAGAAATCATAATATTTAATTTAATTTTTAGCCATAAACATTAAAAAATCCACCAAAAGAAATCATTTGAATAATCACATTTGTTCTTGGTTATTATAGAAAGAGGTACAATGGCTAGTATATAATTTTATCACTAATAGTATGAAAAACTGGCAAGTAGAACACATCAAGCAAAATTCAAACAGAGAGATGTAAGAGGGAAGAAAGATATTTGCACTAGTGGTTTTTTTTCCCACCTTGTAATTTGTATTTCTCGTAATTGGGTTCGAATATTTCGTTTTTTTCTTTTAGAATAACTTTTCTTGTTAAAAGTTCTTTCATATGAACTTTTTAATTACTGACTAGCACCCCTAATGATTAACAGATTCATTCATTTCTGCCACTAAAATAAGGTTCATAATTTCATCGAATATCTAGTATAATTATATTAATTAAAGTTATGAAATCTATATCAAATTCTTCATTTACTTTTCATAATATCTTAGTTATTATATTATATATATATATATATATATATAAAGAAATGAAAAATGTTTGATTTTCATATTTATTTTATTGTTTCATCAGTCAGAAGCAAGTAAACACTTGAGTTTGAAGGATGAAGAATCCTGAAATGTATATATGTTCATTCATTTTTGTGTAGTACACATGAATATCCTAAAAACTACCACAATACATAAATCTTATTTTACCCTGCAATAACAAAAATTGTGCTGCATTCGTTTTTATAAAAATATTCCTGTAAAAATAACTTTTTTTCCCGTAATACATTCATCGACGCGTATCACAAGAAATGTGGAAAAAAGAAAGAATTTTTCAACATTTTAATGGAATAAAAATAGAAAGCAGATACTTTCGACTTCGTGTCTGATAGTTCTGAAAGATTTTAAAATTCGCTTTATCTTCAAAAAGAATGATAGCCTGTGCTTTTTAATAGAAAAAAAATAGTGAAGTCAAACATTCTTTTTTGTAAAATACTTTGATATGAGAAAGTGTTGCTGAAATTCTGATTTATAAATCTGTAAGGATTTTCTATGTAATAATCTTTGTGGTTATTTTATCAGCAGTTGTAATTTTTGCATTCATAATTCACTATCCTTATATGTCTACACATTTGCATAAACTTTTAAAATTTTTTTCTTAGAACTAATTTAACCAACTTGCTGTTCCACATATGTTTACTACATTTTTCTTTTAATTTTTATTAACCAACCAACTCCTGTCAAACAATTAAAATTGTAAATCTATAAATGTCATCAAGTGAAATATTTAAACTTAAATAAGCGAAAGTAAATTCGTTAAAAACAAAACAAACATTTTAAAGGGTAAAAATGTAACATAAATCAATCAAAACAGTTTCCTTTCTATTAATATCTGAAATATACTTGTTGCTTAGAATGATATATCTCATTGCTCAGAATCTGATATCACCCAGTCCTGGTTATAATATTTAAATTGTTATTCTTTGAATTTTACCAAGCAATTGTTTTTCTATAAATGCAAGGAATGTTACAATAAAATATTCCCGCCAACATATCACGAGTTATGTCGCCATTATCGACACATTTGCAGAAGTATTAGCCAATGATGACTTAGTCTTTTGCTTTTACAGCGAATAATTGCGTGGTAATTTTGTTAATATATTTATTTAAATCTGCAAAAGATATAAAATAAAACATTAAAAATGTATTTTGAAACTATTAAAACAGTGTTCAATTCGTTAATTTCCAAAATTCACTTGTTGTTTGAAATTATATATCTCAAATAATCTTATAAGGCCCTGTTGTAAAACTGAAATTGTCACTTCTTTGAATTCTCTGAATCTTCAGAGACAATTTTGTGTTTTTGTGACGAAAGATAAAAAATAGGCACTTTTAATATAATCCATTCTGTAACAATGGCACTATTGGTGGAGGAAAGGGGACAGTAAGATCGAAAGCAGCATGAGGACTCGAGAGAATTCTTGAAACGGATACTCTAGTTTATTGGAAACAAAAAAGAAAGTTCTTGTACACCACCAAGGTTAAGAGAAATAAAAAACTTTATATCGTTGAGTGGAAGACAAACATATAGTTTAGATATGTTATATAATAGTAAACATATATTATTTTTCATCTACCTCGAAAAAAGGAATGGGTTGTGTGCTAGAGAAATTTATTTTCCGGAAAACGAAACAAACAAAATAAGGTCTAGAACCCACAATGTGCTTTGGGGAAATTTTTTAACTAGATCAGGTTTCTTTTCAAACATACAGTAAATAAATATTTCTGTTTGCTTTCGAAAATACGATGTAGGAAATAAATGATTTAAAAAACAGTTTTATGAAAGTAGAAAATATGATGCTTATCGTTCGTTGCAACAACGAATTTTTTCAAATTGTAAATAAATCTTAAAGCAAAGGGAAAAAGGGTTTTAGAAAACAGCATACAAAAGATGTCTTCATTTTGTTCATTTTACAACGAATCACTACATTAAGAACAAAAGAGATTAGCGATATGTATGTGTGTGTTGTTCTATTAGACCTATCCAGAAACACATTAACTTAGAAAAAATGAATAATGCTCTAAACTGTACTTTCTTTAAACATTTTTTTTCTTTTACAGAGTTATAAATAAATATTATTTTATTCTTCTGTCTCTTAAATTTAAATTTTTATTGAAGAATCTTCGTTTAAAATGAAATAATATTCTCCGAGATAATAATTTTAAATTTATAGCACATTTAATGTAAATAAATACAAAATGTTTTATAAAAAATTCTTTAAATACTGTTTTCTGAATGTAATAACAAAGAGTGTACATTTTTAATTAAAATCAGTAATACATTATATTGTTTTTCACAAAGACTGCATGGAATTGATGATTGTATTTTATGCAAAATACCATTAAAATATTGAAGATTAAAATGAAATGAATATATTTAAATGAAATGAATTGAAGTAATATATTAAAATGAAATGAATGACCAAAAATCAAATGAAAGTGCTGAAATAAGATTATCAGATACAGATACAGATGCAATTATGTATTAGTATTAGGCTGTAATACTAGATAATGTTTTTAAAATCAACATAAAAACTAAAATAAAGAACTACAAATGCGACCTTTTTGTACAGCAAAAGTGTTTACGGATAATCGCTACGCAAAGCTGTATTACATGCTAATGTTAAAGATTCCTTATAACTCTATGATGATTCTATTATTTTGATAAACATCTGTACTCCTATAAAACTAATCCCGTCTCAACGTCCCATAAACCATGAAAACTAAATTTTTCTTTATTATTAATTCCACTTAAAAAATTACTCAGACATTCCCAAAAAAAACCGATAATTTTTTTGTTAACGAGGACTTCTCAGTGTACTTAAAAACGCATACAAATGATAAATGCCGGGAAATTATCTGGTAGTGACCGAAGAGTTCACATGGAAAACAACGGTATGATAAAAGTATTTTTTAAAAAAGATTCTTTCCGAAATTTCTTTAGTGTAAAAGTTCAAAATTATATTTTAAATACTATTTTTAAATTTATTTTACGAATACTAAAATTAATCATGAATTTCTAACACACAAAACACATTTATCAATAAACAACTTCATTAATCATACCACGTGCATAAATTTTACACTTTCCTGTTTGATGTTCTGAAAATAAAAGAGAAAAATACGCCCTTTTGCAAAATTATTTCGTTCTTTTTTTTTTTTTCGTTTAGAAAAACTTATGAAGATAAACTTAAAGACTTTTTCATCGAAAACCGCTAACAAAATTTCAAGCATCAAAAAGCATTCTCTAAAATAGATCAAAACTTATGGCGAAATTATGAATGGTCTGCACGGTAAAAAAAAAATTTCTGGAACAGAAGTGAATTAAAGAGAAATTCGTTGTTTTTTACCGCTCTTTAATTTTAAATTTATTGGCTTTTGTTTGTAGCGTTTTTTAGAAATTTCCGTGCCGGGAAAATAATCCAGAAAATATTTAAAAAGCTAAATTTTTAAGTCAAAATAAATGAATGCTGTATTCCAGTATATCAGAATGTAATTAATTAGAAATGTGTCACAAGTATTTTTGTTATTTCGTTCGAAATCATTTATTTTTGTAACGGTGAAATCTTCTCTTCCAATATGAAAAGTAATTAACTAGAGGTATTTTTTAACGCCAGCAATAATTCAATCCGCATTTTTTTTTGTACTCAACTTTCCATGCCAATTACCATTTCTGATAATTTTAAACCAACCAACGTGTTGACTGTGTTAGTTTAAAAAAAATCCGCAATAAAATTTCTAAAACTCATGCCAGAAAGGACAAAAGCTTTCTCATTATCAATTACTGCATTTTTGGTCAAAATTCATTTATTTATTTATAATTTTATTATTTTTATCGGAGAAGCTATTTGAGATTCAGAGTATTATATTTGAAAATTTTTAATGTGATGTTAATAAAGAGAGAAAATATTTTGCTATGGTAACTGAAAAAAAATATGGAAATTAACATTTCACAATTAATACGAAATATTAAAAGGAGACGTGGTTGAAGTTTTAACAATTTTTTTTTCATTTATTTGGCTGTTTTTTTCCCTATTATTTCATACCTTATATTTGTTGTATTAATTAGTTACTTAATATTTTATTTTTTTTATTATTTTGAATTTAATAATGATATTTTTATTCTTTAAGTTGATTTGGTAGGATAAAATTTTAGATAGAATAATTACTAGATACAGAAGCAAGGATAGCAAATTATAATAGTTGTATTCTTAGTAGATTGATTGCATTTTTGCTGACACTGTTTTCTTTAATTTTGAAAACTTTGATTCTTCTTTCTAAAGTCTGTCTTAAGAAAAACAAATTAGTTTGTTTTAAAGAGTCGTGAAGTAACGGGTTATAGCTACTAAATTGATAAAATTAAAACGAAGGTTAATTTTATTTCGTTGTTTAAGTTTCATATTAAAAAAAAAATTAAGACAGAGTTAATTTTTCTCAGAAAGTTATTTAAATTATTTATTTATTTCATTATTAATTATTGAATTATTTTTTTATTTATTATTTATTTATTTCCAATTTTAAATTATTAAATTAAATTATTATTTAAATTCTTAAATTTATTTTACAAATACTAAAATTAATCATGAATTTCTAACACGTAAAACACTTTTATCAATAAACAACATCATTAATCATTCCCATTAATAAAACATTTTACACTTTCCCGTGTGATGTTCTGAAAATAAAAGAGAAAAATACGTCATTTTGCAAAATTATTTGCTGTATTTTTTTTCAATCGCTTAGAAAAACTTACGAAGATAAACTTAAAGACTTTTTCATCGAAAACCGCTAACAAAATTTCAAGCATCAAAAAACATTCTCTAAAATAAATCAAAACTTACGGGCGCAATTATGAATCGTCGGCACAGTAAAAAAAATGTTCTGGAATAGAAGTGAATTAAAGAGAGATCCGTTGTTTTTTATGACTCTTTAATTTTAAGTATATTGGCTTTTGTTTATAACGTTTTTTTAGAAATAATCCGGAAAATATATGAAAAGCTAAATTTTTAAGTCAAAGTAAATTAATGCTGTATTCTGGTATATCGGAGGGTGATTAATTAGAAATGTGTCACAAGTTTTTTTTGTTATTTCGTTCGAAATCATTTATTTTTCAACGGTGAAATCTTCACTTCCAATATGAAAAGTAATTAACTGGAGGTATTTTTTAACGCCGGCAATAATACGTTCCGCATTTTTTTATACTCAACTTTCCATTCCAATTACCATTTCTGATACTTTAAACCCAACCAACGTCTTGACTGTGTTGGATAAAAAAATTAGAATAAGGGATAAAATTTCTAAAACTGAGGCAAGAACAAAAGCTTTCTCATTATCAATTACTGCATTTTTCGTAAGAATTCGATTATTTATTTATTTTTTATTCTTTTTATCGGTGAAGGTATTTAAGGTTTAGCGTATTTTATTTGAAAATACTTTAATGAGATGATAATAAAGAGAAAGAAAATATGTTGCTATGGTAACGGAAAAAAAATATTGAAATTAACATTTCACAATTAAAGCGAAATATTAAAACGCCACGTGGTTGAAGTTTTAACAGGTTTTTTTTTTTTGCATTTATCTGGTGTTTCTTTATTATTATTTCATTTCACATATTTGTTACACTAATTAGTTGTTTAATATTTTATTTTTTTATTATTTGGAATTTAATAATTCTATTTTTATTCATGAAGTTGATATCGAAGGATAAAATGTTAGATTTAAAAATCAATAGATACAGTTGCAAGGATAGAAAATTTTTAATAATGGTTAGATTGTATTTTTTGATGATAAACATTCTTTTAATTTTGAAATCTTTATTGAAATCTAGAGTCGGGGAATAACAGGTTATAGTTGCTAATTTAATTAAAAAAGCTTTAACTGTTAACTTTATTTTATTGGTTACGCTTTATATTAAACAAATACAATAACAATTTTTATCAGGGAATAGGTTTTTATGTATTTTTTAAATTTTTATTCCTTAAAAATACTTATGTAATAAACATATATAATTATGTATATATACATATGACTTCTACATTTAAAAGGAAATATATACAAATAAATATTAAGAAAGTAAAACAAATAAAAGCAATTTAAAATAAATCTTAAAAATAAACTTTTATATATGCGTCAGAATTCTTTCTTGACACAACAGCCTCATGGAGGACCAAGGCCGTCTATCTACTGGACGATTACGAGACAGGAGATAACTTCTATTTACGTGGTAGGGTTACTTCGCCCTACGCCCAACGTTCTTCTATCATATTAGACCGAGAGTTACGGTTTAAAGTGGATTCTGAAACACTACAAACGTCTATAGCAAAGCGAGGTCTCGAACTCGAAACCTGTGGCACTGATAGCTAATCACACGCCAAAAATACTGTGAAATTGTTTTTATTAATTTAAATATACATATGTATTTAAAATTTAATTGATAATATACATACTTTTTTAAATAATTATTACGCTTACGAATTATGAGTATTAAAGTCAAGATATTACAGTAAAATTATTTCAGAGTCGCATACAGAAGCAAACTGCACGTACAATACACGCAATCGGGGTTTATAAGAAACCATTTTTTAACGAAAAATGACACTTGCAGGTAATATATATTAGGATATTGGAGTAAAATTATTAAGAATTTAAATATCCCATTAAGATAAATATTGTTTGTGAAATATTGTTTTACTTTCACGAAATATTTTATATTTTTATGCCGAAAATTGTGCCTATTATCTGTATTGAATATCCTGCCTATGTGTATTATAGGCAGGATATTCAATAGTTCCATACAGAAAAAAACTGCATCTGAATTATACACTTATGAGGTATATACGAAATATCTTATATGTTTGGCCGTTTTATCTTATACATTGATATATTCAAACACTCCAACTAGTTAGCGTATTATATGCAAAATATTTCGGTAAAGGTATTTAAGAATTCGATGTGCATTACATTATCCTAAATCGCACGTGTTACATTAGCTTGTACGCTATTCCTCCAAAAAGAAGAATTTAATTTAAGCCGATTAAATATCGCATTCCGAATGAAAGTTTCTGGGCAAAAGTCAAAGAGAAACGAGCCTATACCTTTCAACTGCACCCGGTAAGTGCCCTCCCAAAAGTCAGATCTCCTTCTGTGAGAATCCCCAGACGAATCATATTCGACAAAAGTATGAAATCCCTCCCTCTTCCCAATCGCCCAACACTTCCCCCCTCCGCGAAGTAGGGCCGAACAACGCAGAGTCAGTGAGCCAACTCTACATTATCCGAATCGCTACACTCACGCCGCGTACGTGGTAGTTAGATATTTCGATAAATCTTATCATCAGTGGTATCTTAACTCTGGGGCTAAACGTCTCTTTCTGTCGTTTGGGGGTGGAGGGGGGGGAACGTTTTTCTCTTTGTTCGTAAGACACTTTTGGATTGGCACCATTCCGGTTCTAATGCTTTTGATTCGTATCAGAGGGTTTTATGTTCTCTTTGAAGCAATGGCCACACCGGCGCTTTTGGGGGAATCCGTGATTAGAGTGGGTTTTAAATCTATTCTGGTGGAACGCTGCACTCTTGGGAATTGCTGGAATGATTTTAATGGTCGTTTCCCAAGTACCATATTCATCAGTTAGGGCACCACGAAACTTTTTACAGTTCCCAAATTTAAAATTACCATTTCGAGGAAAGCATCTTGACTCGATTGAGACCATAAAATATAATTCTCTGAAGAAACGGAAGAACAAACCTCAATCAAAAATGGATGGATGATTGGATCAAGAACTGTCACAATTCGATTATGTGTACTTCCAATTAATTTTGATAAATAAATTTTTTGTTTGTTTTATAAATCAATTCCGGATTCTATTAACACGAAAAGTATATGTATGTTATCGAATTATAGTGCCATCTAACTTCAAGATCTACACTTGTTTTATCTTATGGTCCATCTTAATGTTTTTGATTTAAAATTCTAGGAAACATACATTGTTATATACCTTTCAGTAAAAACTGCCTCAAACCAAAATGAAGTTTAAAGAAATCACCTCCGGAACGGAAGGCAATTGAAAACACAGTAACTAACTCCTTTTACCTGCAAGTGACAACTGCAGCTCCCAGGGTGAGAGCATAAAATCCGGTCGCGTTAAAATTCCCTCTTTTCCCCAACACGATTCCCTCTTCCGGGATGTTTGTTTTTGCGGGCAGTGGGTACCTTTCTTTTAATGGCAGTGGGTACCTGTAGTACACATGAATATCCTAAAAACTACCACATTACATAAATCTTATTTTACCCTGCAATGACAAAATTGTGCTGCATTTGTTGTTATAAAAATATTCCTGTAAAAATAACTTTTTTTCCCGTAATATATTCATCGACGCGTATCACAAGAAATGTGGAAAAAAGAAAGAATTTTTCAACATTTTAATGGAATAAAAATAGAAAGCAGATACTTTCGACTTCGTGTCTGATAGTTCTGAAAGATTTTAAAATTCGCTTTATCTTCAAAAAGAATGATAGCCTGTGCTTTTTAATAGAAAAAAAATAGTGAAGTCAAACATTCTTTTTTGTAAAATACTTTGATATGAGAAAGTGTTGCTGAAATTCTGATTTATAAATCTGTAAGGATTTTCAATGTAATAATCTTTGTGGGTATTTTATCAGCAGTTGTAATTTTTGCATTCATAATTCACTATCCTTATATGTCTACACATTTGCATAAACTTTAAAATTTTTTTTCTTAGAACTAATTTAACCAACTTGCTGTTCCACATATGTTTACTACATTTTTCTTTTAATTTTTATTAACCAACCAACTCCTGTCAAACAATTAAAATTGTAAATCTATAAATGTCATCAAGTGAAATATTTAAACTTAAATAAGCGAAAGTAAATTCGTTAAAAACAAAACAAACATTTTAAAGGGTAAAAATGTAACATAAATCAATCAAAACAGTTTCCTTTCTATTAATATCTGAAATATACTTGTTGCTTAGAATGATATATCTCATTGCTCAGAATCTGATATCACCCAGTCCTGGTTATAATATTTAAATTGTTATTCTTTGAATTTTACCAAGCAATTGTTTTTCTATAAATGCAAGGAATGTCACAATAAAATATTCCCGCCAACATATCACGAGTTATGTCGCCATTATCGACACATTTGCAGAAGTATTAGCCAATGATGACTTAGTCTTTTGCTTTTACAGCGAATAATTGCGTGGTATTTTTGTTAATATATTTAACTAAATCTGCAAAAGATATAAAATAAAACATTAAAAATGTATTTTGAAACTATTAAAACAGTTTCAATTCGTTAATTTGCAAAATTCACCTGTTGTTTGAAATTATATATCTCAAATAATTCTACAAGGCCCTGTTGTAAAACTGAAATTCTCACTTCTTTGAATTCTACTGAATCTTCAGAGACAATTTTGTGTTTTTGTGACGAAAGATAAAAAAATAGGCACTTTTAATATAATCCATTCTGTAACAAGATGGCACTATTGGTGGAGGAAAAGGGACAGTAAGATCGAAAGCAGCATGAGGACCCGAGAGAATTCTTGAAACGGATACTCTAGTTTATTGGAAAAAAAAAAGAAAGTTCTTGTACACCACCAAGGTTAAAAGAAATAAAAAACTTTATATCGTTGAGTGGAAGACAAACATATAGTTTAGATATGTTATATAATAGTAAGCATATATTATTTTTCATCTACCTCGAAAAAAGGAGATTGGTTGTGTGCTAGAGAAATTTATTTTCCGGAAAACGAAACAAACAAAATAAGGTCTAGAACCCACAATGTGCTTTGGGGAAATTTTTTAACTAGATCAGGTTTCTTTTCAAACATACAGTTAATAAATATTTCTGTTTGCTTTCGAAAATACGATGTAGGAAATAAATGATTTCAAAAACAGTTTTATGAAAAGAGGAAAATAGAAAAGTATTGCTTGCTGTACTGTAAATATCATTTGATAATGATGCTTATCGTTCATTGGAACAACGAATTTTTTCAAACTGTAAATAAATTTTAAAGCAAATGGAAAAAGGGTTTTCGAAAACAGCATACAAAAAATGTCTTCATTTTGTTCATTTTACAACGAATCACTACATTAAGAACAAAAGAGATTAGCGATATGTATGTGTGTTGTTCTATTAGACCTATCCAGAAACACATTACTTTATAAAAAATGAATAATGCTCTAAACTGTACCTTCTTTAAAAATTTTTTTTCTTTTTTTTCATTTACAGAATTATAAATAAATATTATTTTATGTTTCTGTCTCTTAAATTTCAATTTTTATAGAAGAATCTTCGCTTAAAATGAAATAATATTCTCCGTGATAATAATTTTAAATTTGTAGCACATTTAATGTAAATAAATACGAAATATTTTATAAAAAATCTTTAATTACTATTTTCTGAATTTAATAATAAAGAGTGTTTATTTTTAATTAAAATCTGTAATACGTTATATTGCTTTTCATAAAGATTATGCATGAAATTGATGATTCTGTTTTATGCAAAATACTATTAAAATATTAAAGTTTAAAATGAAATGAATATATTAAAATGAAATGAATAAGTAAAAAGGAAATGAAAGTGCTGAAATGAGATCATCAGATACAGATACAATTACGTATTAGTATTAGGCTGTAATGCTAGATAATTTCTTTAAAATAAACGTAAAAATAAAATAAAACTGACTAGTAGTGAACTAGACATGCGACCTTTTTGTACAACAAAAGTGTTTACCGGTAATCGCTACGCAAAGCTGTATTACATGCCAAAGTTAAAGATTTCTTATAACTCTATGATGTTTCTATTATTTTGATAAACATCTGTACTCCTATAAAACTAATCCCGTCTCAACGTCACATAAACCATGAAAACTAAATTTTTTTTATTATTAATTCCAATTAAAAAATTACTCAGACATTCCCCCCCAAAAAAACCGATAATCTGTGACTGTCTATTTTATTGTTAACGGGTACTGCTGAGTGTACTTAAAAACGCATACAAATGATAAATGTCGGGAAATTACCTAGTAGTGACAGAAGAGTTCGCATGGAACACAACGGCATTATTTTTTTTTAAAGTGTTACAAAATGTAAGTATTTTTTTACGTGTCTTACTTATCAAACAAGAAAGATAAAAGTATTCTTTAAAAATTATTTCTTCCGAAATTTCTTTCGTATAAAAGATAAAAATTATATTTAAAAAAATTAATCATGAATTTCTAACACATAAAACACATTTATCAATAAACAACTTCATTAAACATAACCATGCGCATAAATTTTACACTTTACCGTTTGATGTTTTGAATATAAAAAGAGAAAATTGCGCCATTTTGGAAAATTATTTCCATTCTTTTTTTAAAATCAATTAGAAAAACTTATGAAGATAAACTTAAAGACTTTTTATCGAAAATCGCGAACAAAATTTCAGGCATCAAAAAACATTCTCTAAAATAAATCGAAATTTATGGTGAAATTATGAATCGTCTGCAAAGTAAAAAAAATTTCTGGAATAGAAGTGAATTCAAGAGAAATTCGTTGTTTTTTATCGCTCTTTAATTTTAAATATATTGGCGTTTGTTTATAAAGTTGTTTTTTTTTAGAAATTTCTGAGAAAAATTCCGGCCGGAAAAATAATCCAAAAAACACTTCAAAAGCTAAACTTTTAAGTCAAAGTAAATTAATGCTATGTTCTGGTATATCAGAGGGTAATTAATTAGAAATGTGTCACAAGTATTTTCGTTATTTCGTTGAAATCATTTATTTTTCAACGGTGAAATCTTCACTTCCAATATGAAAAGTAATTAACTGTAGGTACTTTTTAACGCCAGCAATAATTCAATCCGCATTTTTTTATACTCAACTTTCCATGCCAATTACCATTTCTGATACTTTTAAACCAACCAATGTCTTGACTGTGTTAGTTTAAAAAAAATCGGCGATAAAATTTCTAAAATTCATGCAAGAAAGGACAAAAGCTTTCTCATTATCAATTACTGCATTTTTGGTCAGAATTCATTTATTTATTTATTTTTTATTATTTTTGTCGGAGAAGCTATTTGAGATTCAGAGTATTTTATTTGAAAATTTTTTAATGTGATGATAATAAAGAGAAAGAAAATATGTTGCTATGGTAACTGAAAAAAAATATAGAAATTAACATTTCACAATTAATACGAAATATTAAAACGAGACGTGGTTGAAGTTTTAACAATTTTTTTTTCATTTATCTGGCTGTTTTTTTCCCTATTATTTCATACCTTATATTTGTTGTATTAATTAGTTACTTAATATTTAATTTTTTTTTTTATTTTGAATTTAATAATTATATTTTTATTCTTTAAGTTGATTTGGTAGGATAAAATTTTAGATAGAATAATCACTAGATACAGAAGCAAGGATAGGAAATTATAATAGTTGTATTCTTAGTAGATAGATTGCATTTTTGCGGACACTCTTTTCTTTAATTTTGAAAAGTTTAATTCTTTCTAAAGTCTGTCTTAAGAAAAACAAATTTAGTTTGTTTTAAAGAGTCGTGAAGTAACGGGTTATAGCTACTAAATTGATAAAATTAAAACGAAGGTTAATTTTATTTCGTTGTTTAGGTTTCATATTAAAAAAAATTAAGACAGAGTTAATTTTTCTCAGAAAGTTATTTAAATTATTTATTTATTTCATTATTAATTATTGAATTATTTTTTTTATTATTTATTTATTTCCAATTTTAAATTATTAAATTAAATTATTATTTAAATTCTTAAATTTATTTTACAAATACTAAAATTAATCATGAATTTCTAACACGTAAAACCCTTTTATCAATAATCATTTCTATTAGTAAAACATTTTACACTTTCCAGATTGTTTTCCTGAAAATAAAAGAGAAAAATACGTCATTTTGCAAAAAAATATTTCCTTTCTTCTTTTAAATCGCTTAGAAAAACACGAAGATAAACTTAAAGACTTTTTCATCGAAAACCGCTAACAAAATTTCAAGCATCAAAAAATATTCTCTAAAATAAATCAAAACTTACAAGCGAAATTATGAATCGTCTGCACAGTAAAAAAATATTTTCTGGAATGGAAGTGAATTAAACAGAAATCCGTTGCTTTTTATCACTCTTTAATTTTAAATATATTGCCTTTTGTTTATAACGTTTTTTTAGAAATAACCCGGAAAATATATGAAAAGCTAAATTTTTAAGTGAAAGTAAATTAATGCTGTATTCTGGTATATCAGAGGGTGGTTAATTAGAAATGTCATAAGTTTTTTTTTGTTATTTCGTTCGAAATCATTTATTTTTCAACGGTGAAATCTTCACTTCCAATATGAAAAGTAATTAACTGGAGGTATTTTTTAACGCCGGCAATAATTCGTTCCGCATTTTTTTATACTCAACTTTCCATTCCAATTACCATTTCTGATACTTTTAACCCAAACAACGTCTTGACTGTGTTGGATAAAAAAATTAGAATAAGGGATAAAACTTTCTAAAACTGATGCAGGAACAAAAGCTTTCTCATTATCAATTACTGCATTTTTCGTAAGAATTCGATTATTTATTTATTTTTTATTCTTTTTATCGGAGAAGCTATTTGAGATTTATCGTGTTTTATTTGAAAATACTTTAATGAGATGATAATAAAGAGAAAGAAAATATGTTGCTATGGTAACGGAAAAAAAATATGGAAATTAACATTTCACAATTAAAGCGAAATATTAGAACGCCACGTGGTTGAAGTCTTAACAAGTTTTTTTGCATTTATTCGGCGGTTTTTTATTATTATTTCATTTCACATATTTGTTACACTAATTAGTTGTTTAATATTTTATTTTTTTATTATTTGGAATTTAATAATTCTATTTTTATTTATGAAGTTGATATCGCAGGATAAAATTTTAGATTTAATAATCAATAGATACAGTTGCAAGGATAGAAAATATTTAATAATGGTTAGATTGTATTTTTTGATGATAACCATTTTTTTAATTTTGAAATCTTTATTGTAATCTAGAGGCGGGGAATATTAGGTTATAGTTGCTAAATTAATATAAAAAGCTTTAACTGTTAACTTTATTTTATCGGTTACGCTTTACATGTAAACAAAATAATTTAAAAAGTAATAATTTTTATCAGGGAATATGTTTTTATGTATTTTTAAAATTTTTATTCCTTAAAAATACTTATGTAATATACATATATAATAATGTATGTATATATATGACTACTATATTTAAAAGGAAATATATACAAATAAGTATTAAGAAAGTAAAACAAATAAAAGCAATTAAAAATAAATATTAAAAATAAGCTTTTATATGTGCGTCCGAATTCTTTCTTGACACAACAGCCTCTTGGTGGGTCAAGGTCGTTTATCTACTGGACGATTACGGGACAAGAGTTAACTTCTTTTTACGGGGTAGGGTTGTCAGCCCTACGCCCAACGTACTTCTATCATATTAGACCGGGTGTTACGGTTTTAAGTGGATATTGAACCACTACAAACGTCTATAGCAAAGCCGGGTCTCGAACTCAAAACCTATAGCACTGAGAGCTAATCACACGTCAAAAATACTGTGAAAATTTAAATAATACTAATAATTTAAATATCTATCTATATTTAAATTTTAATTGATGAAATACATACTTATTTAAATAGTTATTACGCTTGCAGATTATGAGTATTAAAGGTCAGATATTACAGTAAAATTACTGACTTTTTCGTGTCCTCAAAATTAAATTATAACTTCGAGATAATCATTTTGTCACGATTGGAGCCATAAAAGAAAATTTGCAGAATAAACCTCAATCAACCTATCAAAAATGGTTGGAGGATTAGATCAAACGCTGTTACAATTAGTAAGAGTCTGCTTTGAAGGCTACAGAATAAATTTTCCTGAATGAATTTTTTTTATTGTATTTTATTAATCATTTCTGGATACTTTTTACCCAGAATGTATAGATAAGTCAACTAGTTTTGTTGTCACCAAACTTCAAAAACTACATTTTTTTAAATGTCCATTCTTAATGTTTTTGGCTTTAAATATCAGGAGACATACATTTTGATATGTCTGACAGCAAAAACCACCTCAAACCAAAATGAAGTTTAAAGAAATCAACCCCCGGAACGGAACGCAATTGCAAACACAGTAATCACAAACAAGTAACACAACTCCTTTTACCTGCAGTAGCTCTTGCAAGTCCCAGGGTGAGACCATAAAAACCAGCAGCATTAAAATTCCCTCTTTTCCCCAACACGATTCCCTCTTTCGGGATATTTGTTTTTGCGGGACAGTGGGTACACTTCTTTTAATGAGGAGCCCAGAAACTCCGTGAGGCATCATCACGATCTGCCCCCAGAATTTTACCCTTTCTGAAAACATCTCCTGAAAACTTTTA
This sequence comes from Caerostris darwini, assembly GCA_021605075.1. Lineage (NCBI taxonomy): Eukaryota > Metazoa > Arthropoda > Arachnida > Araneae > Araneidae > Caerostris > Caerostris darwini. The sequence continues at coordinate 489,160 of BPLQ01014758.1, read as the reverse complement.
AGGTGGCGGATCTCATTTATGGCTCTCTGAAGGATTCGATAATCAACATGCTATCGCGGCGCATTAACATGGGGCGCCATAACAAATTTGCGCACAGAAGTTCACGATGTTTGTTCACGCGTACTTAAACTTGGATGCAGGGTTTTCCCCTGTAGGGATTTTTCAGTAGAAGTAAGGATATTTTTCGAAGGTTACATCATCCAGAAATTTGGGTTACTTTCTGTATTTCTATTATTTATTGACATTAATGATAGAAATATATTATAAATGTATCTTTTATGCTCAATTAACGAAAGGACGTTTATAAAAGGTCCTGAAATTAAGCACTATTTATGGGTATAATAAAGATTAAAACTAGTTGATATATATAGGGAGAGTATCCTTCTAAAGATTTAGGTAAATGAATGAATATTATTATAACTTCTGTTACTTACATGGGGACAGTGTTTTAATAAAAATTGCTTATCTTCTGTAGACATAATTATTTAATAAGGTAAAAAAGAAATTCAAAAACAAAGCATCAATTCACACGAATTCCTAAATAAATATGATTTAATTATCAAGATATATTAGTCCTTTAATTTCCGTACGAGAAAGTTAGCCTAATAAAGTACTTTTACATATGAATCCGCATATATGTGGTCATTTAAGAAGTCATAATAGTAAACTCATAGTTTGTCATAAATATTAAAAAATCCACTAATAGAAATCTCTTGAATAATCAAATTTGCTCTTAGTTAATATAAAAAGAGTTCTAATTGCTAATATATAATTTTACCACTGATTGTATGAAAAACTAATAAATAGAATTTAGCAAGTAGAATTCAAACAGAGAGGCGTAATAGGAGAGAAAGGTATTCACTATAAATTTTTTTCCGTTTAATTTCTGTTTCATGTAATTAGGTTCGAATTTTTGAGCATTCATTTCGAAAATTTAGTTTATTTTATGATATCCTTCTAGAAATTCCAAATATCTATTAATTTTTTTTCTTTTAAGATTACTTTTCCTTTTAAAAGGCCGTATAAACTGATTTTTCAATTATTGACCATCACACCTAGAATGTAACTGACTCCTCCACTTCTGCTAACAAAATACTGTTAATATTTCGTCAGAATAGCTAGTAGAATTATATTTATTAAATTTCTGTAATGCATATCAAAATTCTTTACATACTTTTCATTACATCTTACTTTATCTTACTGAAAAACTATGCTTTCTTTTCATATTTATGTTATTGTTTTAATAGTCAGAAGTAAGTAAATACTTAAGTTTAAATGATGAATCTTGAAATACAATTTTTTTTAAAAATTTTGTGTAGTACACACGAATATTCTAAAAAATATCATATTAAATGCATTTTATTTTACCCCTCGTACACAAAATTATGCAACATACGTTTTTGTAAAATAAATATCCCTGTAAAAATAACTTTTTTTCCTTTCCTTAATATATTCATTGACGCCTATCACAAGAAAGATCTAAAAAAGAAAGAATTCTTCAACATTTTAATGGAATAAAAAAACATGACAGATAGTTTCGACTTCGTGTCTGATAGTTCTAAAAGATTTTAAAATTCGCTTTATCTTCAAAAAGAATGATAGCTCGTGCTATTTATTAGAAAAAAATAGTGCAGCCAAACATTCTTTTATGTAAAATAAAGTTATGCGCGAAAGTTATGCAGAAATTCTGATTTATAAATGTGAAAGGCTTTTGAATGTAAGAATCTTTGTGTTTATTTTATCAATGTTTATAATTTATACATTCATATTTCGGTACCATAATTTGTTTCCACGTTTACTTAAACTTTTCTTAATTTTTTTTTCGTAAAACTAATTTAAATATTAACCAACACGCAGTTTTACATAATGATCTACGATTACATTCATAGCCAAATAGCATGAGGGAAAGCTGAGTTTCGAAACCGTTGGTAGAGTTCGATGCAGACCCTATTTTCCGCAGATTACAGTAGTATATTAATAAATAAGTGCAATTAATTAATTAAGTAAAATAAATTGATTAAATGATTTCTCATTTCTTCACCGAACGGTGAGAACGGAAAAAGTATTCCAAATACAATAAGAAGGACTATACAGCTTAATAGACACTGGGAAATGCCAAAAGGAATAAATATGAAACTTCAAGAAAAAGGAATTGATCAACGCACTACGAGTACTTATAGCCATGAGAAATACAAATGTTTAAAATTCCAAGCCAAAACATGAAAAGTGATTCAAAACCATACTACAAAACACTTCAAACGAAAGCCAAATTATCCAGAAAATTCCATAAGACTAACGTTATTCATGAAGCATTTCAAAATTTAAGGGGCCTAAAATATCATTTAAGAATAATTTAGCCCAAAGTAAAATTTTAGGACAAAATTTGGAATGGAGTTTTACTTGCTTGGCCCTCATTTTCGGATAACGTCACGGACCCCCAACCGGGACAACATTATGTTCACACATGATAATAAAACATTAAAAAGGTTTATTATTAAACTATTAAAACATTATCCAATTTGTTAATTTCCAAAATTCACTTGTTGTTTAGAATTATATATCTGAAAGAATCTTATAAAGACGTGTCGTAATACTGAAATTGTCACTTCTTCGACTATTGCAGAATCTTCTGACGCAATTTTGGGGTTTTTTTGGGGAAAGATAAGAAAATAGACACTTTTAATATAACCAACTCCTTAACAAGATGGCACTATTGGTGGAGGAATTGGACAGTAAGTTCGAAAGCAGCACGAGGACCCGAGGGAATTGTTAAAATGGATACTCTAGTTTATTGGAAACACAAAATAAAGTATTGTACAACACCAAGTTTAAGGGAAATAAAAAAGTCTATAGCGTTGAGTGGAAGACAAACATATAGTTTAGATATGTTATATAATAGTAAACATATATTATTTTTCATCGACTTCGGAAAAAAGGAGATGGGTTGTGTGCTAGAGAAATTTATTTTCTGGAAAACGAAACAATAAAAAGAGGGTCTAGAGTTCTCACAATGTGCTTTGGGGAAATTTTTGAACTGGATCAGGTTTCTTTCTAAGCATACAGTAAATAAATACTTCTGTTTGCTTTTGAAAATACGCTGTAGGAAATAAATGATTTAAAAAACAGTTTTATGAAAGTGGAAAATAGAAAAGTACTGTTTGCTGTACTGTAAATATCATTTGATATCGTTCATTGCAACAACGAATTTTCTCAAATTGTAAATACATTTTAAAGCAAATGAAAAAGAGTTTTGGGAAACAGCATACATAGAATATGTCTTCATTTTTTTCATTTCACCACGAAACATCACATTAAGAACAAAAGAGATAGGGGAGATGTGTGTGTGTATGTTGCTCTAACAGACCTATCCAGAAATACATCAATTTAGAAAAAGTAAATAATGTTCTAAACTGTACCTTCTTTAAACAATCTTTTTAAAATTTTTTTTTCTTTTACAGTGTTAGAAATAAATATAATTTTATTCTTCTGTCTTTTAAATGCAAATTTTTATAGGAGATTCTTCGCTTGAAATTAAATAATACTCTCAGAGATAATAGTTTTAAAATTAGAGTACATTTAAAATAACTAAACACAAAATATTTTTTAAAAAAATCTTTAATTACTCTTTTATGAATATAATAACGAAAAGTGTATCTTTTAAAATTAAAATTCTTAATACTTTATATCGTTTTTCACAAAGATTTTGCATGGAACTGATTATTGTGTTTTATGCGAAATATTATTAAAATATTAAATACTAAAACGAAATGAAAGGAATTACTATATTAAAATGAAATGAATGAGTAAAAATCAAATGAAAGTTCTGAATTATGTTTATCAGATGCAGATACTGTTATGTATCTGCATCTGATAATTATTATTAGGCTTTAACGCTATGTAATTTCTTCAAAATCGACACAAAAATACATTTAGTAAATATATATTTGAAAAAGAGCACAACAAATCAGCTTAAAACAACCAAATAAAACTGACAAGCAGTGAACTAGAAATGCGACCTTTTTGCTTAATAAAAGTCACTACCTATATTCGCACCCAAAGTGTATAACAAAACAGCCATAATATATCTATCTATAAGAATGACATATCGCATTGCAATGCATGTGTCAAAATTATCAACAAATTGATCACCTAATTTGCCAACAAATACATCTTAATTATTTATGTAGAAAGTCTTAGCCTATTCTTATTTTAAGTTAAAAGATACAGATGGTTATCAAAATAATGGAAACACCTGTGAATAAAATTACTTTTAAGAACGCACTTCGTACGTATTAAAATGTAATCTTAGCTACTAGTTTTTTTTAATATAAAAGGTATATATTATGGTAGTAGGAAGTAGCTTTAGTGAAGTTGTATACGTCTTGGAGTCTTGTCAAAAGCGTAAAAGATCAGATTTCACAGGCTTTCAAAGAAACTACATTGTAGGAGCTCAACTAGCTGGAGCAAACTGTGAGAAATCAACCCAGTTTTTAGACTTTTTTTGAGATACGGTATCTAATGTCATGACAGAGTCAGATTACGAAAGCAAAAGAGTGGACAGAAGGAGAAGCTGAGTGAAAGAGACTGGCGAGTATTAAAACGGTCTTTTAGGCATTAATTTAATTTATTTTTTATTCTTTTTATCGGAGAAGCTATTTAAGATTTTGCATGTTTTATTTGAAAATACTTTAATGTGATGATATTAATGAGGAAGAAAATATGTTGCTATGGTAACGGAAAAAAATATGTAAATTAAGATTTCACAATTAATACGAAATATTAAATCGGCTCGTGGTTGAAGGTTTAACAGCTTTTTTTTTTCATTTATCTGGTTGTGTTTTTCCTATTATTTCATACCTTATATTTGTTGTATTAATTATTTACTTAATATTTTTTATTATTTTGAATTTAATAATTATTTTTTATTCATTAAGTTGATTTCGTAGGACAAAATTTTAGATTGAATAATCACTAAATACAATTGCAAAAATAGGAAATTTGTAATAATAGTTAGATTGTATTTTCTGCTGGCAATCTTTTTTTTAATTTCGAAATCTTTATATTGTTTTTTTTTATATATAAAATTTGTCTCAGAAAAATAAATTATTTTAATTTTCACAGTCTTGGAATAATAGTTTAAATTGATGGAGGTGAGATGGTTATTGGGATAACGTGAATAAACATTTCTGATGATGGTGCTGTGTGATAATTCTGGTAAAGGTGATTGTGATGTGAACAAATATCTCTGATGATGGGGATTTGTGATAATTCTAGAAATGCTGATTGTGATAACGTGAGTAAATGTGTCTCCATAATGTTGACTTAATGTGATAATTCTGTTGATTAAGACTGTGATAACAATAAACGTCACTGAACAAGGTGCTTTGTGATAATTTTGGTAAGGGTGTTTGTGATATTGTAAATAAACGTCTCTGATGATAATGATGTGCGATAACTCTGGTGAGGGGATTGTAATAACGTGAATAAACGTCTCTGATGATGGTGATTTGTGATAATTCTCGTGATGGTGATTGTGATAATGTGAATAAACGTCTCTGATTATAATGATGTGTGATAATTCTCGTTAGGGGATTATAATAACGTGCATAAACGACTCTGATCAAGGTCTTTTGTGATATTTCTGATGATGGGGATTGTGTTAAAGTGAATAAACATCTCTGATGATGGTGATGTGTGATAATTTATGGAATGATTGTGATAACGTGAATAAAGTCTCTGATGATGTTGATTTGTGATAATTCTGGTGAGGGTGATTGTGATAACGTGAATAAAGGTTTCTAATGCTGATGATTAAATATGATAATTCTAGAAACGATGATTGCGATAACGTGAATAAACATCTCTAATGATGGTGATGTGTGATAATTCTGGTGAGAGTGATTATGATAACATGAATAAACGTTTATAATGCTGGTGAATAAAATATATTTCTAGGAAGGGTGATTGTGATGAGCAAGAATAAACATCTGTGATGCTGATGCTGATTTATGATAATTCTAGAAAGGATGATTGTGATAACGTGAATAAACGTTTCTGATGATAATGACTAAAAGTGATAATTCTGGGGATGTTGATTGTGATAATAAGAATGAATGTCTCTTATCGAGAGTCAGGTTTTCTGTGGTGTTTTCTGTGTGACCCACAAAGTTCATGCATACCTCTAAAATATTTCTTAGATGGGAATGCCAAGATTTCACCTGTCTATGGGTTGCTCGTAGTAGGGTTGCGTTAATTTTCTATACTGTAATCTTTGCAAATGAATATAGAAAAATGTTTCAAACAATTCATAGATTTTTATTGAACTCACATGACTACAAAGCAGTTTTTTCATAAAAGTATTTTGTAAATCTGTTTAAAAAATTCATGTACTTTGAAAATAACAGTACTCAATGAACATATACCAAAGTATTGAATAACTTATTACAAGAAAAAGAAAAAAAAAAGTACATTTTAATCCCAAATATATTATATTTATAATATATTAAATATCCTTTTTTTTTAAAATAATATAATAGTTTCTATTTAACATTTGATCTAAAAAAACTTTTCATAAGACTCAGTATTTGAGAGCAAACCTCTCAACATTTAGTTGGATTGCCGGTATAAAAGTCACTGTCTTTACTACTCGTATTATTGAATGATTGAATAAAATTGAGTGATCAGTTTTTTTTTCGATACGTAAACAAAATCCGGAAAATATAATTTTTTTCTAATATATTAATACTTAATCTAAATTCTTTTCATTGAAATTCAAAATTTTCATTCATTTCGTATACATTTTGCAATTACAACTTTTATGTCTTTTATAACTCGAGAACACTTTCATTAAAATGAAAGAAAAATTTAAATAAACTCTATATGCTATCTTTCATTACTAATTACGTTTCTAAAGAGAAACACCAACCTTTTATCCCATACAGCGAAACACGAAAAAGAATTCCAAATACTTTTATTAAAAACATAGTTTATGATAAATTTCTCACAAAATTGAATGTACTGAAAATATAATTGCATCAATATTTGAAAGAAAAAAAAAATACAATATTTTAATTAAGATTTGTGAGAGTGTAGAAGTTTTCTTGAAAAAAAAAAAAGAACAATACATAAGAGAAAGAGTTATTGACTACAAATTTTGCATTGGAATTTAAAAAAAAAGTTGAATTTAAAATTATGCAACTATTTTATTTTAATTTATTTCACTCTATTTAAATCTCTAAATATTAATCTCCGTTAGAAGAAAATGTTTTGAAAAATAATTACTTTATCCCTAAATAGACAGGGTTGTTTATTAAGAAGGAAAATTGGTAACATTGAAAATTTAAATGGAATATTTGTTGGTAGAAAATTAAAACTAATTTTCGACGAAACGTTTCAGGCACATTTATTAAAATAAAAATAATAAAGGAACATTATTTAATTCTTTTATATATTTATAATATATTTATTCTTTTATTCTTTTATACATTTATTACACATTTATTCTTTTATACATTTATTACACAATTATTTTTTAAAACATTTATTATATGCTTATTATTTTTTAAATTTATTTTACACAATTTGTCTAATTCATTTTTGCATTATCCTACATTATGTAAGGTACGAGAACTTTTGCTTGAACATTGCTTGTATTTATTGTTTTGCTTACAAAATGTATCTAATTACCAGAAAATTTGTATTCATTAAGAAAATTCCTTCAATTTTGTACTTTTTTGCAACACAATAATATTTTCACTGAAATATTGAACTTCCTAAATACAGTCGATGCTATTTTATAAGGTATATATTACATTATACAAGGTACATTATATAAGTTACGAGAGCGTTTACTTTTACATTGCTTGTATTTATAGTTTTGCTTGATAACTAATTACACAATAATATGTTCATTTAAATATTCAACTTCTTAAATGAAGTTGATAGTTCTTTTATTTTATATCAAACGTAATATTTTTAATAAAAAAATTATTTAAAGACATATGCTTGCCATAATCCATTATGTTATTTTCCCTGTCATTAGCAAAATATTATTGATTCTGAATTGTTTACTTCGTTCATTATTCAATTATAATTCTTTTAAATAAAAATAATCGTTTGGAGTTACCATGGTTACAGCTTAACAAATTAATACAACTTGCCAAAAAACAAGTAATATAAAAAAATGTTTTTAATGTCAATTACTAATTTTTTTTACTATATTGCAGAAAAGTCCTTTTCAAATAAAGTTGAAATTTTTCTCTTACATCTGGCGCCATCTATTGGTAGATACATGCAACTTAATTCTAAAGAAACTAAAATGAATTAATTAAATTTAATTACTGAATGAATATTTGAAAAAACTGTATTAACATCCAGTGTCATCCACTACAAGTTAAAAAAAATGTATTTGAACTTGAGTGGATGAATAAAAAATATTTTATGAACGATTGAAAATTTGAACAAGATTTATATAGGAAGAGTGTGAATTAATAGTAGGAATTGAATAATTTATGCTATAAACTGAGGAATTGAAATAATAGGAAACAAATGAGCAATAATAATTCTCTTTAATAAAAACAATCGTTTGGAGTTACCATGGTTACAGCATGACAAATGAATACTGCATGCCAAAAATTATTTTATGTCCTGTTGTGCGAGACTGAAATAATAGGAAACGAATATGTAATAATAATTCGTTTAAATAAAGAAAATGTCTAATTTCCAAAATTTACAAATAGCATTGCCAAGGTTACAGCTTAACAAATCAATACAACATCCCAAAAAATGATGTCATGTAGACATAACATAAACGACAAATATATTCACATGACATCTTAGTTACCATTTTAGATTCAGAAATTATATTAACTTTTCAAGTTGACATATGTGAAATATTTAATACATCACTCTTAGCTAACTAAATCTCCTGAAATTGAATCTTTTAATTGAATATTTCGAGTTCGATTGTTGATTAATGAGTATACGCGTAATATATTATTCATGAAAAAAAAAAAAAAAAAAAAAAAAAAACTGCAAAAGTCTTTTAAAACTGTTATTGCAGATAACATTTTTTTTTGTCCTTTAATAAGATATATAACTAACACTCTGATGAATTTTCTTATTTTGCTGATTTAATAAGCAATAAATCTCAGTAACACTGATTTTGTTAATACTCACTTGTTGATTTTCTGCATCCATTCTGGCATATTTACTAAGGATTAGTGCCTATGACGTAGGATTTAGTTGATATATCAGACGCATACCACTTCGAGGCCAGTATTTAATTTTCTATTTTTACCGTTAATAACTTAGTTATGTTTGTCAAATATTTCTTCTAGAATCGTATATGTGTAATTTGTCATATAATGAAACATTCTGTCAAAAATGTCAGAATTTTATGTTTCTAATAAAAAATTGGAATACTGATTTAAATAAGTATGTATTCTATCAATGAATTTTTAAATATAAATAGATATTTAAATTAATTAAGAAATTTTACAGTAATTTTGCCGTGTGACAAGCGTTCTGGCGCTAGGTGCCACAGGTTTCGGGCTCTAGTCCTGGTGTTGCCATGGCTATTTGTAGTAATTCGGAATCCGCTTCAAACCGTAGGTCACGGTATAATATAACTGTAGAGCGTTGAGCTGAAAACTCTAACTCGTAAAAAAATATATATAACTTGTCTCGAAATCTATCAGTAGATTAACTAGCACATTTAATAGTTTGTTTTTAATATTTTATTTTAACTACTTTTAGTTGTTTTACTTTTTTAATATTCCTTTATATATATTTCCTTTTAAATGTAGTATTCATATGTATGCATACATTATTATATATGTTTATTACATAAGTTTTTTTAAGGAACATAAATTAAAAAAAATATAAAATAACTTTGCGGGAAAAAAGTATTAATTTTGTTTATTATAAAACTATACAATAAAATAAAAACTTTTACTTATTTATTTAAATTTAACAACTACAACCTGTTATTCCACGACTCTAGAAAACAAACTAATTTGTTTTATTACAGAGATTTTTATACAAAAAAACAATAAAGATTTCAAAATTTAAAAATAAAAAAAAAAGTTTGTCAGCTGAAAATACAATCCAACCATTATTAAAAATGTTCTGTACTTGCAATTGCATCTCGTGAGAATTCAAATCTAAAATTCTATCCTACGAAAGCAACTCATTGAATAAAAATATATTTATTGATTTCAAAGTAAGAAAAATAATTAATGCCATAAATATGAGATATGAAATAATAGAAAAAAAAAACGCCAGATAAAGGAAAAAATAAAGCTGTTAAACCTCCAACCACGTGGCGTTTTAATATTTCGCTTTAATTGTGAAATTTTAATTTCCATATTTTTTTTTTCCGTTACCGTAGCAACATATTTGGTTTCTCTTGATTATCATCACATTAAAGTATTTTCAAATAAAACACGCTAAATCTTAAATAGCTTCTCCGATAAAAAGCATAAAAATAAATAAATAAGCTAATTCTTACCAAAAATGCAGTAACTGATAATGAGAAAGCTCTTGTTCTTGCATCAGTTTTAGAAATTTTATCGTGATTTTCTTAACCCAACACAATCAAGACGTTAGTTGGGTTAAAAGTATCAGAAATGGTAATTGGAGTATAAAAAAAATGCGGAACGAATTATTGCTGGCGTTAAAAAATACCTCCAGTTAATTACTCTTCATATTGGAAGAGAAGATTTCACCGTTACAAAAATAAATGATTTCGAACGAAATAACAAAAATACTTGTGACACATTTCTAATTAATTACCCTCTGATATACTGGAATACAGCATTAATTTACTTTGACTTAAAAGTTTAGCTTTTAAAATATCTTCTGGATTATTTTTCCGGCAAAATTTTTCTCGGACATTTCTGAAAAAAGGTATAAACAAAATCCAATATATTTAAAATTAAAGAGTGATAAAAAACAACGGATTTCTCTTTAATTCACTTCTATTCTAGAACAATTTTTTTTGCTGTGCAGACGATTCATAATTTCGCCAGTAAGTTTTAATTTATTTTAGAGAATGTTTTTTGATGCTCGAAATTGTTTTAGCGGTTTTCGATGAAAAAGTCTTTAAGTTTATCTTCTTAAGTTTTTCTAGAAGATTTAAAAAAAAGAACTGAAATAATTTTGCAAAATGGCGTATTTTTCTCGTTTATTTTCAGAACATCAAACGAGAGAGTGTGAAATTTATGCGCATGGGTATGATTAATGAATTTGTTTATTGATAAAAGTGTTTTATGTGTTAGAAATGCATGATTAATTTTAGTATTTGTAAAATAAATTTCAAAAAATATTATTTAAAATATAATTTTGAACTTTTATACGAAAGAAATTTCGGAAAGAATAATTTAAAAAAAAAACTTTTGTCTTTCTTGTTTGATAAGTAAGACACGTAGAAAAACGCACATTTTGTAATACTTTATAAAAAAATCATGCTTTTGTTTTCCATGCGAACTCTGCTGTCACTAATTTCCCGACATTTATCACTTGTATGCGTTTTTAAGTACACTATACGATACTTGTTAACTATAAAATAGACAGTCACAGATTATCGGTTTTTTTGGGAATGTTTGAGTAATATTTTAATTGGAATTAATAATTTTAAAAAATTTAGTTTTCGTGGTTTATCTGACGTGGAGACGGGATTAATTTTTTAGGAGTACAGATGTTTATGAAAACAAGTAATATAAAAAAATAATTTTTAAAGTCAATTCCTACTTTTTTTCACTCTATTGCAGAAAGTCCTTTATAAATAATTATAATTAATTTTTTAAGTTTATCTGGCGCCATCTATTGGTAGATATATGTCTCTTAAATCTAAAAAAAACTAAAATTAATGAATCAAATTTAATTACTGAATTAATACTTGAAAAAACTGTATTAACATAAAGTGTCATTCAATACAGGTTTAAAAAATGTATTTGAACTTGATTGGATGAATAAAAAGTATTTTATGAACGATTGAAAATTTGAACAAGATATCGCACAGAGTTATAAGAAATTTTTTACTTTGGCATGCAATACAGCTTTACGTTCGCCGGAGAGGTGTCGGTGGAGGATATCAATTCCGGATGGATCGCTCTAATATAGACCATAACAATTCGATTAATTTGAGATCAGGTAACTCTGCGGGCCGAGGTAGATCCTTCACTTTTACCTCGTATTCATGAAACCATGATTTCGCTAGTATCGCCACATGGATGAGTGCATTATCATCCTGGAAATTTCCCTCTCCTGCAGGAAACAAAAATTGCATCATAAGATGGACCTGGCCAGCTAAAACTTCTCTATACTTCTCTCCCGTTATCCTTCCTTTCAGAACTATGATTGTTCTAGCAGTAAACCACAACATGGTTGTCCATATATCCACCAGTTGGAAGAAGACAATCACGATCATACATGTGTAGGTATCCTCCAAACGTGCAGCCGTCTTGTTGTAAAAGATGATTCGTCTGACCATATAACTCTCTTATAACTTTTCAATCGACCGGGTATTGTGGTTGTGCCAATACTGTCGATGATATTTGGCACTAACCGATGTGACAAGTGTCTTGGGAACAGTTGCTGTGTAAATAGGAATGTCATGCTTAGGAAAGTTCCTCTAAATTGTAACTATTGTCACTGGAGAATCCAGATGCATTAAGGCTCGTTCCCACTGAGGCGTGAAGCGTTGAAGATTCACGCGGCAGGCAAGAAAATTTTTTCGACCCCTACACAGCGAAACGTCAGAAATAGCATTACGCTAGTGAAGTTCCGATTCAAGTTGAAAGTTGGTCAACTCGAAGCGGTGAATTCCAAACCAGTTCCAGGCGAACGTGGCGAGGCTAGTGATTGGTTAGCGCTTCACGCTTAAACGCCTTTTGCCTCGGTGGGAACGGGCCTTCAGACATAGCTCTCCGCTTTAATTCCCGTTGGTCTCATTCACTTAGCTACTCCTACCGTCCACTTTTTTATATTTTTTATTTGAGCTTATGTACTCTTTTGACACCGTATCTCTAAAAACGCCTCAAATCTCGGGCTCCAACTAGTCAGGCTCCTACAATTTAGCCTGTTTGAATGTCTGTCCTTTTACGCTTTTGACAAAAATCCTATACAACTTCACTTAAGTCACGTATAGTAGTAGGATTCAATGAATAATGCTATGCCATACTACTATGATATATACTTTTTATGTTAAAAAAACTGGTAACTAAGATTACATTTTAATACTTACGAGGCGGATTCTTAAATGTCACTTTTAGTCACAGGTGTTTTCTTTATTTTTATAACCACCTGAATCTTTTATCTTAAAATAATAATATGCAAAGTCGGTTTGTATAAAAAAAAAAAAAAAAAAACTAAAATATATTTGTTAGCAAATTTGGTGTTCAATATATCGATAATTTGTCACTGATGCATTGTAATTCGAAACGTCATTCATAAAGTTATAATGTGGTGGTTTTGTTATACACTTTGTGAGTAGCGATTATCGGTAAACACTTTTATTGTACAAAAATGCCGCATTTGTAGTTCACTACTCGTCAGTTTTATTTTACTTTTCATATTAATTTTAAAGAAGTTATCTAGCTTTACAGCCTAATACTAATACATAATTGTATCTGTATCTGATAATCTTATTTCAGCACATTCATTTGATTTTTACTCATTCCTTTAATTTTAATATATTACTTCAGTTCATTTCATTTAAATATATTCATTTCCTTTTAATCTTTAATATTTTAATAATATTTTGCATAAAACACAATTATCAAATACAGGCAAAGGCTTTGTGGAAACCAATATAATGTATTACTGATTTTAATTAAAAATATACACTCTTTGTTATTACATTCAGGTAATAGTAATTAAAGATATTTTTATAAAATATTTTGTATTTATTTACATTAAAAGGGCTATAAATTTAAAATTATTATTATATCGGAGAATATTATTTCATTCTAAACAAAGATTCTTCTATAAAAATTGAAATTTAAGAAACAGAAAAATAAAATAATATTTATTTATACCTCTGTAAAAAAAAAAAAAAAGAAAAAGATTGTTTCAAGATGGTACAGTTTAGAACATTATTTACTTTTTCTAAGTTAATGCATTTCTGGATAGGTCTGATAGAACAACACACCCACACATCTAACTTTTCTCTTTTGTTCTTAATGTGGTACTTCGTTCTGAAATGAAAAAAAATGAAGACATATTCTATGTATGATGTTTCATAAACTGTTTTTTCATTTGCTTTAAAATGTATTTACAATTTGAGAAAATTCCTTGTTGCAAAGAATGATAAGCATCATTATCAAATGATATTTACAGTACAGCAAACAGTACTTTTCTATTTTCCACTTTCATAAAACTGTTTTTTAAATCATTTATTTCCTACAGCGTATTTTCAAAAGCAAACAGAAGTATTTATTTACTGTATGCTTAGAAAGAAACCTGATCTGGTTCAAAAATTTCCCCAAAGCACATTGTGGGCTCTAGACCTACTTTTTTTGTTTCGTTTTCAAGAAAATAAATTTCTCTAGCACCCAACCAATCTCCTTTTTTCTAAGTAGATGAAAAATAATATATGTTTACTATTATATAGCATATCTAAACTATATGTTTCTCTTCCACTCAACGATATAAACATTTTTATTTCTCTCAAACGTGGATTGGTACAAGACTTTCTTTTGTGTTTCCAATAAGCTTGAGAATCCATTTTAATAATTCTCCCGGGTCCTCATGCTGCTTTCGATCTTACTGTCCCCTATCCTCCACCAATAGTGCCATCTTGTTATAGAATGGATTATATTAAAAGTGCCCTTTTTTTTTATCTTTCTCTGCGAGAACACAAAATTGCTTCAGAAGATTCTGTAAAATTCGATGAAGTGACAATTTCAGTGTTAAGACAGGTCCTTATAAGATTCTTTCAGATATATAATTTCAAACAACAAGTGAATTTAGAAAATTAATTATTATTGTTTTATTATTGTTAATTAATATTGTTTTAATAGATTCACAATATATTTTTAATGTTTTATTTGTTCTATTTTACGTCTTTTGCAGATTTAGTTTCCTATGTTTACAAAAATATCACGCAGTTATTCGCTATATATTCAAAAAACTAAATCGTCATTGGCTAATAAACCTGCAAATGTGTCGATGTTGGCGATATAACTCGCGGATATGTTGGCGGGAATATTTCATTGTGTCAATCCTTGCATTTGTAAAAACAAACAATTGCACTGTAAAATGCGAACAATAAGAATTTGAGTATCACGAAAATTTCTTGGTGATATCAGAATGTGAATCTGAATGAATTGGTGATGTGAATTGAGGCGTATAATTCTAAGTAACAAGTATATTTAGGAAATTAACAAATTAAGGAAACAGTTTTGATTGTTTTATGTTAACATTTTTACCCTTTATATTGTTAGTGATGTTTTTTACAGTTTTAACTTCGCCTATTTAGGTTTAAATGTTTCACTTGATGACTATTACTGATTTACAATTTTAATTCTTCCATATGAGTTGGTTGGTTAATAAAATTTTAAAGAAAAAAATAATAAACAAATGCTGAACAGCAAGTTGGTTGATATTTAAATTATTTCTACGAAAATAAAATTAAAAAGTTTCAGAAAATGTGGAAACAAGTACTGATAGTGAACTATGAATGTCTTAATAACAAACATTGATAAAAAAAACTCAATGATTGTTACATTGAAAAGTCTTTCAGATTTATAAATCAGAATTTCGACAACACTTTCAAAGTATTTTACATAAAAGGAAGTTCGGCTTCACTATTTTCTTTCCTAATAAAAAGCACAGGCTATCATTCTTCGTGAAGATAAAGTGAATTTTAAAATCTTTCAGAACTATCAGACGCGAAGTCGAAACTATCTCCTATAATTTTTTATTCCATTAAAATGTTGAAAAATTCTTTCTTTTTTACACATTTCTTGTGATACGCGTCGATGAATATATTACGGGAAAAAAAGTTATTTTTGCAGGAATATTTTTATAAAAATGCATGCTGCATAATTTTGTGATGGCAGGTGAATTAAAATTTATGTAATATGATTGTATGTTTTTAGAATATTCATGTGCACTACACAAAATCGGAAAAAAAATATACTTCAGAAGTATTCATTATTTAAACTTAAGTGTTTATTGCTTATGACTGATAAATCAATAAAAAAAATGTGAAAATAATTTATTGATTTTCATTTCTTTATATATATTTATATAATAAAATTAATATGTAATGAAAAGTAAATAAAGAACATGATATAGATTCCAGAAATTTAATAAACATAATTCTAATAGTCTATTATTCGTTGGAAATGTTAACATTTTAATAGCAGAAGTGGACGAGACAATTTCTTGTTAGAGGTGATTGTAAGAAATTGACAAGCAAATTTAAAAGTTCTTTTAAAAGAAAAAATATAATAGGTATTTGGAAATTCCAATTGGATGTCATAAAATAAGGAAAATATTTAAATTAAAAGAAATAAAATTTATTATTAAGAAATGTGAAATCCAAAAATCTTTAGTTACTTATGGAGCAGAGAATTGTTAAGTAGCTACAAGCCACGAATCCTCAATTCAGCTTGTGTTATCTTTCATACAACTATCATTCTTTGATACCAGGTGATTTTCGAAAAATTAATTTTCCTTATTCTACTAAAAGAATATAATCGACCACATATATGCGGATTCATTTGTAAAAGAACATTATTTGGCATAGTTTCGCATGAGAAAATTAAATAAGAATATAGGTTGATAATTAAATCATATTTATTCGTGATTTTGAGTTAATTAATGTTTGGTTTTTGAATTTCTCTTTAAAATTAAATTTATTTTTTTTAATTTACCTTATTGATTAATTATGTTTACAGAAGACAAGGAAATCGTATAAAAATACTCATTTCACACAATCATGAACACTAATATTCTACATTGAAAATATTATCCCATATAAGTAAAAGATAGAAGTTATAACAATTTGCATGCATTTACCTCAATCCTTAAAAGGATGCTCGCCATATATAAATTAACGAGTTTTAATCTTTATTAAACCCATAAATAGTGCTTAATTCTAGAATATTTTATAAACATCTTTTAGTTGAATCAGTATGAAATGTAACTTTTTAACATAATTATATCATTAATGTCCATAGATAATAGAAATACGGAATACATTCTTGGTAATGTAACCTTCGAAAATATCCCTGCGTAGACTCAAAAATTCCTAAAGGGAAAATCCTGCATCCAAGTTTAAGCACGCGTGAGCAAACATCGCGAGCTGCTGTGCTGACATTTGTTACGGCGCTCCATACTAATGCGCCGCAATAACATGTTGATTATCGAATCCTTCGGAGAGCCATAAATGCGATCCGCCACCTTAAAAGTTTTCAGGCGAGGTTTTCAGCGAGGGCAAAATTCTACAGGGAAGATAGTGATGATGCCTCATCGACTTTCTGGGCTCCTCATTAAAAGAAAGGCACCCACTGCCCCGCAAAAACAAACATCCCGGAAGAGGGAATGGCGTTGGGGAAAAGATGGAATTTTAATACGACCGGATTTTACGGTCTCACCCTGGGACCTGCAGTTGCTACTTCATGTAAAAGGAGATCGTTACTGTGTTTGCAATTGCGTTCCGCTCCGGAGCTGATTTCTTATAACTTCATTTTGGTTTGAGGTGGTTTTTTCTGTAAGTTATATCACAATATATGTCTTCTGGAATTTAAGATGGTCAATTGGCTAGTGCTCTGTCCGTTGATATCGTGGGCTTCAGGTACGAATCCTGGCGGTGGCATGGATGTTTGTGAATGGTTCAGAATCCACGTTAAACTGTAGATCCTGGGCTAATTAGCAAGTGTGCAAATAAGGAGAGCGACACACCAAACCAAACCAATCTAGAATTTAAAGCCGAAAAGATTTAGTAGACATTGAAAAAACGACAAAAAGACAAACGACAAAGAAATGTAGTTCTTGAAGTTTGGTGTCAAAAAAATTCAATGACATATCTATGTACATTCTGTGTGAAACGTATCCAAATAAAATGTAATAAAATAAATTTCTTAATTTTCATTGGCGCACGAGCTCCACTGTGGGCCACTTGAATACTAGCAGATTTCGAGTTAAGAGTAATTTACCTTTTACGGGGTAGAGAAAAAGTGATCTTTAATAATAAGAAAAATTAAAAAGGCTAAATTTTAAAGGTAACATAAAAGTTATATTAGGCACAATTTTCTAAATTGTTTTGAACTCCCATTTGCTTTAGAATATCCTCATCTTGCCTTCTTCGAGAATTGCCTAATTTTTCTTTATACTCCTTCTGAAAATGTCTGGTTAAAAAACATTAGCCAAAGAAAAAAACAAAAAAGAAATCAGATATGTAAGTAATAAAAATCATGTATTTTCATGATAATTTTTTTTTATTTGAAAAGGAAAATTGAAGATGAAAGTTTCTAAAAATCATTCCGGCAAGTCTCAAGAGCCTAGCGTTCCATCAGAATAGATTTAAAACCTGCTCCAATCACAAATCTCCCAAA
This sequence comes from Caerostris darwini, assembly GCA_021605075.1. Classification (NCBI taxonomy): domain Eukaryota; kingdom Metazoa; phylum Arthropoda; class Arachnida; order Araneae; family Araneidae; genus Caerostris; species Caerostris darwini. The sequence goes on along the minus strand of BPLQ01014758.1, from coordinate 470,594 downwards.
AGCGCAGGTGCAGCGATTGCGTCAAAGAGAACGGATCATAAAACCTTCTGATACGAATCAAAAGCACTAGAAGCGGAATGGTGCATTCCAAAAGTGTCTTAGGAACAAAGAGAAAGCGCTCTACACCCCTCACCCCCTATCCCAAAATGACAGAAAGAGACATTAAGATACCCCAGAGTTAAGATACCACTGATGATAAGATTTATCGAAATATCTAACTGCCACGTACGTGGTGTGAGTGCAGCGATTTGGATAATGTAGAGTCGGCTCACCTCTCACTTTGTGTCGTTTGGGCCTACTTCGCGGAGGGGGGAGTGGGGGCCGATTTGGAAGACAAAGGGATTTTCTACTTTTGTCGAATATTATTCGTCTGGGGATTCTCACAGAAGGAGATCTGACTTTTGGGAGAGCACTTACTGGAATGTATATGCTCGTTTCTTTTTGACTTTGGTCAAGAAACTTTCATTCGGAATGCGATGTTTAAGCAGCTTAAATTGAATTCTTCTTTTTTGGGGAATAAGGTACAAGCTAGTGAAACTTGGCAATTTAGGATAATCTAATGCACATGGGATCCTTAAATACCGTAATATTTTGGATATAATACGCATAACAGGCTGGCGTGCTTAAATATATCAATTTATAAGATAAAATGCCCAAACATATGAGGGAATTCGTACAAACTGCAAAAAATGTATAATTCACATGCACTTCGTTTCTTTATGAAACTATTAAATATCATTCCCATAATATCCCGTCTATAATACACGCGCATAAACTGTAAGCCTGATTTTTGTCACAAAAATAAAAGATATTTCATATAAACTACAAAAACGCATAATCCACAAATAATTTTTCTCTATATGGGCCTCTTAAATAAATTTACTGTAATAACCCTGCCTTTTATAATCCGAAAGAGTCAATTTTGGCTCAAAAATATAAGATTTCGTATTAACCCCGAAAGCATGTTATACACGTGCAATTTTTGTACATAAAGGACCCTTAAATAACTTCCAAATCCTTTAAATCGTAATACCCAGTTTTAATACTCATGATCCAATACTTTTTGGTCGAAAAATATACAATTTTGTATTAACCCCTAAAACGTGTAATACACGTGTAATTTGCCTTTGTGTGGGACTATTAAATAACTTTATCTTAATATCCTGCCTATATAATAAACATAACCCGCAAGTGTGATTTTTGTCCGCAAAATATAACTCACGAAAGGGTATAAAGCATATACAATTCGCGTCAATTTGAAATTTTTAAATACTTTCACCCAAATTACACCCAAACACATTAAAAAATTATCTTTATTTATAAGTACATGTTTTTGAAATACTATGGAACAAATGCTTTTTATAAATCCATTAAATCATTAAAACAAGTAATATATATATATATATAAAAATTTTTAAATCAATTCCTATTTTTTTTCACTATATTACAGAAAAGTTCCTTTACAAATAAAGTTGAAATTTTTCTCTTACATCTAGCGCCATCTACTATTATTAGATACATACAACTTAAATTTCAAAAAAAACTAAAATTAATTAATGAAATTTAATTAATGAATTAATATTTGAAAAAATTGTATTAACATCAAGTGTCGTCCACTACAAGTTCTAAAAAATGTATTTGAACTGGAGTGGATGAATAAAAAGTATTTTATGAACGATTGAAAATTTGAACAAGATATATATAGGGAGAGCGTGAACTAATAGTTGGAATTGAAAAAAAAATTCTATGATAAACGGAGATAATTTTTTTTTCTCCGAAAGGCTTCACTTAGACTTTTTTTAAATTTCAGTATATACAGAAATATCACTAAATAGGATAGAATCTCGAAAACAATAAATTTTATTACAATCATCTTATCAATAAGTCGGGGATATATAATTCTTTTCTAATACATTAATTTTTAATCTAAATTCTTTTCTTAAAAAATCAATATTTTTTATTCGATTCTTATACATTTTCCAATTATAACTTTTATGTCCTTTATAATTCGACAACACTTTCTTAAAATTGAAGAAAAAAATCAAATAAATTTTATACCCTATCTTTCGTTACTAATTACTTTTCTAAAGTAAGTAATCGGTTTTCTTATCTCATACAAGGAAACACGAAAAAGAATTCCAAATACTTTTATTAAAAATATAGTTTAAGATAGAGAAACCTAAATTTCTTACAAATTGAATGCACTTGAAATATAATTGCATCAATATTTGAAAGAAAGAAAAATACAAAATTTTAATTAAGATTTGCGAGAGTGTATATGTTTTCTTTAAAAAAAAAGATCAATGCATAAGGGAAGTTATTGACTACAAATTATGCATTGAAATTTTGAAAAAAAGTTAAATTTAAAATTATGCAAATATTTTATTTTAAATTATTTGTTTCTACTTAAATCTCCTTAATATTGGTCTCCATTAGAAGAACATATTTTGAAAAATAATTGCTTTATCCCTAAATAAACAGGGCTGTTTATTATGAAGGAAAGTTTGTAAACATGGAAACTTTAAATGGATTTTTTTTGGCAGAAAATGGAAACTAATTTTCGGAATGAAGGTTTAGGCACATTTATTAAAATAAAAATAATAAAGACACATTTTTCATTGATTATTTTATTCGTTTATTATATATTTATTATTTTTTGCATTTATTTGAAATAGATTTTGTACATTTTGTACACACTTGAGCAAAATATTTGTTATTTGTCCACATATTTCTTCTGTTATCTTATGAGCATCTGTCTTTTAATACTGATGTTTCAGACAATATTTTTTTATGTCCTTCAATAAGATAAATAACACTCCAATGCATCGTTCAGTTTTCTGATTTAATAAGCAATAAATCTCAGTGACACTGATTTTGTTCACTTGTTGATTTTCTGCATCCATTCTGGCATATTGACTAAGGATTAGTGCCTATGACGCAGGATTTAGTTGATATGTCAGACGCACACCGCTTCGAGGACAGGATTTAACTTTCTATATTTGTCTTTAATGTCTTAGTCAGGTTTTTCAAATATTTCTTCTAGCCTCCTGTTCGTGGAATTTTTCATATACGTGAAACATCATTTTCTTCAAAATTATTTCATTCAAAAATATTAGAATTGTACGTTTCTAATAAAAAAAGGAATAATTCTTTAAATAAGTATGTATTTTGTCAATAAAAATTTTAAATATAAATAGATATTTAAATTAATAAAAAAATTAATAAAAAATTTAGCGCGTTGACGCTTGGTGATACATGATTCGGGTTCGAAACTCGGCCTTGCCATTGATATTTGTAGTGGTTCGGAATCCACTATAAACCGTAACTCCGGGTCTAATATGACGGCAGATCGTTGGGCATAGGGCTCACAACTCTACCACATAAAAAGAAAATATACCCTGTCACGAAAACTGCCAGTAGACAGACGGCCTTGGCCCACCGTGGGGCTCTTGCGCCAATGAAGCAGGAGAATTTTAACGCACATTTAAAAGTTTGTTTTTGATATTCCATTTTCATTACTTTTAATTGTTTTACTTTTTCAATATTTCTTTCCAAAGATTTCCTTTTAAATGCAGTATTCTTACGCATGCATACATTATTATATATGTTTACTACGTAAGTATTTTAAAGGAATAAAAAATTTTAAAAATTATATAAAAACCTATTTTGCTAGAAAAATGAACACTGTATTTGTTTAATATGTAACGTAAACATTGAAATAAATTTAACTATTTCTTATTTATTTCAAGTTAGCAACTATAACCTGTTATTCCACGACACTGGATTTCAATAAAGATTTTAAAATTAAAAAAATGGTTATCACCAAAAAATACAATCTAAACATTATTAACAAAATTCTATCCTTGCAACTGTATCTATTGATTATACAATTTAAAATTTTATCGTACGAAATCATCTTAATGAATAAAAATATAATTATTAAATTCCAAAAAAAAAAAAAAAAGGAAAATGACAGATAGATGAGAAGCAGATAAATGAGAAGAAAAAGCTGTTAAACTTTCAACCACGGGGCGTTTTAATATTTCGTGTTAATTGTGAAATGTTAATTTACATATTGTTTTCCGTTACCATAGCAACATATTTTCTTTATCTTTATTATCATGACACTAAAGTATTTTCAAATAAAACACGCTAAATCTTAAATAGCTTCTCCGATAAAAAATAGAAATTAAATTAGCGAATTCTTAGCAAAAATGCAGTAATTGATAATGAGAAAGCTCTTGTTCTTGCATCAGTCTTAGAAATTTTATCTCGAATTTTTTTTAACCTTACCCAGTCAAGACGTTGGTTGGGTTAAAAGTATCAGAAATGGTAATTGGAGTGGAAAGTTAAGTATAAAAAAATGCGGGAGGAATTATTGCTGGCGTTGAAAAATACCTGCAGTTAATTACTTTTCATATTGAAAGTGAAGATTGGTTAATTACTTTTCATATTGAGTGTGGTGGTGATTTCTTTAAACTTCATTTTGGTTTGAGGTGGTTTTTGCTGTAAAATATATCACAATGAATGTGTCCTGGAATTTAAAGCCGAAAACATTAGGAAGGGCCATTATAAATGCCCTTTTTGAAGTTTGGTGACAATATAATTCGATGACATATATATACAATCTGTGTAAAAAGTTTCCATATTGCCTTCAAAGTGGACGCCATCGAATTGTAACAGTGCTTGATCCAACTCTCCATACATTTTTTATTGAGGTATAGTTTTCCGTTTCTTCAGCAAATTTTCTTTTATTGCCTAATTCGAATCAAAATGCTTTCCTGGAAGTCGTAATTTTAATATTTGGGGACATTAAAAAGTCACATGTGATCATATTTTTTGAATATGAGGCTTTGACGATGACATTTGTCTTGTTTTATGATGTAGGAGTCCGTAAAAGCTGTGAAACCATGTTTTCGATGCTCTTTTTGGACTAAATTGAGCTCTGTAGAAATGAATCATGCAGTGACGCATTTCATACCTAAAATGTGTCTTAAGGCTTAGTACGGATTTGAAAGATGGTTCTCCCCTTAACCCAATTATCTTAAGACTCTTAGAACGAATTTTGACCATCAATTGATTTTGATGATGTTTTTGTTAGTTCTAGGAATTGAAAGTAGACCAATATTAGGCAAGTCAATCACTGTTTCATATCCTACTTTGAACTCTTTATACCATTAATATGGTATATTGAGCATGGCAAAAATAAAAGCAACACTTTTTTAACAATTCGTCACACAACATTTCGTTTGAAACACAAAGTTTTAGAAACTCTTTGTCAGTTAATTTATCCATTAAAAAAATCGCAGAGCAATCAGAATGTTTTATTAAAAATATAGCTGCTACCAGCATGCTGAGTGTCAGGTCACACTCAAATACTACATGATATACCTATATTTATATATGTGTATAATTTTCTCTCGGCAACATGTCTTACAAATATAATTACAGCTATCTTTTATTTAGTATAGTACATAAACACTCTGGCGCTCGGTGACATGTATTTCGATTTCAAGTGGTTAGAAATCCACTTAAAACAGTAGTTCCCCGGTCTAATATAACTGTAGAACGATTTACGTAGGGTTGAAATCCCTACCATGTAAAAAGAAAACATTTCCAGTCTTTTAATAGATGGCTCGTAGGGCTCACTCTGCCAAGAAAAACGACCTTGGCCCATCTTGGGTCAGTTTCGCCAATGAAGAAGAAGATGGTACTTAAACAACGTAGTTTCAGACTTAGATCATTTAAGACTCCTTTTCATATTTATAAAAATTTTGGCAATCTCTAAATTTATTATACAAAAAAAAAAAAAAAAAAAAAAAAAAAAAAAAAAAAAAAAAAAAAAAAAACGACAGAGAAAGAGAAACAGTTTTTCCAGTGTTCTATATGTTATTATGAAAATTTAATTGGCAATCATTCACGAAAATCTGCTTAAATTAATCAAAAATAAAAACTAAATAAAAGTAGCTGTAATAATAAATATATTACAAAAAAACAAATACAAGAAATAATAATAATAAAATAATAATTTTAAAAAAAAAAAAAAGTTATATGAGGAGCAATTTTCTAAATTGTTTTAACTTCCATTTGACTTAAAATACTCTCTTCTTACTTTCGAGAATTGGCTCATTTTTTCATGATACCTTAGAAAATCTCTGGTTAAAAAAATAGACATTACATGAGATATTTACGTAATTCAAGTCATATATTTTTATGATGAAAAAATAAAATTTTATTTGCAATTTTTATTTTATGAAAGATTTTTAAAATCATTCCATCAAGTCTCAAGAGCACATCATTCGACCAGAATAGATTTAAGACCCACTCTAATCACAGATCCCCCAAAAGCGCAGGTGCGGCCATTGCCTCAAAGAGAACAGGGCCTTAAACCCTCTGATACGAATCAAAGGCATTAGAACCGGAATGGTGCCCTTCCAAAAGAGTCTTATGAACAAAGGTGCAAAGGTGCCATGGTTGTTTCAAGTGGTTCGGAGTCCACTTTATGTCGGTCTCATATGACAGTAGAATGTCACGGAGCCTAGTCACATTTCTCACTCCCATCATTGCCATACTGTATAGGGGCAACTTAGCTCTAGGCACAGAGATATGGTGTGGTGTAGTAGAGCGTTGGACATAGGGTTGATAATCTACCCCATAAAAGACAACATCTGTCTCATCTGCCAGTAGACAATTTTGGCCTTGGTCCACCATGGGACTATTGCGACAATGAAGAATTTAATTAAATTATGTTGACTTGAGACTCCTTTTCATAAAAAATTTCTACAACCTCCAAATTAGTGTTTCACATTTTATTATATAAATTTATATAACTTTCAGTGAAGAACATAAGCTGAAATTAATCACAAATAAAAACTGAATAAAAAACAGCAGTAATAATAACAATATTTAAAAAAAATAAAAACAAGAAAAATAATCTTTAATAATAAAAAAGAAAATTAAAAAGGCAAACTTTTAAAGGCAAAAAAAAATATATGAAGGGCAATTTTCTAAATTGTTTTGGACCCCATTTGATTTAAAGAACCTAATTCTTACCTTCTTCAAGATTTTTCATGATGCTTTAGAAGATCCCTCGTTAAAGACTTTATCCAAAAAAATCAGATACTTACGCAATACAAATGATTCATTTTTATGATAAAAAAATAAATTTTTATTTGCACTGTCAGATGAAAGTTTTTTAAAATGATTCCAGCAAGTTCCAAGTGCACAGTGTTCCACTAGAATAGAATTAAAGCCCACTCTAATCACGAATCCCCCAAAAGCGCAGGTGCGGCGATTGCGTCAAAGAGAACTCTAGGCTTAAAACCCTCTGATACGAATCAAAAGCATTAGAACCGGAATGGGGCCATTCCAAAAGTGTCTTACGAACAAAGAGAAAGCGCTCTCTACACCCCCTCCCCCCACCCCTAAACGACAGAACGGGACATTCAGCCCTTGGAGTTAAGTTACCACTGATGATAAGATTTATCGAAATATCCAACTGCCACGTACGCGGCGTGACTGCAACGATTCGGATAATGTACAGTTGGCTCACCTCTGACTCTGTGCCGTTCGGCCTTACTTCGCGGGGGAAGTGTTGGGCGATTTGGAAGAGGGAGGGACTTTATACTTTTGTCGAATATTATTCGTCTGGGGATTCTCCCAAAAGGAGATTTGACTTTTGGGAAGGCACTTACCGGATGCAGTTGAAAGGTATATGCTCGTTTCTCTTTGACTTTTGCCGAGAAACTTTAATTCCGAATATGATATTTAATCAGCTTAAATTTGATTCTTCTTTTTTGGGGAATAAGGTACAAGGTAATGAAACTGTGCAATTTAGGATAATGTAATGCTCATGGGATCCTTTAATACCTTCACCGTAATATTATGGATATAATACGCTTAACAGGCTGGCGTGATTAAATATATCAATATATAAAACGCCCAAACTTATAACAGATTTAGTACAAACTAAAAAAGCTTATAATTCACATGCAATTCGTTTCTGTATGAAACTATTAAATATTCCCATAATATCACGTCTATAATGTATAATGACCCATAAACCGCATTCATTTTTCACAAAAATGTAAGAGATTTCATATAAACTGCAAAAACGCATAATCCACAAAAAAATTTCTCTATGTGGGTCTCTTAAATAACTTAACTGGAATGACCCTGCCTTTTATAATCTGCAAGAGCTATTTTTGGCTCAAAAATATAAAATTTCGTATTTACCCCGAAAATGTGTCATTCACGCATAATTTGCCTTTGTGTGGGACTCTTAAATACCTTTATCGTAATATCCTGCCTATATAACACGCATAACCCCAAAATATAACATACGAAAGGCAATAAAGCATATACAATTCGCGTCAATATGGAATTTTTAAATACTTTCCTCGAAATTACATCCAAACACATTAAAAAAATCTTCTTTATTTATAAATAAATGTTTTTGAATTACTTACTGTGGAACAAATGCTTTTTATAAATCCATTAAATCCAAAAACATAAATAAAAAAAAATTAAATTAAATAAATAAAATTTAAAAAAAAAAAAAAAAAAAAAAAAAAAAAAAAAAAGGAATTTAATGATAAAAGGAGATAATATTTTTTTCTCCAAAATGCTTTTCTTCGGCTTTTTTTTAAATTTCAGTATATACAAAAATATCACTAAATAAGATAGAATATCTAAAATAATAAATTTAATTACAATGATCTTCTCATCAAGGAGTCGGTAATATATAATTACTTTCCAATATATTAATTCATAATTTAAATTCTTTTTTTAAAAAATCAATATTTTTTTATTCAATTCTTTTACATTTTCCAATTATAACTTTTATGCCCTTCATAACTCAACAACATTTTCTCAAAATTGAAAGAGGAAGTCAAATAAATTCTATACGCTATCTTTGGTTATTAATTGTTTTTCTAAAGAAAGTAATCGGCCTTTTATCCCATACGGCGAAACACGAAAAAGAATTCCAAATATTTTAAATGAAAACGTAGTTTATGATAGTGAAATTTAAATGTCTTACAAATTGAATGGACTGAAAATATAATTGCTTCAATATGTGAAAGGAAAAAAAAAATACAAAATTTTAATTATGATTTTTTGATGTTTTCTTGAAAAAAGGACAACGTATAAGGGAATGAGTTATTAAAATTTAAAAAAAAGTTAAATTTAAAATTATGCAAATATTTTATTTTAATTCATTTCTTTTTCCTTAAATCTCTAACTATTAGTCTCCGTTAGAGGAATATTTTTTGAAAAATAATTACTTTATTCCTAAATAAGCAGGGTTGCTTATTATGGAGGAAAGTTCGTATACATGGAAAATTTAAATGGAATATTTTTTTGGTAGAATAATAAAATTAATTTTCGACATTACGTATTAGGCACATTTATTGTAATAAAAATAATAAAGGCACAATTTTCATTGATTAACTTATTCGTTTATTATATATTTATTATTTTATTCTTTTATACATTTATCACATATTTATTATTTTAAACATTTACTATACGTTTATTATTTTTTTACATTTATTTTACACACTTTGTCTAATTCATTTTTGCATTATCCTACATTATATAAGCTATGAAAACTTTTGCTAGTACATTGCTTGCATTTATAATTTTACTTGTACATATACCTAATTACGCAATACTATTTTCATTCAAATATTTATCTTCCTAAATACAGTTATTAGTTATTTTACTTTATATAAAATGTAATATTTTTAATAAAAACTTATTTAAAAATCAAGATCTGTTTGTCGTAATAGATTAAATTTTTTTTCCTGTCATTAACAAAATATTATTTGATTACTGAATTGTTTACTTCGTTCATTATTCAATTGTATTTCTTTTAAATGAAAATAATCGTTTGGAGTTACCATGGTTACAGCTTAACAAATGAAAACAACATGCCAAAAAATTAATTTACGTCATGTAGTGTGAGACTGAAATAATAGGAAACAAATGTGTAATAATAATTCGTTTAAATAAAAAAATCACTTTAAGTTACCATTGTTATAGCTTAACAAATGAATACAACAAAAAAAAAAAAAAAAAATTAATTTAGGCCATGTAGTGAGAAATTGAAATAATAGAAAACAAATGTACAATGATAATTTTTTAAATAAAATTAATTATTTGAAGTTATCATGGTTACAGCTTAACAAATGAATACAACGTTAAAAAAAAAAAAAAAAAAAAAAATTATGCCATGTATTGAGAAATTGAAATAATAAGAAAAAAACGTGCAATAAAAATTCTTTAAAAAAAAAATAATTAATCGGCTTAAATAAAAAAAAGCTTCGGCTTTGTCATACATGTTTGTAGAAATCCTACCTCTACCAATCCTACACCGTAAAAAAAAAAATTATCCTGTATATAACATTATATTCACTAGAAAATATCTCTTTTAACAACTTTTAGTTGTTTTAGTTTTTTAAATATTTCTTTGTACATAATATATGTACACCTGTGTATTATTCATACGTATACATACATTATTGTGTATGTTTATCACATAAATATTTTTAAGGAATAAAAATTTAAAAAAATACACAAAAGACTCTCAGAGAAAAATGTTCACTGTATTTTTTTAATATAAAACTCAAATAATAAATAAAATTCACATTTTCTTATTTATTCCAAATTAGCAGCTATAACATACTATTCCACGATTCTAGAAAACAAACTAATTTTTTTTCAGACAGAGTTTTATGAAAAATAAAGGTTTCAAAATTAAAAAAAAAAGATTGTTAGCAAAAAAATACAATCTATTTTTTATTAAAAGTTTCTTACAATTGTATCTAGTGAATATCCATTATCAAAAATTGTATCCTATTATTAAAACAAATAATATCTAAAAAATTTAAATTGTATCTAAAATTGTATCCTGTGAAATCACCTTCATGAATAAAAACATAATTATTAAAGTGAAAGTCATAAAAAAATAAAATATTAAGTAAATAATTAGTGCCATAAATATGATGTATGAAATAATACGAAAACACCCTAGATAAATAGGAAAGAAAGCTGTAAAACCTTCAACCACGTAGCGAATTTAAAATTTCGTATTAATTGTAAAATGTTAATTTCCATATTTTTTTTAGTTACCATAGCAACATATTTTCTTTCTCTTTATTATCATCACATTAAGGTAATAGAAGCTATTTAAAATCTTAAATAGCTTCTCCGATAAAACGAATAAAAAATAAATTAGCGAATTCTAACAAAAAATGCAGTAATTAGTAATGATAAAGCTTTTCTTCTTGCATCAATTTCAGAAATTTTATCCCTTGTTTTATTTTTTTAATCCAACGTTGGTTGTCTTAAAAGTATCAGAAATGGTAATTGGAATGGAAAGTTAAATATAAAAAGAATGCGGAATGGATTATTGCTGGTGTTAAAAATACCTCCAGTTCATTACTTTTCATATTGGAAGTGAAGATTTCACCGTGGCAAAAATAAATTATTTCGTACGAAATAACAAAAATACTGTGACACATTTCTAATTAATTACCCTCTGATATACTGAAATACAGCATTAATTTATTTTGACTTAAAAGTTTAGCTTTTGAAATATTTTCGGATTATTTTTCCGGCAGGCATTTTCTCGGAAATTTCTAAAAAAAAACGTTATAAACAAAAGCCAATATATTTAAAATTAAAGAGCGATAAAAACAACGGATTTCGCTTTAATTCACTTCTGTTCAAGAAGATTTTTTTTACTGTGGAGACGATTCATAATTTCGCCTGTAAATTTTGATTTATTTTAGGGAACGTTTTTTAATGCTTGAAATTTTGTTAGCGGTTTTCGATGAAAAAGTCTTTAAGTTTATCTTCATAGTTTTTTCTAAACGATTTAAAAAAAAGAACGGAAATAATTTTGAAAATGGCGTATTTTTCTCTTTTATTTTCAGAACATCAAACGGAAGAGTGTGAAATTGATGCACCTGGGTATGTTTAATGAATTTGTTTATTGATAAAAGTGTTTTATGTAGCAGAAATTCATTATTAATTTTAGTATACGTGATATAAATTTAAAAAAAACATATTTAAAATATAATTCTTAAATTTAATTAATTTAAAAAAAATTACTTTATCTTTCTTGTTTAAGTTATTTTTAGTAAGACAAGTAAAAAAAAACGTACATTTTGTTATACTTTAAAGAAAATCATGTCTTTGTTTTCCTTGTGAACTCCTCTCTCACTATTAGGTAATTTCAAGACATTTATCACCTGTATGCAGTTTTAAGTACACTCAGCAATACTCCATAACAATAAAACACATAATCACAGTATCAGTTTTTTTTGGGAGTGTTTAAATAATTTTTTAATTTTAATTAATAATTTAAAAAAACTAAATGTTTTAGCTTTGTAACGTGGCTTGATTACTTTCATAGAAGTGCTGGTGGGTATGTAAATAACGAAAACATATTGTAGTTATAATGAATCCTTTACTATTAGTTTGGTACATAATTATCAGGCATTTCTTTGATGTCCTATATTTTAATAAAAATTTACAATATTTTATAAATTTAGTAATGAAAATAGTCTTCTACTTTTAGGTTATAAAAATGCGTGTCCGTAATCATACGCATAATCATTTTTGGGTTGTGTTCCACTAATAACAAATCTCGTTTCAGATGATTTCCCAATGGATGATTCCACTTCTGTCCCACCAAACACACCAGATTTCCTTCTGTAAAGTGCACGTCCTTCGTTATTCCTTTTGGAGAAACTCCTGTCCTCTTTCTTTTGATGTTTTTGAAGAGATGTCATGATTCATCCCCAGTGACATCCTTCAGAAACAAATTCCGCTCGTTTCGTTGAAGCAAATCGGTGATATTTTTGTCACGATGTGCTTTATTGTTGTCCATGAGTTCATGGGGGACTCATCCAGCCCATATCCATACCTTTCCAAGCTTTTTGAGGCAACCAACGATGGTTGAATGGTCCACATTGCAGTTGTCGACCAGCATTCGAGTTGTCAAGCTTTCGTCCAAACATCTGCCAAAACTGCCCGGTCGTCGAAATCCTATGGTCGACTTCTTCCTGGCTTATCTTCCAAGTTAGCGTCACATTGATTTTCTCTGATTGTGCCCTCGCCTAAAAGTTCGTTGAGATAGCGAAATGACTGCGCTGCTTTCCATCCTTTCTCAAAGTGGTGCAGCATAATGTGAAGAATACGAGTATGATTATCGACATGCATTTTTATAACCCAAAAGTAAAAGGATATTTTCATTCATAAATTTGTAAAATATTGTAAATGTTTATTAAAATATAGCACATAAAAAAAACGCCCGATAATTATGCACCAACCTAATAATATGGCGTAGGACAGCCTTTGTCATATAATATAGCCAGAAAAACGAATCATACAAGTGCTGAATAGTGCTTAGAGATATATTGAACCATTATTCATGGAGATGTCGTGAAAGGTCCTCGAGAGATGCACCATAACGGTTCGATGATATTGAGGTCGGAACACTGTGCGGACCGAGGTAATTGTTTCAATTCTCCTTCGTGTTCATCAAACCATAAGTCCCGCTGAATGAAAAGGAGCACTATCATCCTGGAGAATTCCATCTCCTGCAACAAGCAAAGTTTGCATCGTAGGAGGGACCTGATAAGCTAAAACATCTCTATACTTCTGCCCAGTGATCTTTTCTTTCAAGGTTACGATTTGGCCAGCAGAAAACCACGACTAGGCTGCCCATACCAAGATAAGTCCAACTCCATGCGTAACAGTTGGATGGACCAAGTCACAATCATACACTTGTGCAGGTGTCCTTCAAATATGAGACCAGATTTTTGGGGAATCTATCAACCAGATTTCCAGATTACCACTGAAGACGACTTTTGGGCATTAACAGATGTGACAAGTGGCTTGGGAATTGTTGCTTTGCCGCAAATGGTTTATTATTTAAGGAATATTATTTATATGAATATCATAGCAAATGAATATTATTTAATTTTAAACGAAGATTCTTCTGTAAAAATTGGCATTTAAGAGACAGAAGAATAAAATTATATTTATTTCTGACGCTGTAAAGAAACATTTTTTAAAAGGTTGAAAAAAAGGTACTGTATAACTAAATCATTATTTACTTCTTCTAAGTTAATGTGTTTCTGGCTATGTCTAACAGCACAACATACACGCATATATCCTACTTATTACTTTTGTTCTTAATGTAGCGATTCGTTGTAAAATAAACAAAATGTTCTTAAAACTCATTTTTTTATTTGTTTTAAAATGTATTTACAATTTGAGAAAATTCGTTGTTGCAATAAAGGATAAGCATCATTATCAAATGATATTTACAGTACAGCAAGCAGTTCTTTTCTATTTTCCCCGTTCATACAAAATTTTTTAAAACATTTATTTCCTACAGCGTATTTTCAAAAGCAAGTAGAAATATTTATTTACTGTATGTTTGGAAAGAAACCTGATCTGGTTCAAAAATTTCCCCACTTCACATTGTGGGCTCTAGACCTTCTTTCATTTTGTTTCGTTTTCCAGAAAGTAAATTTCTCTAGCACACAACCAATGTCCTTTTTTCGAGGTAGATGAAAAATAATATATGTTTACTATTATATAACATATCTAAACTATATGTTTGTCTTTCACTCAACGATATAACTTTTTATTTCTCTTAAACTTGGTGCTGTACAAGACTTTCTTTTGTGTTTCCAATAGACTAGAGTATCCATTTTAACAATTCTCTTGGGTCCTCATGCTGGTTTCAATCTTACTGTCCCCTTTCCTCCACCAATAGTGCCATCTTGTTACAAAGTGGATTATATTAAAAGTGTCTATATTTTTATCATTCGCCGTGAAAACACAAAATTGTTTCAGAAGATTCTGTAAAATTTGAAGAAGTGACAATTACAGTATTACGATAGGGAGTTATAAGATTCTTTGAGAAATATAATTCCAAACAACAAGTGAATTTTTGAAATTAAAAAATGAATACTGTTTTAATAGTTTCATAATACATTTTAATGTTTTATTTATTTTATTTTATGTCTTTTTGCAGATTTAGTTTCACATATTTGCAAAAATACCAAGCAATTTTTCGCTATACGTGAAAAAGACTAAATCATCATTGGCTAATACAACTGCAAGTTGTCGATATTGGCGACATAACTCGTGGATATTTCGGTGGAAATATTTCGTTAAGTTATTCTTTGCATTCGTAATAACTAAGAATTGCTCGGTGAAATTCCAACAATAACAATTATAAACAGGATATTACATTATAAGCAGGACTGGATGATATGATTGTGAGCATTGAGGTGTATAATTTTAAGCAACACGTATATTTCAGAAATTAACAAAAAGGAAACGGTTTTGATTGCTTTATGTTACAATTTTACCCTTTAAATTGTTTGTTTTGTTTTTAACGAATTTATTTTCGTTTTTTAGGTTTAAATGTTTCACTTGAAGACTTTAGCAGATTTACAATTTTAATTGTTTGACATGAGTTGGTTGGTTGATAAAAATTAAAAGAAAAATGCAATAAGCAAATGCGGAATAGCAAGTTGGTTGATATTTAAATTAGTTCTACGATAAAATTTTTTTTTTTTAAAGTTTCAGCAAATGGGGAAACAAGTAATGATAGTGAACTATGAATGCTTAAATTACAACTGTTGATAAAATAAACACAGAGATTGCTACATTGAAAAGCCTTTCAAATTTATAAATCAGAATTTCGGCATCACTTTCTCATATCAAAGTATTTTACATAAAATAATGTTTGGCTTCACTAGTTTTTTCTAATAAAAAGTGCAGGCTATCATTCTTTTTGAAGATAAAGCGAATTTTAAAATCTTTCAGAACTATCAAACACGAAGTCAAAACTATCTCCTACATTTTTTATTCCATTAAAATGTTGAGATATTCTTTCTTTTTCACACATTTCTTTTGATACGTATCGAAGAATATATTACGGAAAAAAAAATTATTTTTACAGGAATATTTATTTTATAGAAACGTATGCTGCATAATTTTGTGATTGCAGGGTAAAATAAAATTTATGTAATGTGTTCACTTGATTCCGACTATTAAAACAATAAAATAAATATGAAAATAATGCATAAATTTTTAATTTCTTTATATATATACTAGAAGACCCGGCCACGCGTTGCTGTGGCTTTCTTGTATTTCGTTCAATTATTAGATACTATAATTGGTATTGTTATCGTTTGCTATCGTGGTTTGATTTGTTGACATGAGGGTCCCTCTCAGCACGTCTACGTCGTACCTCACGCCTACGGGTATTGTTGAGGTTAGATTTTTTTGGTGGCATTTTACTGAAAATGATCATTGAAAAAATACAATACAATTAAAATAAAATCGAGATATAATAATAAATGACTTAAAAAAAAATTCACAATAAAATGTAAACGATTGTTTAAGGTACACAAACACGTTCGAATGAATTTTTTATCTTTGTACACATTTTTGGATTGAATGTATCTAAAAACTAATGATTTCACATAAAAAAATTTCATTATTATTATTATTTTTATAAGCTAAAATAAGGGTAAAAATGGCCAAAACTTGATACTGTTACAAAACATGATAACTCAAAATCAAATCAATATTTTTTAAATTTCTAAGTTTGTATTTGTTTGTACTAACATATTACAGGGAATGGATCTCTGGTAAATTTATATCTTTATTATTTTGTGCTAGTTTAAATGCTGTCGACACAAAATTCTTTCAAAATTTGCATGTAATTCCAAGCTTAACAATTAAAATAAAAAATATTTATGTAGCTATAATCATTTCAGAGTTTTATTACCTGTAAACATTTATGAAAAACATAAATACAAAGTTTTGTAACATTTGGATCAAAATTACTTGTGTTATGGTGCTTCACATGAAAACAAAAAGCATAAAAATTCATTCTGAGAAAAAGCTAAAAACAACTTTTAATTGGAGATATTACTTTTAAAAATGTTGTAAATATATTAAAATGCCATTGAATTATCAAGTTCATAGTCTTATTTATTAAAAAATATAGTTTTATTTTTCCTTAAAGCTCTAAATATTTTCTAAGCTTTGTTTTGAGAAAGTTAAAATTTGCTCGACAAAATTTTTTTTTTACAACTTCCTCCTACTTGCAAAGGCTTTTTAATAATAAATGACCTGGATTTAAAATATTTAGCCCTTTTTC
Organism: Caerostris darwini; assembly: GCA_021605075.1. Taxonomy (NCBI): domain Eukaryota; kingdom Metazoa; phylum Arthropoda; class Arachnida; order Araneae; family Araneidae; genus Caerostris; species Caerostris darwini. Next base: position 453,391 of record BPLQ01014758.1, on the reverse strand, counting down.
AAGTGTTTTGATTAAATACATTCAAAACCTTTGAATTTCACATAAAAATATCAACTTTAACTATTTTTTATACAATTTATTCTTTAAAATATGGATAAACATTGCAAAAATGTGATATTGTTGCAAAACTTGATAATTCAAAAATAAATAAAACATGAATAGTTTTTTCCTTTGCAAATATTTTTATGCTGGGAATATCCTTATGTAGGTAATATACTGTTTTCAAATTTATATCTTAATTATTTATACATTTTTGTATGCTTAAAGTTTGTCGACACAAACTTTTTTTTACATATTTACAAAAATTCTTAGTTTAAAAACTGAAATAAAAATAATTTATGAATTTAGGTTAATTTTCATGTTCTATTCCTTTCATACATTTAAAGAAAACTTTTACATGAAGTTTCAAAGCATTTAAATAAAAATAAATGGGTATTATGATGTTTTGAAGGAACACAAAATGCATAAAAATTCAAATAAGAAATAATTAAAACCAACTTCTAAATGTAAATAAAAACAAATGTACATACATAAAAATGTTATTGAGCTTTAAATTCTCCTTTATTAATATAAAAACTTATTTATTTGTTTTGCTTTCTTTAAATAACTTCCAATTTAAAAGTACCATTTATCAATTTTTCTTCGACAATATTCAAATCACTCAAATTCTTTGTTTTTCTAATAACAAAAGTTTTTTTTAAAAAAAAAAAAATGTCCTTGATTTTCAACTTGCAACTATTATAATACCTTTTATAAAATTTTAATGTTATCATTATATCAAATAATTGCAGAGTTTACTTCATTTTGACACTTTTCAAAAAATGCTTAAAATTCATCATATTTCTTTAAAATTATTTACAAAAATTCTTAGTTTAAAAACTGAAATAAAAATAATTTATGAATTTAGGTTAATTTCCATGTTCTATTCCTTTCATACATTTAAAGAAAACTTTTACATGAAGTTTCAAAGCATTTAAATAAAAATATATGGGTATTATGATGTTTTAAAGGAACACAAAATGCATAAAAATTCAAATAAGAAATAATTAAAACCAACTTCTAAATGTAAATAAAAACAAATGTACAGACATAAAAATGTTATTGAGCTTTAAATTCTCCTTTATTAATATAAAAACTTATTTATTTGTTTTGCTTTCTTTAAATAACTTCCAATTTAAAAGTACCATTTATCAATTTTTCTTCGACAATATTCAAATCACTCAAATTTATAACTCAAATTTTTGTTTTTCAAATAACAAAAGTTTTTTAAAAAAAAAAAATGTCCTTGATTTTCAACTTGCAACTATTATAATACCTTTTATAAAATTTTAATGTTATCATTATATCAAATAATTGCAGAGTTTACTTCATTTTGACACTTTTCAAAAAATGCTTAAAATTCATCATATTTCTTTAAAATTATTTACAAAAATTCTTAGTTTAAAAACTGAAATAAAAATAATTTATGAATTTAGGTTAATTTCCATGTTCTATTCCTTTCATACATTTAAAGAAAACTTTTACATGAAGTTTCAAGCATTTAAATAAAAATATATGGGTATTATGATGTTTTGAAGGAACACAAAATGCATAAAAATTCAAATAAGAAATAATTAAAACCAACTTCTAAATGTAAATAAAAACAAATGTACATACATAAAAATGTTATTGAGCTTTAAATTCTCCTTTATTAATATAAAAACTTATTTATTTGTTTTGCTTTCTTTAAATAACTTCCAATTTAAAAGTACCATTTATCAATTTTTCTTCGACAATATTCAAATCACTCAAATTCTTTGTTTTTCAAATAACAAAAGTTTTTTAAAAAAAAAATGTCCTTGATTTTCAACTTGCAACTATTATAATACCTTTTATAAAATTTTAATGTTATCATTATATCAAATAATTGCAGAGTTTACTTCATTTTGACACTTTTCAAAAAATGCTTAAAATTCATCATATTTCTTTAAAATTATTTACAAAAATTCTTAGTTTAAAAACTGAAATAAAAATAATTTATGAATTTAGGTTAATTTCCATGTTCTATTCCTTTCATACATTTAAAGAAAACTTTTACATGAAGTTTCAAAGCATTTAAATAAAAATATATGGGTATTATGATGTTTTGAAGGAACACAAAATGCATAAAAATTCAAATAAGAAATAATTAAAACCAACTTCTAAATGTAAATAAAAACAAATGTACAGACATAAAAATGTTATTGAGCTTTAAATTCTCCTTTATTAATATAAAAACTTATTTATTTGTTTTGCTTTCTTTAAATAACTTCCAATTTAAAAGTACCATTTATCAATTTTTCTTCGACAATATTCAAATCACTCAAATCAAATTTTTGTTTTTCAAATAACAAAAGTTTTTAAAAAAAAATGTCCTTGATTTTCAACTTGCAACTATTATAATACCTTTTATAAAATTTTAATGTTATCATTATATCAAATAATTGCAGAGTTTACTTCATTTTGACACTTTTCAAAAAATGCTTAAAATTCATCATATTTCTTTAAAATTATTTACAAAAATTCTTAGTTTAAAAACTGAAATAAAAATAATTTATGAATTTAGGTTAATTTCCATGTTCTATTCCTTTCATACATTTAAAGAAAACTTTTACATGAAGTTTCAAAGCATTTAAATAAAAATATATGGGTATTATGATGTTTTGAAGGAACACAAAATGCATAAAAATTCAAATAAGAAATAATTAAAACCAACTTCTAAATGTAAATAAAAACAAATGTACATACATAAAAATGTTATTGAGCTTTAAATTCTCCTTTATTAATATAAAAACTTATTTATTTGTTTTGCTTTCTTTAAATAACTTCCAATTTAAAAGTACCATTTATCAATTTTTCTTCGACAATATTCAAATCAAATTTATAACTCAAATTCTTTGTTTTTCAAATAACAAAAGTTTTTTTAAAAAAAAAAAAAAATGTCCTTGATTTTCAACTTGCAACTATTATAATACCTTTTATAAAATTTTAATGTTATCATTATATCAAATAATTGCAGAGTTTACTTCATTTTGACACTTTTCAAAAAATGCTTAAAATTCATCATATTTCTTTAAATTTACAAAAATTCTTAGTTTAAAAACTGAAATAAAAATAATCTATGAATTTAGGTTAATTTCCATGTTCTATTCCTTTCATACATTTAAAGAAAACTTTTACATGAAGTTTCAAAGCATTTAAATAAAAATATATGGGTATTATGATGTTTTAAAGGAACACAAAATGCATAAAAATTCAAATAAGAAATAATTAAAACCAACTTCTAAATGTAAATAAAAACAAATGTACATACATAAAAATGTTATTGAGCTTTAAATTCTCCTTTATTAATATAAAAACTTATTTATTTGTTTTGTGTTTCTTTAAATAACTTCCAATTTAAAAGTACCATTTATCAATTTTTCTTCGACAATATTCAAATCACTCAAATTCTTTGTTTTTCAAATAAAAAAAGTTTTTTATCCTTGATTTTCAACTTGCAACTATTATAACACCTTTTATAAAATTTTAATGTTATCATTATATGAAATAATTGCAGAGTTTACTTCATTTTGACACTTTTCAAAAAATGCTTAAAATTCATCATATTTCTTTAAAATTATATTGTCTATATTATATTATCTTGCAGATCACATTTCATTTTAGAATTCTTAATCAAATAAAACACATGTTGACAAACTTTAAGTATAGAAAAGTTCAATGTTTTGATTCGCAACTTTTCATTCAGTATATTTTATTCAATTCAAATTTAGAATTTTATGATGAAAGAAATCACAAAACAAATGGAAAAGTTAATGAGCTTTATTGTCTATATTATATTATCTTATAGATCACATTTCATTTTAGAATTCTTAATCAAATACAACACATGTTGACAAACTTTTTCAAAAAATGCTTAAAATTCATCATATTTCTTTAAATTTACAAAAATTCTTAGTTTAAAAACTGAAATAAAAATTGAGCTTTAAATTCTCCTTTATTAATATAAAAACTTATTTATTTGTTTTGCTTTCTTTAAATAACTTCCAATTTAAAAGTATCATTTATCAATTTTTCTTCGACAATATTCAAATCACTCAAATTTATAACTCAAATTCTTTGTTTTTCAAATAACAAAAGTTTTTTTTAAAAAAAATGTCCTTGATTTTCAACTTGAAACTATTATAATACCTTTTATAAAATTTTAATGTTATCATTATATCAAATAATTGCAGAGTTTACTGCATTTTGACACTTTTCAAAAAATGCTTAAAATTCATCATATTTCTTTAAATTTACAAAAATTCTTAGTTTAAAAACTGAAATAAAAATTGAGCTTTAAATTCTCCTTTATTAATATAAAAACTTATTTATTTGTTTTGCTTTCTTTAAATAACTTCCAATTTAAAAGTACCATTTATCAATTTTTCTTCGACAATATTCAAATCACTCAAATTTATAACTCAAATTCTTTGTTTTTCAAATAACAAAAGTTTAAAAAAAAAAAAAAAAATGTCCTTGATTTTCAACTTGAAACTATTATAATACCTTTTATAAAATTTTAATGTTATCATTATATCAAATAATTGCAGAGTTTACTTCATTTTGACACTTTTCAAAAAATGCTTAAAATTCATCATATTTCTTTAAATTTACAAAAATTCTTAGTTTAAAAACTGAAATAAAAATAATCTATGAATTTAGGTTAATTTCCATGTTCTATTCCTTTCATACATTTAAAGAAAACTTTTACATGAAGTTTCAAAGCATTTAAATAAAAATATATGGGTATTATGATGTTTTAAAGGAACACAAAATGCATAAAAATTCAAATAAGAAATAATTAAAACCAACTTCTAAATGTAAATAAAAACAAATGTACAGACATAAAAATGTTATTGAGCTTTAAATTCTCCTTTATTAATATAAAAACTTATTTATTTGTTTTGCTTTCTTTAAATAACTTCCAATTTAAAAGTACCATTTACTGCATTTTGACACTTTTAAAAAAAATGCTTAAAATTCATCAATTAATATTATCAATATATTATATTATCTTGCAGATCACATTTCTTTTTAGAATTCTTAATCAAATAAAACACATGTTGACAAACTTTAAGCATAGAAAAGTTCAATGTTTTGATTCACAACTTTTCATTCCATATATTTTATTCCAATTCAAATTCAAACTTAGAAAATAAAAAAAAAAATATTGATAATCAAATCAGGTAATACTTGCATACATTTGATTTATTTCGCATAGAAATAATATAAATTTCATACATTATAATTTTCACAACATTTAAAGTAGTACATAAAACAATAATATTCAGAATTTTACGGTTATGTAGTACAGGCATCAGGACACGGCGCCATCTAAAAATAGTCATTATATTGTTCGAAAAAAAAAAAACACTACACTGTTGCCACTACATTGGTCTGCCAAAGAAATTTTAAAAATATTTAGGGGTGGACCCCTTATCACTTAGGGGTTTAAAAAATAGATTACGACCGATTCGCAGACCTACCAAATATGCATAAAAATTTTCATAAGAATCGGTCGAGCCGTTTCGGAGGAGTTTGGTAAAACAAACACTGTGACACGAGAAAATATTCATTCATTTACCTAAATCCTTAAAAGTAGACTCTCTCTCTATGTGTTTATCAACGAGTTTTAATCTTCATTAAATCCATACATAGTGCTTATTTCTGGGACCTTTTATAAACATCCTTACTTTAAACGTGCATAAAAGATAAATTTTTAATATATTTCTACATTAATATCAATAGATAATAGAAATACCGAAGGCATTCTTGGTAATGTAACCTTCGAAAAATATCCCTACATAGACTAAAAAATCCCTAAAGGGGAAAACCCTGCGTCCAAGTTTAAGTACGTGTGACCAAACATCGAGAGCTTCTGTGCACAAATTTGTGAAGGTCCTTCAAAATCAGTTCTTAATGACGATAACAGATGCGCCTTTTCATTATAACCGCCATCGTATTCACGACGAATTAAAAATTGATCCTATTCTAAACCTTGGCAAAAAGATTACCGAAAATTTCATTCTAAAAATTGATGCGTCTACAAATCCAACGCTGCTAAATCTCCCTTATTATGATCCGACCACGCGCCATGCGAAAAACGCCCGCGTTCTATTTACTTTCAAGACTTCAGTTCATTCCCCGTGGCTAAAAGAATTCACTTTGACCCGGGGTGAAAAAGCTCTGTGCCAGACATTTCACTCTCTCGTTTTGATGCGTACTTCATTCTCCGATTCCAAAAAGAAGAACCCTTTTTAGTTTAGAATCACTGTAGTTTATTTTGATAGCTTCAGAATCGCTCTTTTCTTTCAAGGTCGCTCCAACGCAGAACTTCGAAACGATATAGTTTTGGTTTGTTTATAACTCTGCCCTCCCCTTTCCTTTTCTTTTTCTCTTCAGGCAGCCAGAAGTTTTCGTGGTTTCGTAACGGTTATTTTTTAACTCCTTTTAATTGCCACAGTTCTTATTTTTTAAAAACTTTTGTGAACTATTATTTTAAATTTTATATTTACTAACCTTTTTACTACTGTAAATTCTCTCCGAGCGTGGGCTCGTTTAATATTCTTTCTTTAGCTCATCTTTTGGATTTAAAATTTGTTTTTAATAATAATTATTGATATGGAGGTACGGGAAATTCCCTGGTACTCCAACTAAACACCTACCGTTACGTTACGTTACAAATTTGTTATGGCGCTCCATGTTAATGCGCAGCGATAACATGTTGATTATGGAATCCTTCAGAGAGCCATAAATGAGATCCGCCACCTTAAAGGTTTTCAGGAGATGTTTTCAGCGAGGGCAGAATTCTGGGGAAAGATCGTGAGGATGCCTCACCAGGTTTCTGGGCTCCTCATTAAAAGAAAGGTACCTGATGCCCCGCAAAAACAAATATCCCGGAAGAGGGAATCGTGTTGGGGAAAAGAGGGAATTTTAATGCGACCGGATTTTATGGTCTCACCCTGGGACTTTCAGATGCTACTGCAGGTTAAAGGAGGTAGTTACTGTGTTTGCAATTACGTTACGTTCCGGTGGTGATTTCTTTAAACTTCATTTTGGTTTGATGTGGTTTTCGTTGTAAGATATATCACAATGAAGGCATCCTCGAATTTAATGTCAAAAACATCAAGAAAGGCCATTTAAAAAAATGTACTTCTTGAAGTTCGGTTGCAATAAAATTCAATGACATATATATACATTCTGTGTGAAAAGTATCTAGAATTGATAAACAAAATGTAATAAAATAAATTTCTTCTTCTTCATTGACGCAAACAGCCCCACTGAGGACCAAAGCAGATTTCGAGATAGGGGATTTCAAATTTTAACGAGGTAGGATTGCCAGCCTTACGCTAAACACTCTACACTTATATTAGACCAGGACCTACTGTTTAAAATTGATTCCGAACTTCTACAAACATCCATGCACAGACTTGACTCAAATCCAAAATCTGTGGTACTGAGAGCAAGATCATAAAATAAATTTATTCTATGTAGATCTCATCGAATTGTTAAGCTGCACATTTTGCCACACAGTTTTGCACAGACACCTCCAAGAATGGCATCTGTAGAATTTTCACCACTTTTTTTACTTCCTAGAATGGGAGGGCTCTCTGGCCTTCGAATTTATTTTGTTCTTCCCCTAGATAAACATATATATTTTTAGTTAGACTTTGTCCGTAACCCGGAAACCTAACGTAATCTACTAGGCTGCTTTCGACTAAACATTTGATTATAATTACACCTATTTTTTTATTTAGTACGGTGGTGTTTAAACTATGTTGGTTTTCGACGTTTTTTCCTATTGGAAAATTTTCAACAACCCTCAAACTAAAAAAAAAGAGAAACTGTTTTTAAAGTTCCAATTTTTATTACATAAATTCAATTAACTATTATTAAAGAAAAAGTTCGTATAGCAACCGCACCTAAAAAAATTAATAAAAGTAACAGTAATAAAACAACAATTTTAAAAAATAAATAAAAATACAAAAAAATAAAGTTTATTAATCAAAAAAGTTTTAAAAACCAAATTTTTAAAAGAATTAAAACAGTTATTTATGGGTCCAATCATCTAAATTGCTTTCGACCTCATTTGATTTAAAATACCCTCTTCTTATATTCTTTGAGAATTGGGTAATTTTTTTCATGATGCTGTAGAAAATCTCTGGTTAAAAAAATTAGATAACAAAATCGGATATTTACGTAATACAAATCATTAATTTTTATGATAAAAACTAAATTTTTATTTCCACTGTAATATGAAAAGTTTTTTAAAATTATTCCATAAAGTCCCAAAAACAAAACTTTCCACTAGAATAGATTTAAATCCCACTCTAATAACAAAACCCCCAAAAGCGCAGGGGTAGCCATTGCGTCAAAGAGAACGAGTCATAAAACCCTTTGATAAGAATCAAAAGCATTCGAACCGAAATGGTGCCGTTCCAAAAGTGTCTTAGGAACAAAGGGAAAGCGCCCTCCACCCCAAACGACGGAAAGAGACATTCAGCCCCCTGAGTTAAGAGACCACTGATGATAAGATTTATCGAAATATCTAACTGCCACGTACTACACGGCGTGAGTGCAGCGATTCGGATAATATAGAGTTAGCTCACCTCTAACTTCGCGTCGTGCGGTCTTACTTCGCGGAGGGGGGAAGTGTCGGGCGATTTGGAAGAGGGAGGGATTTTATACTTTTGTCGAATATTCTTCTTCTGGGGATTCTCACAAAAGGAGATCTGACTTCTGGGAGGGCACTTACCGGATGCACTTGAGAGGTATAGGCTCGTTTCTCTTTGATTTTGGTCGAGAAACTTTCATTCGGAATGAGATATTGAATTGGCTTAAATTGAATTCTTCTTTGTTGGGGAATAAGGTACCAGCTGATGAAAGCGTGAGATTTAGAATAATGTAATACACATGGGACTCTTAAATATCTTTACCATAACATCCTGCATATATTAAGCATAACTGGCTGTCGTTATTAAATATATGAATATATATTAATGAAACGTCCAAACATATAATAGATTTCGTACAAACCTCAAAACTTATAATTCTCATGCAATTCGTTTCTGTATGGAACTATTGAATATCCTGCCCGTAATACACAGCGGCGCATAAATGGTAGGCATGATTTTCGTCATAAGAAGGTAATATATTTCACATAAATCGCGAAAGCAAAACTATATTTTACAAACAATATTTCGCTATATGGGATTCTTAAATTCTTAATAATTTTACTCCGGTATCCTAATATATATAACCTGCATGTGCACTTTTGGACTCAAATATACGAAGTTTCTTATAAACCCCAATTGCGTGTATTGCATGTGCAGTTTGCTTCTGAAAGGGATTTTTAAATAATTTTACTGTAATATGTTGCCTTTAATACTCATAATCTGCAAGCGTGGTATTTATTTAAAGAAGTATGTATTCTATTAATTAAATTTTAAATATAGGTAGATTTTTAAGTTAATAAAAAACATTTTTACAGTATTTTTGACATACAATTAGCGCTCTGGCGCTCAGTGCCTCAGGTTTCGAGTTCGAGTTCGAGTCCCGACGTTGCGAAAGACTAATGTAGTGGTTCAGAATCCCCTTACTCCCGGTATAATATGATAGAAGAACGTTGGGCGTAGGGCTGACAACCCTATCCCGTAAAAGAATTATCTCCTGTCTCGTAATCGTCCAGTAGATAGACGGCCTTGGCCCACCATGAGGCTATTGTGCCAATGAAGAAGAATTCTGATGCATATTTAAAAGTTTATTTTTAATATTTAGTTTTAATTGATTTTAATTGTTTTACTTCTTTAATATTTCTTTGTATATATTTCCTTTTAAATGTAGTATTCATTCATATGTATACATACATTATTATATATGTTTATTAAATAAGTATTTTTAAGGAACAAAAATTAAAAAATATATAAAAAGTAATTCACTAAGAAAAATGAACAATGCATAATTTTTGTTTAATATTAAACGTATACAATGAACTAAAATTAATCTTTTCTTATTATTCAAATTAATCTTTTCTTATTTATTTCAAATTAGCAACTATAACCTGTTATTCCACGACTCTGGATTTCAATAAAGATTTCAGAATTAAAAAAATGGTTATCATCAAAAAATACAATCTAACCATTATTAAAAATGTTCTATCCTTGCAACTGTATCTAGTGATTATTCAATCTAAAATTGTATCCAACGAAATCAAATTAATGACTAAAAATATAATTATTAAATTGAGTAATAATAAATATTAACTAAATAATTAATGCAAAATAATTGGAAAAAAAAAAGTTGTTAAATCTTCACGCGGCATTTTAATATTTCGTGTTAATTGTGAAATGTTTTTTTTTCTTCTAATGCAGCTGGCAAACAGACCGTGATCTTCGCCATAAGGGCTGCACCGATGTTACTCACTTTGCATTACCCAGAGGGCACGTGTAACTTGATGGTAAGCTACGGACGCGGAGTAGCAATGCCCCCGCAGCGCTCTACCACCCTCTTAGGACCGGGACCTACGGCTTAAAGTGGATTCCGAACCACTACAAACACCCATGGAAAAGCCGGGATATGAACCCGACACCCGTGGTACCACACACCAGAGCGCTAGCTATTCGGCCATCGGGCTCTAATTGTGAAATGTTAATTCATATATTTTTTTTTCGTTGCCATAGCAACATATTTTCTTTCTCTTTATTATAATCACATTAAAGTGTTTTCAAATAAAACACGCAAAATCTTAAATAGCTTCTCCGATAAAAATAATTAAATTAGCGAATTCTTACCAAAAATGCAGTAATTGATATTAAGAAAGCTTTTGTTCTTGCATGAGTTTTAGAAATTTTATCCCTTATTTTTTTTTTTTTTTTTTTAGCCCAACAAAATCAAGACGTTGGTTGGGTTAAAAGTATCAGAAATGGTAATTGGAGTAGAAAGTTAAGTATATAAAAAAAAAAAAAATTCGGAACGAATTATTGCTGGTGTTAAAAAATAACTCCAGTTAATTACTTTTCATATTGGAAGTGAAGATCTCACCGTTGAAAAATAAATGATTTCGAACGCATAACAAAAACTTGTGACACAATTCTAATTAATTATCCTCTGATATACTGGAATACGGCATTAATTTACTTTTAGTTTAGCTTTTGAAATATTTGCTGGATTACTTTTCCGGCAGGATTTTTCTCGGAAATTTCTAAAAAAAAAACGTTATAAACAAAAGCCAATATATTCAAAATTAAACAGCGATAAAAGACAACGGATTTCTCTTTAATTCACTTCTATTCCAGAACATTTTCTTACTGTGCAGACGATTCATAATTCCGCCATAAGTTTTGATTTATTTTAGAGAATGTTTTTTTATGTTTGAAATTTTGTTAGCGGTTTTCGATGAAAAAGTCTTTAAGTTTATCTTCATAAGTTTTTCTAAACGATTTAAAAGAAGAAAGGAAAAAATTTTGCAAAATGGCGTATTTTTCTTCTTTATTTTCAGAACATCAAACTGGAAAGTGTAAAATTTATGCTCATGGGTATGATTAATGAAGTTGTTTATTGAGTAATGATTAATTTTTACATGATTAATTTTTGTATTTGTGAAATGAATAAAAAAAATAATATTTAAAATATAATTTTGAATTTTTATACGAAATTACTACTCAAAAAATACTTTTATCTTTCTTGTTTGAAAAGTACGACACGTAAAAAAAACGTATATTTCGTAATACTTAAAAAAAATCACACCGTTGTTTTTCATGAGAACTCTTCTGTCACTACTAGATAATTTCTCGACATTTATCATTTGTATGCGTTTTTAAGTACACTGAGCAGTACTTGTTGACAATAAAATAGATAGCCGCAGATTATTGGGTTTTTTTGGGAATGTCTCAGTTATTTTTTAAATGGAATTAATAATTTAAAAAAACTTAGTTTTCATGGTTTATGTGACGTGGACACAGGATAAATCTTATAAGAAAACAGATGTTTATCAAAATAATAGAAACACCATAGATTTATAAGGAATCCTTAACTTTGGCATCTAATACAGCTTTGCAGAGAGATTATCGGTAAACACTTCTGTTGCACGAAAATGTCGCATTTGGCATTTGAAGTTCACTAGTCTTTATTTAATTTTTTATGTTTATTTTAAAGAAATTATCTGGCATTACGGCCTAATATTAATACATAACTGTATCTGTATCTGATAATCTTATTTCAGCACTTTCATTTGATTTTTGGTCATTCACTTCATTTTAATATATTACTTCAATTCATTAAATTCATTCATTTAAATGTATTGATTTCATTTTAATCTTTAATATTTTAAAGGAATTTTGCTTTAAACAGAATCATCAAATCCATGCAAAATCTTTGTGAAAAGCAATATAATGTATTACTAACTTTAGTTAAAAACATACACTCTTTGTTATTACATTCAGAAAATAGTAATTAAAGAATTTTTACAAAATATTTTGTATTTATTTACATTAAATGTGCTTTAAATTTAAAATTATTATCTCGGAGAATATTATTTCATTTTAAACGAAGATTCTTCTATAAAAATTGAAATTTAAGAGACAGGAAAATAAAATAATATTTATTTATAACTCTGTAAAAGAAAAAAAAAAGAAAAATATTGTTTAAAGAAAGTACAGTTTAGAGCATTATTTACTTTTTTTAAGTTAATGTAGGCCTGATAGAACAACACACACATACATCGCATTTATCTCTTTTTCTTAATGTGGTGTTTCATTGTGAAATGAAAAAAAAATGAAGATATATTCTATGTATGCTGTTTCCTAAAACCCTTTTTTCATTTGCTTTAAAATATATTTACAATTTGAGAACATTCATTGTTGCAATGAACGACAAGCATCATTATCAAATGATATTTACAGTGCAGCAATCAAATGATATTTACAGTGCAGCAATCAAATGATATTTACAGTACAGCAAGCAGTACTTTTATATTTTCCCCTTTCCTAAAAATTTTTTTTTAAATCAGTTAATTCCTACAGCGTATTTTCAAAAGCAAACAGAAATATTTGTTTACTGTATGCTTAGAAAGAAACCTGATCTAGTTCAGAAATTTCCCCAAAGCACATTGTGGGCTCTAGACCTTCATTTGTTTGTTTTGTTTTCCAGAAAATAAATTTCTCTAGCATACAACCAATCTCCTTTTTTCGAGGTAGATGAAAAATAATATATGTTTACTATTATATAACATATCTAAACTATATATTTGTCTTCCACTCAACGATATAAACTTTTTTATTTTACTTAAACTTGGTGGAGTACAAGAACTTTCTTTTGTGTTTTCAATACACTAGAGTATCCATCTTAACAATTCTCTCCGGTCCTGATGCTGCTTTCGATCTTACTGTTCCCTTTCCTCCACCAATACGATCATCTTGTTATAGAGTGGATTATATTAAAAGTGCCTATTTTTTTATCTTTCACAAAAAACCCCCCCACAAAATTGCTTCAGATAATTCTGCAAAAGTCGAAGAAGGGACAATTTCAGTACTGCGACAGACCCTTATAAGATTCTTTCAGATATATAATTCTAAACAACAAGTTTATTTTTGAAATTAACAAAATAAATACTGTTTTAATAGTTTCATAATACCTTTTAATGCTTTATTTGTTTTATTTTATGTCTTTTGAAGATTTAATTTCATACGCTTACAAAAATACCCCACCTTTTTTTGCTATACAAGCCAACGACTAAATGATCATTGACTAACTCAGCTGCAAATGTGTGGATGTTGGCGACATAACTCGTGGATATGTTGACATTAATATTTGCGATATTCCTTGTATTTGTAAAGACAAACAATTGCTCAGCAAAATTTGAACAATAACAACTTGATTATTATAACCAGGACTAAATGATATTAAATTCTGAACATTGAGATGTATCATTTTAAGACTCAAATGCATTTAGGAAATTAACAGAATAAACTTTGTTTTAGTAGTTTCATATAACATTTTTAATAATTTATTTGTTTCATTTTATGTCTCTTTGCAGATTTAGTTTCACATGTTTATAAAAACAGCACGCACTTATTCGCTATACATGCAAAAGGCTAAGACGTCATTGGATAATACATGTGTCAATGTTGGCGACATAACTAGTGGATATGTTGTCGGGAATATTTCATTGTAACTTCTTTGTATTTGTAAAAACGAACAATTGATCTGTAAAATTAACAATAACAACCAGGACTGGGTGATATCAGATTGTGAGCATTGAGGTGTACAACTCTAAGTAACAAGTATATTTAGGATATTAACAAAAAGGAAACAGTTTTGATTGCTTTATGTTACATTTTTACCCTTTATGTTGTTTGTGATTTTTTTTACAGATTTAGTTTCGCCTATTTAAATTGTAATGTTTCACTTAATGACTTTTACAGGTTTACACTTGTAATTGTTTGATATGAGTTGGTTTGTTAATAAAGATTAAAAGAAAAATGTAATAAACACATGTGGAACAGCAAGTTCGTTGATATTTAAATTAGTTCTACGAAAAAAAAATTTAAAAAGTTTAAGCAAATGTGAAAACAAATAAGGATAGTGAGCTATCAATGCCTAACTAACAAACATTGATAAAATAAACACAAAGACAGTCACATTGAAAAGCCTTTCATATTTATAAAACAGAATTTCGGCATCACTTTCAAAGCATTTTACATAAAAGGATGTTCGGCTTCACTATTTTTTCTCCTAATAAAAAGTCCAGGTTATCATTCTTTTTGAAGATAAAGCGAATTTTAAAATCTTTCAGAACTATCAGACACGAAGTCGGAACTATCTGCCATATATTTTTATTCCATTAAAATGTTGAAAAATTCTTTTTTTTTTACACATTTCTTGTGATAAGCGTCGAAGAATATATTATGGAAAAAAAATTTTTTGTTACAGAAATATTTATTTTATAAAAGCGTATGCAGCATAATTTTTTGAATGCAGTTTAAAATAAAGTGTATGTTTTTAGAATATTCGTGTGTACTACACAAAATGGGAAAAAATTATATTTCAAGATTATTCCTCATTTAAACTTAAGTATTAAGTCAGTAATTACTTTGCTTCTGACTCATAAACCAATAAAATAAATGTGAAAATAATCATGCATGTTTCATTTCTTTATAGATAATAATGATAATAATACATTAAATAAGATGTAATGAAAAGTATTTAAAAAATTTTGAAATATATAACAGAAATTTAATAAATATAATTCAGCTAGCTATTGAACAGAATAGCTGAATATAAACATTATTTTGTTAGCAGAAGTGGATGAGTCAATTAAGCCAGCCGTGATGGTCAGTAATTGAAAAATAAATTTAAATTTACTTTTAAAAAGAAAAGTAATATTAAAAGAAAAAAAAATCAATAGATATTTGAAATTTCTAGAAGGATGCCATCAATTAAACTAAATATTCTAAATGCAAGCTCAACAATTTGAACCTAATTACATGAAACAGAAATTAAATGAAAAAAACTAGAGTAAATACCTTTATCTCCTATTACGCTTGTCTGTTTGAATTTTACTTGCTGATTTCTATTTGCTAGTTTTAGAAATGTTTAAAGATATTAGCCAAAAAAATAAGGTATTTACGTCATAAAAATCATTCTTTTTTATGATAAAAATAAATTTTTATTCACTATGTGAGATGAATGTTTTTTAAAATCATTCCAGCAAGTCCCAAGAGAATAGATTTAAAACCCACTCTAATCACGAATCCCCCAAAAGCGCAATGGCGGCGATTGCGTCAAAGAGAACGGATCATAAAACCCTCTGATACGAATCAAAGACATTAGAACCGGAATGGTGCCGTTCCAAAAGATGTCTCATGAACAAAGAGAAAGCGCTCTCCACCTCCTCCACCTCCCTCCTCAAACGACAGAAAGAGACCTTCAGCCCCCCGGAGTTAAAATACCACTGATGATAAGATTTATCGAAATATCTAACTGCCAGCGTATATACCTTTGACCTGCTGCGTTGAGTGCAGAGATTTGGATAATATCTAGTTAGCTCACCTCCGACTTTGTGTCGTTTGGCCCTACTTCACGGGGGTAGTGTTGGGCGATTTGGAAGAGGGAGGGATTTTCTACTTTTGTCGAATATGATTCGTCTGCGGATTCTCACAGAGGGAGATCTGACTTCTGGGAGAGCACTTACCGGATGCAGTTGAGAGGTATAGGCTCGTTTCCCTTTGACTTTGGCCGAGAAACTTTAATTCGCAATGCGATATTTAATCGGCTTAAATTGAATTCTTCTTTCTTTGGGGAATAAGGTACAAGCTAATGAAACCGTGTAATTTAGGATAATGTAATACTCATGGGATCCTTAAATACCTTTACCGAAATAACCTGCATATAGGGTATAACAGGTTAGCGTGATTAAATATATCAATATGTAAGATAAAACGCACAAAATATAAGATATGTATAATTCATATACAATTCGTTTCTGTATCAAACTATTAAATATAATTCCCATAATATCCTGCCAACAGCTCCTGCTATCAGCTACAGGGTTCAGGTTCTAGTCCTATCCGTGCCATGGATGTTTGTAGTGGTTCGGAATCCATTTTACGCCGTAGGTCCCGGTCTCATATGACAGTAGAATGTCACGGAGCCTAGTCAGATTTCTCACCCCCATCGTTCCCATACTGTATAGGGGCAACTCAGCTCTAGGCACAGAGATATGGTGTGGTGTAGTAGAGCGTTAGGCATAGGGTTGACAATCTACCCCACAAAAGACAACATCTGTCTCATCTGCCAGTAGACAATTTTGGCCTTGGTCCACCATGTGGCTATTGCGACAATGAAGAAGGTAAATAAACTATGTTGACTTGAGACTCCTTTTCATAAAAAATTTCTACAACCTCCAAAATTAGTGTTTCACATTTTATTATATAAATTTATTTAACTATCACTGAAGAAAATATGCGCAAATTAATCACAAATAAAAACTGAATAAAAATAGCAGTATTAATAACAATATTTAAAAAAAAAAAAAAAAAAAAAAAAAAACGTATAATAATCTTTAATAATCGAAAAGAAAATTAAAAATGCAAACTTTTAGAGTTAAAAAAAAGTTATATAAGGGCAATTTTCTAAATTGCTTTGAACCCTATTTGATTTAAAGTACCCTATTCTTACCTTCTTTAAGAATTTTCATGATTCTTTAGAAGATCTCTGGTTAAAGAATTTATCCAAAAAAATCAAATACTTACGTAATACAAATGATTCATTTTTATGATAAAAAAATAAATTTTCATTTGCAATATGATACGAAAGTTTTTTAAAATCCTTTCCATCAAGCACCAAGAGCACATCGTTCCAGCAGAATAGATTTAAAACCCAGTCTAATCATAAATCCCTCAAAAGCGCAGGTGCGGCGATTACTTCAAAGAGAACGGGCCTAAAACCCCCTGATACGAATCAAAAGCATTAGAACCGGAATGGTGCCATTCCAAAAAATGTCTTAGGAACAAAGAGAAGGCACCCTCTACCCCCTCCACCCCCACCCCAAACGACAGAAAGAGATATTTAGCCCCTAGAGTTAAGATGCCACTGATGATAAGATTTGTCGAAATATCCAACTGCCACGTACGTGGTACGTATAATGTAGAGTCAGCTCACCTCTCACTCTGTGTCGTTTGGCCCTACTCCGGAGAAGGGGGAGGTGTTGGGCGATTTGGAAGAGGGAGGAATTTTATGCTTTTGTCGGATATGATTCGTCTGGGGATTCTCACAAAGGGAGATCTGACTTTTGGGTAAGCACTTACCGGAGACAGTCGAAAGGTATAGGCTCGGACTTTTGGTCGAGGAACTGTAATTTTGAATGTGATATTTAATCGGCTTAAATTGAATTCTTCTTTTTTGGGGCGAATAAGGCATAAGCTAATGAAACCGTGCGATTTAGGATGATGTAATGCACATGGGATCCTTAAGTACCTTTACCGAAATACCTTGTATATAATACGCATAACAGGTTGGAGTGCTACAATATATCAATATATAACATAAATCGCCCTAATATATAAGAGATTCTGTACAAACCGCAAAAGCGTATAATTCACATGTCATTATTTTCTGTTCGGAACTATTGCATATCCTGCCTATAATACACATAGGCATTATATTCAATAGTTCCATACAGAACCATAGGCACGATTTTCGGCATAAAAGTATAAAATATTTCTCGAAAGCAAAATTATATTTCACAAACAATATTTCTCTATATGAGATTCTGAAATTCTTAATAATTTTACTCCAATATCCTAATATATATAACCTGCAAGTGCCATTTTTGGCTCTAAAATACAGGGTGTCTTATAAACCACGATTGCGTGTATTGTACATGCAGTTTGCTTCTGTATGGGACTCTTAAATAATTTTACTGTAATATCTTGCCTTTAATACTGATAATCCCGCAAGCTTAATAATTATTTAAAAAAGTATGTATTCTATCAATTAATTTTAAATATAGATAGTTATTTAAATTAATAAAAACTTTTTCACAGTATTTTTGACCTGTGATTAGCTCTCAGTGATACAGGTTTCGAGTTCGAGACCCGGCTTTGCTACAGACGTTTGTAGTGGTTCAGAATCCAATTTAAACCGTAACTCCCGGTCTAATATGATAGTAGAACGTTGGGCGCAGGGCTGACAACTCTACCCCGTAAAAAGAAGTTATTTCCTGTCTCGTAATCGACCAGTAGATAGACGGCCTCGGCCCATCTTGAGACTGTTGTGTCAAGAAAGAATTGATGAAAGATGTGTTCATTTGCACTCACTTAAAACACATTCTTGTGCTATAAATTTACTTACAAAAAATACATGTACTAAAAAAATAACAGCACTGAATAACGTATCAAAGTACTGAATAACTTACGAGAAGCAAAAAGATATATGTAAATTTTAATTACAAAGATTTTATATTTGTAACACATTAATTTTTCTTTTTTCGTTTTTAATATTTTAGTAGTTTTTTTTAATTGTTGATCTAAAATAGCTTTTTATAAAACCCAACGTCTAAAATCAAACCTCTCAACATTTACTAGGATAAAACTTAAAAAAATATTAACTTAATCACTATCTGTACTGCTGATTGTGTTATTGAATGGTTGAAAAAAGTTGAGCCTTTAGCATTTTTTTCAATATATAAACAAATTCGGGAATATATTAATTTGAAATCTACATACATTTCTTAAAATTCAATATTTTTTATTCATTTCTTATACATTTTCCAATTATAAATTTATGTCCTTTATAATTCGAGAACACTTTCTTAAAATTGAATGAAAAATCCAGATGAATTTTATACGCTATCTTTTGTTACTAATTAATTTCCAAAGAAAGTTATCCAATAGAACGAAACAAGAAAAATAATTCCAAATACTTTTATTAAAAACATAGTTTATTATAAAGAAAACTTAAATTTCTCACAAATTGAATGCACTGAAAATATAATTGTGCCAATATTTGAAAGAAAAAAAAATACAAAATTTTAATTAATATTTGTGAGGGTGTAGATATTTTCTTGAAAAAAAGTACAATGCATAAGATGAAGAGTTATTGACTACAAATTATGTATTGAAATTTAAAAAAAAAGTTAAATTTAAAATTATGCAAATATTTTATTTTAATTTATGTCTTTCTACTTAAATCTCCAAATATTGGTCTCCGTTAGAGTAATATTTTTTGAAAAATAATTATTTTATCCCTAAATAAACAGGGGTGTTGATTATGAAATATAGTTTATAAACATGTAAACATTAAATGGAACATCTTTTGAAAAAAAAAATTAAAACTTATTTTCGACATTAAGGTTTCAGGCACATTTTTTTTCAAAAAAAGTGACATTTTTCATTAATTACTTTATTCATATATTACATATTTATCATTTTAAACATTAAATATCCTTATTATTTTTTTCATTTATTTTAAATTTATTTTTCACATTTTGTGTAATGAATTTTTGCGTTATCCTACATTATATAAGGAACGAACATTTTTTGCTTGTACATTTCTTGTGTTTACAGTTTTGCTTGGAAAATTACTGGAAAACTGGAATACATTACGAAGAAAATTCCTCCAATTTCGTACTTCTTTGCAATACAATGCTATTTTCATTCAAATATTAAACTGCAATTTTATTTTACATATATTACGCATTTATTATTTTAAACAATTATTGCATATTTTTCCATTTATTTTCAATTAATTTTTCACACTTTGCGATATCCATTTTTGCATTTTTTCCGACATTATATAACATACATATAAGGTACGAGCACTTTTGTTTATATATTGCTTATATTCATAATTTCCCTTGTACATACACTTGTTTACCGGAAAATTTGAAATCCTTATCAAAATATTTCGTTCAATTTTGAACTTCTGTGCAATACTATGTTCACTCAAATATTCATCTTCATAAAAACAGTTTATTTTATTTTATTTTATATAAAGTGTAATAATTTCAATAAAAGAACTTATTTAAAAGACAAAATCTGTTTGCCATAATCCATTATATTATTTTCCCTATGACCAGAATGTTATTTGGCTACTAATTTGGTTACTCCGTTCATTATTCAATATGTTTTTAATTTTTTTATATTTCTAGAAGAAAAGAGTAAACAAATTAAAATGAATTATTACATTTGGTGTTAAATAGATTTGGAAGTTGAATTTGGTCGCCAACATTAGTATTCTCTCATATTACATCTGGCCATTTTCTAAAATATATTTCTAGAAAATAAATAGGGAGTAAACAAATGAAAATTAATTATTACATTTAATTTTTTGGCGAGTTGTAAACTATCATATACTAGTATTGGCAGAGAAAAAAACGTAAATCAGGAAGGATACTAATTTATAGATGCATGAAATAAATAAATAGGAAGTAATTGAACCGAAATCTAAAGAAGGTATATTAAAAAAAATTTAATAAATAACCTAAAAGTTATTTATTGAACATTAACGTGATAAACAAGTGAGAAAATATTGCATTGATCTAAAAAAAACTTGCCAATGATGTTTATTGACTGTTACATTCATCACTTTTTTCATAATCAATTCTTCATTAGTTACACGTGTTACCTTTTTACCCCAAAAAATAAATGTTTATTAATTTCCTCATCCGAGTAAAGTTAATCTAAAGCAACCTAACTTCTAACACTACTTGCATAAAAAAAATTAACAGAAATCTAATTTTAATATTTTTGATTGGCACATTGATATCAAAATATTCTTTAAGAAATAGAAAAAAATTATCTTCTTTATTTTTAAACAGACCTCTTCTCATATAAGTTATAACCTGAAAATGTTCAAAAAATGCGTGGCTATCAACTTAGTACTGCAATATACAATTTAAAAGCTTCAAATGTCCAACAAATGCATGATGATCAATTTATTGCAGAAAGCCTTCTAACTTGTATCTTCCAATAATTAGTTCAAAAAATGCATGACGACCCACTTTCTAATACAATGTACAAGTTAGAATCTGAAAATGTTTAAAAAATCATGATGATCCACTTACTACTACAATAAATAATTTAGTGTCTGCAAATGTTCAAAAAATGCATGACGGCCCACTTACTAATACAATTTACAAGTTAGAAGCTGAAAATAATAATAAAAATGTGTATGAAGATCGATTTTTCTATTACAGTATGAAAGTTAGAACTTTCAAATGTTCAACAAATGCATGAGGAACAACTTCTACAACATTTTCCATAGAACGTAAATGACACTGTGAGATAAAATGATCTAATTAAATGCAAAAAATTTCCTTCCCTACTGAGAACATATTCTTTGAACTTTACTGCTCAGAAATTGAACTCGAAGCTTTGAAATTGGAATTGCTAAAACTTGAGGAATAATCAGAATCGAAGAATAAACGAAATAAAATGGCACCATACAAAATGGTACCAGCAACCTATCGCATAAAGATTGTCTATTCAACTTATATTGTCGTCGTCATTTGAGTAATGTATCCTTAATGATTGCTGTTCAAAAGAAGTCGAGAAACATAAAACATTTCTCGTTGGCAGGATAGCTCCGCTGAAGGTTACATTTCATCACACTTTAAATTGAAAAGAAGTCATACAATTTACTCAATTTAGCTGCGAATAGTACAGGATTTCCGAATAAATTGCTTGGGGAACTATTCATCAGCATACGAAAACAGAAGTATTTCTTTTGTACTAAAAACCTCTGCAGAACTAAGTGAAGTGAATTTGCGCAGCGTGAAAGAAAAAGTTTGATTTCGCCTTCGATTCAGAAACATGCGCCTTTTTAATTCAATTTATTCGATAGAAATCTGCAAAAGTTTGAGAACATCTATCAGGTTTAGTTCTAATTGTTGCTCATATAATGATGCATTCTGTGTTAATATAAATTTGCAATCATTTACCGTTTCTTCTGAAAAAAATTGAATATGCCCAAAAATTCTAGAATACATAAGAAATGTCTATTAATTTTATTTATTTGGTTTATAAAATACAGAATGAATTAGTAATTCAAAGTAATATAAATGGCAATTTAGTTGTATATGATAAACAATTCAATGTTTTAATACAAATAACAATTCAGTTGTATAACGTAAACAACAATTAAAGTGTATAATATAAACACTAATTCGGTTTTATAGTATAAACATTAATTCCTTATCAATAATAAAATAATTTATTTCCTATAAAAACTTATTTGCAGCTGTATTTCAATTTTTATATTTTTTACAAAATTATATCCATGGTAATTTATATCAGTCACGGTTATAAGCTTTATCATAGCACGATAAAGTTTTTGTTTAAATTCTATAAAATTATCCTATAAACCCTGAATTTGTTATTCTTTTTGCGTGTAACTAAATTTGTTCAACGCCATGTCTTATCAAGATGAATTTTTGTATTTATTATAAATTATATTTAATTTATTCGTTATTATATTCATTTTAGTAGCTTTATATTTATTTTTGTAGTAATCACATTAAATTTTGTAGTTTTTATTCGTTTTAATTATTGTATTCTTTTTAGTTATTGCTGTTGAATTTTTTGTAATCTTTGTAAAAACTGAATTTTTTAATAGTTGTATTAGTAGAAGAAAAATATTTATAATAATATTTTTTAATAGTTGTTTTGATGAAGAAAAATATTTGATTGTCTGTTCGACATTAAATATATTTGGCAATTAAATTTGGTCTCCAACATTAATATTCTCCCCTATTACATTTGTCCATTTTTTAAAATATATTTCTACAAGAAAAAAATAGAAAGTAAACAATTTAAAATGAATTATTACATCTGGTTTTCATTGGCGAGTTTTTAACTATCATTTATTAATATTGGCAGATACAAAAATGTAAATCAGAAAGGATACTAATTTATAGATGCATGTAATAAGTAAATAGAAAGTAATTTAACGGAAATCTAAAGAGAGTACATTAAAAAATTTAATAAATAACTCAGAAGTTATTTATTGAATATTATCGTGATAAATAAATGGGGGATATTGCATTGATTAAAAAAATATGCCAATGATGTTTATTGACTGTTACATTTATCACTTTTTTCATAATCAATTCTTCGTTAGTTACACGTGCTACCTTTTTTCCCAAAAAAATAAATGTTTATTAATTTCCTCATTCGAGTAAAGTTAATCTAAAGCAACCTAACCTCTAACACTACTTGCATAAAAAAAATTAACAGAAATCTAATTTTAATTTTTTTATTGACACTTCCTCCAATATTGAACAAACAACGCATGAAATTAACATTACAGGATTCAGATCCGAATATCGATTTAAGAAGTAATCGATGGCGAAATTTTCCAAGTTTCAAGCAAAATTGTTCAGGTGATTAGTAAATATCTATAGTAAAGAAAAAATTATTCTAGGGTAAGAAGATTATAGTCAAAACAAAAGCGAACAAAAAAAATATGAAGTTAAAGACAAAAATAAAGATCCATGTTTTCTCCTGAGGAAAATGACGTCAAAGACTAAGCGAAAATACATTAATCATTTTAGCGCTTTAGGTGTACGATGGAGCATTAAAGCGGGGAAAACCTTGAACCAGGGTGTCGCCTTAAACGTTTTTTTCTCCTCCAGGCATTTAAAGGGCGAAGGACATTTTCTGATAATGTAAGAAGGAATGCAATGGCAGAAAATGTGATAATTCCTCCAAACAAAGTGTAAGCTTTTGATGCAATTTTATAAAAATCTTCTTACGTCAGATAATTATGAATGATTAAAGATTTATTCTGGATTTAAATGTTAATTATCTACAGCATTTATAAAAATAATGTAAAGTTAAAAATAAAACATAAGATTTCGGAAGGAATTTAAAAACTTTGTTCAAGCTATCAATGATTTATTTCTAACTTGTAACAGGAATGCATGGGATATTTTTGTTAGAAATATTCTCATATTCCATAATAAAAGAGGAATTTATTTTTGACAAATTGAGATTATTTCTGATTATTAAAAGTGCTATTTTGAGATAAATATGAGTGAAGATTTTTTGATAATTTATAAATCAATTAAGAAAATAAAGAAATTAATTATTCTGATAGTCCACAATGGCAAAAAACAGTTGCATAAGTGAGCATGATTATATATTTCAAAAT
Organism: Caerostris darwini; assembly: GCA_021605075.1. Lineage (NCBI taxonomy): Eukaryota > Metazoa > Arthropoda > Arachnida > Araneae > Araneidae > Caerostris > Caerostris darwini. Next base: position 428,683 of record BPLQ01014758.1, on the reverse strand, counting down.
AAATAGTTAAACCAAAAAAAGATTCAGGTTCTCTGCTAAGCAGAAACTAAGTGAATATATGTTAATCATTTTGAGTAAAGGGAGAGCTCTGCAAATGGTCGTGTCACCAGATAAGCGTGACTCACTATTGTCAACTTGTATTTGTATGCTTTGTGTAAGATATTTATTTCCATTTTGTTCCGTCATTCTCAAAATGGAATTCACTGTTATATGCTGAAATCTGTATCTTCAAAATTTACTTCCTGTTTTTATTATATTTCATATTCATGTTCAGAAATTCCATTAATTTCAGAAAAAAACCTCAAGTCTCAGTGGCTCACGCTTTTACGCTGTCTTTGTCTCTATATTAAATTTCTTTAAAATATTAATACACATATGGGGCAGAAAAGTAGTTTATGAATTTATTTTGTGTTTATTTCTATGATTCTATTTAATTTTGAACTAAGCGCATTTAATTTTGTAGTTATTACATTTATTTTAGTTACTCTATTTATTTTTGTAGTTATTGCGTAATATTTTGTAGGTATATAATTTTGTAGTTATTGAATTTATTTTTGTAGATATTATATTCATTTTAGTAGTTAGTAATTACATTTATTTTTGTAGTTACTGTATTATTTTTTAATTACTGTATGTATTTTTGTAGTTTTTACTCGTTTTAATTATTATATTCTTTGTAGTTATTGCTATTATATTGTTTGTAATCTTTGTTATAACTGAAATTTTAATAGTTGTTTTAAAAGTTAATGAAGAAAAATATTTGATTCTCTGTTTGGTGTTAAATAGATTTGGCCATTGAGTTTGATCGCCAACATTAGTATTCTCCCATATTTCAGCTGCCCATTTTTAAAAATATTTTTTTTCTTCTAATGCTGCTGGCAAATAGACTATGATCTTCGCTATAAGGGCTGCACCTATGTTACTCACTTAGCATTACCCAGGGGGCGCGTGTAACTTGATGGTAAGCCACGGACGCGGAGTAACAATGCCCCCGCAGCGCTTTACGATCCTATTAAGACCGGGACCTACGGTTTAAAGTGGATTTCGAACCACTAAAAACACTCATGGGCAAAGCCGGGATTTGAACCCGATACCTGTGGTACCGAACGCCAGAGCGCTAGCCATTCGGCCCTCAGGCCCCATTTTAAAAAAAAATATATTTCAAGAAGAATAGAGATTAAACAAATTAAAACAAAGAATCTGTAGTTATTCCATTTATTTTTGTAGTTAAATAAATGTTTCTAATTATCGCATTTATTTATGTAGTTATTGTATTATTTTTGCAGTTATTATATTTATTTGTGTAGTTTTAATTCGTTTTAAATATTGTATTTTGGAGTTATTGTTATAGTATTTTTTGTAATTTTGAGTTTTTTAATAATTGTTTGTTAGTTAAAGCAGAAAAATATTTGATTCTCTGTGTTAAATAGATTTGACAATTGAATTTGGCCGCCGACATTAGTGTTCTCTCCTATGTATTACATCTCCTTTTACTAGAAGAACAAAAAATAGAGAGTAAACAAATTAAAATGAAATATTACATGTTTTTATTGGCGAGTTAATAAATATCATTTATTAGTATCGGCAGATAGAAAAATGTAAATTGGAAAGGATACTAATTTATAGCTGCAAAAAATAAATAAATAGGAAGTAATTGAAGCGAAAACTAAAGAAGGTATTTTAAAAAAAATATTGTTATTTATTGAACATTAACGTGATACCAAATAGCATTGATTTAAAAAATATGCCAATGATGTTTATCGACTGTTTCTTTCATCACTTTTTTCAAAATCAATTCTTCGTTAGTTACACGTGTTAACTTTTTTTTCCAAAAAATAAATGTTTAGTAATTTTTAGTTCCGAGTAAAGTTAATCTAAAGCAACCTAACCTCTAACACGACTTGCATAAAAAAAAAAACAGAAATCTAATTTTAATATTTTTTATTGACACTTCCTCCAATATTGAACAAACAACGCGTGAAATTAAGGTTACTACAGGATTCAGATCCGAATATCGATTTAAGAAGTAATCGATGGCGAAATTTTCCAAGTTCCCATGAAAATTTGTTTAGGTGATTAGTAAATATCTATAGTGAAAAAAAAAATTATTCTTGGATAAGAAGATTATGCTGAAAGTAAAAGTGAACAAAAAAAAAAAAATGAAGATAAAGACAAAAGAAAGATCCATGTTTTCTTCTGGGGAAAATGACGTCAAAGACTAAGCGAAAATGCATTAATCATTTTGGCGCTTTAGGTGCACGATGGGGCATTAAAGCGCGGAAAACCTTGAACCAGGGTGTCGCCTTGAATGTTTTTTTCTCCTCCTGGCATTTAAAGGGAGAAGGACATTTTCTTATAATGTGAGAAGGAATGCAATGGGAGAAAATGTGGTAATTCCTACAAACAAAGTTTAAGCTTTGATGCTAATTTTATAAAAATCTTCTTACGTGAGATTATTATGAATGATTAAAGATTTATTTTGGATTTAAATGTTAATTGCCTTCAGAATTTAAAAAGGTTAGTTTAAAAAAAAAAAAAAAAAAAAGGTATTTTATAAGAAGTCGTAAATTAAAAATAAAACATGAAATTTCGAAAAAATTTTAAAAATCCGACTTCGAAAGATATTAAAAGATTTGTTCCTAATTTGTAACAGGAATGCTTGTGTTATTTTTGTCAGAAATACTGTCATATTCACATGAATACTATCATATTCATATAATTACACATGAATTTATTTTTCCCAAATTGGGGATATTTCTGATTGTTGGAGTGGAGATTTTTGGTGATTGACTCGTATTTCTAATAATTAAGAAAATAAAGAAATAAATTATACTAACAGTCTACAATTGCAAAAAATATAGCAAAAGTGAGCTTTAGCATATATTTTAATATAAACAGTTAAAGAAAATAAGAAAACAGGTTTTCTACTAACCAGAGACTAAGTTAATATTTGTTAATCTTTTTGGTATTCATTTTGAGTAAAGGGACAGCCTTGTAAATAGTCTTATCATCAGATAAATGTTCAATATTGCCAAATTGTGTGTATATACTTTGGTGAAGGCATTTATTTTTATTTTGTTCCGATTTTCAAAATGAAATTATTGTTATATTCTGAAATCTGAATCTTCAAAATTTACTTCTGCTTTATTTCTATTTCATGTTGAAGTTCAAAAACTTCATTAATTTTAGAATAATCTGAGCTATCTCATGATACACTTTCATGACAAATACTCTAAAAAAAAATCTAAATCTCTGCAGCTCACGCTCATACGATGCCTTTCTCGCTATTCTAAATTTCTTTAAAATGTCAGCATACACAGGGGGGTTGTTTGTAATATTTGTAACAACTGAATTTTTTAATAGTTGCTTTTGTAGTCAATGAACACAAATTTTTGATTCTCTATTTGGTGTTAAATATTTTTGGGGATGAAATTTGGTCGCCAACACCAGTATTCATTCACATTTCTGGAAAACAAATAGGGAGTAAACGAATTAAAATGAATTATTACATGTTTTTATTGGTGAATCATTAACTATAATTTATTATTATTTGCAGATAGAAAAATGTAAATCAGAAATGGTACTAATTAATAGTTGCATGAAATAAGTAAATAAGAAGTTATTAAACCGGAATCTAAAGAAGGAATATTAACAAAAATTAATAAATAACCTAGATGTTATTTATTGAACATTATCCGGATAAGAAAATGGGGGATATTTCATAAATCTAAAAGAAATATGCCAGTGATGTTTATCGATTGTTTGATTTATCACTTTTTTCTTAGTCAATTCTTCGTTAGTTACACGAGTTATCTTTTTTCCCCAAAAAATAAATGTTTATTAATTTCCCTCTCCGAGTAAAGTTAATCTAAGGCAACCTCTAACACTACTTGTGTTAAAAAATTAACAGAAATCTGATTTTAATTTTTTTATTGACACTTCCTCTAATATTAAACAAACAAGGCTTGAAATTAAGAATGAATTATTAAAGATTTATTTTAGATTTTAAAGTAATTATCTACAGCATTTAAAAAGGGTATTTAAAAAAAATCATAAAGTAAAACATGAAAAGCGAATTCGAAAGGAATTTTAAAACTGTGTTTAAGTTATTCAATGATTTGTTTCTAACTTATAACAAAAATATATGGGATATTTTTGCCAAAAATATTTTCGTTTTCATCATAATTTAATATGAATTTATTTTTCACAAAATGAGATTATTTCTGAGTTACTATTCAGAGATAATTATCAGTTGAGAATTTTTGATGATTTTATTTTTGATTTAAATATTAATAATCTACCGAATTTAAATAAACGATTTTATAAAAACAATTATTTTACAAAAAAAATATGAAATTTTGAAGGAAATTGAAAAATTGCTCAAGTTATTCAAAACTTTGTTCATAATTTGTGGCAAAAATTCATATATTTTTTAATGGAAATAATCTCATATTACACGAATTTGAATGTGCATTTCTTTTTGAGAGTCTGAGATTATATTTCAATGTTAACACTTCCCTGTTCATTGTACTGTCAAAAAGGAACTCTAATTGTTCTTATTTTGTAGTGGTTTTCCCATTCTATTTGATCACAGTGCAAGTTATCGCAAACAAATAAGCATGAATTCCTATAAATTTCTGTGAAAGAAAAAGATGTGGGTCTTGTTGACCCTAAAATGTGCTTGCCGGTTAAAGTTGCTATTCATTGAAGCCAACTTAAATAGTCCTTATGAGAAAGCTTCCAATAAATGAGTAATTTTTGTATGTAAATAAGGAAAATGAAGAATCATTACAAAGCTAGTTTGATAACTGGGACAAAATATTTGATAACTTGTCAAATTGCATCTTAGTCTACTATTTTAAGTTAAAGAAATAAACAATTCTTAATCAAATCCGGAATTTTTTTTTAATATGGCCGAACTCGATTCTTCTTTTCACTTTGGTAGCACAAGGCACCGAAGCATTTTTTTCTCTTATGAGTTTAATATCATGTTTAGTGTGATATACATTGAAACTTCTACCATGTAGTTTCAATGACGAATGGCATTTTTTAATTATGCACACCAGAAAGGAGTTTTATAAATTAAAGATCAATTAATAATATGTCTAGTGAACTTCCAAACATTAAAATAAGTCACTAAAAAACAAATATTCCAGTCGAAGAAAATAAAACGGTATTAAATATTTACAGTTAAAAGTTCAGTTTAAAGTTGTCACTCGTTAAAAGAAAAAAAAAAAAATAGAAATAAAGGAGTCAGAAAACCATTGAGTTCGTAGCTCACATGATAGATACAATATTGTGAGGTATTTGAATAAAAATCATGACATTTCTATCGATATTCACAATATTTTATGTAAATATTTCAAGACAAATAAATCCAAGATATAAATACAAACCAATATAAATCCAAATTATATGACACAATATATATATCCATGGTTCGAAAACACAAGATCATATAAAAAAAAAAATGTTTTCAAAACATGTAATTCGTTTTTTTCCTTCCATTTAAAGCCTGTGTTGCTTAAAAACAACGATTTTAGCGGCAGCATCTAAGCAAGGAATACATTTATTGAGGGAGACCTAGAGGATATTTTTCTGCATTTTCTTTTTTTAAATATAAAAAAAATTCGAAAATTACACCTGCCACTTAAAGAATGATATTCTTTTTATTCGCAACTATTCATTTTTTCAAAGCTTTGAGTATTAACTTCTGCTTTCATAGGAATGAATGATAAAGTAAAGTAGTTTAATATAAGTAGTAGAATAGTGGGATATCTTAAAGTAGTAGAATATATTTAATAAAGTAAAGTAGTTAAATATTATCAATAATCAAAATATTCTTTAATAAATAGAAAAAGATTATCTGCTTTATTTTTACACAGACTTCCTCTCATATAAGTTATAACCTGCAAATATTAAAAAAATGCATGGCTATCAACTTACTACTGCAATATACAATTTAAAAGCTGAAAATTTTTAACGAATGCAAGATGCTAAACTTATTACTGCACGTTTTATATCTTCCAATAATTAGTACAAAAAATGCATGACGACGCAGTTACTAATGCAACTTACAAGTTAGAATCTGGAAATGTTAAAAAAAATCTTTGATGATCCATTTATCATTACAATAAATAATTTACAAGCTCCAATGTTTAACAAAGGCGTGACGATCCACTTACCTCTATAATATACAAGTTAGAAACTGAAAATAACAACAATTTATATGACGATAAAATTTTCTACCACAGTATACAAGTTAGAACCTGAAAATGTTGAACAAATACACGAGGAACAACTTCTACAAAAATTTTCATAGAGTGTAAATGGCACCGTAAGATAAAATGATCTTATTACGGAAAAAAAAAACTTTCCTCTTCACTAAGAACATAATCTTTGAACTTCGCTGCTCGAAGCTTTGAAATTGGAATTGCTAAAACTTGTCGAATAATCAGAATCGAGAAATAAACTAAATAAAATGGCACCATACAAAATAGTACCAGTGACCTATTGCATGAAGATTGTCTATTCAACTTATTTTGTCCTCGTTATTTGAGTAATGTTTCCTTAATGATTGCTGTTCAAAAGAAGTTGAGGAACATGAAGCATTTCTCGTGGGCGGTATAGCTTTGGTGAAGGTCACATTTCATCACACTTTTAAATTGGAAAGAAGTCATATAATGTACTCAATTTAGCAGCGAATGGCTCAGGATTTCCGAATAAATTGCTAAGGGAATATTCATCAGCATACGAAAATAGAAAGATTTCTTTTGTACTAAAAACCTCTTCAGAACTCAGTGAAGTGAATTTGCGCAGCATCAAAGAAAACGTTTGATTTCTCCTTCGATTCTGAAACATGAATTCGGTATAGAGTTTTTTTTAATTCAATTTATTTGATAGAGCTCCGCAAAAGTTTGGGAACATCTGTCTAGTTTAGTTCTAATTGTTGCTCATATGATGATGAATTCTGTGTTAATATAAATTTGCAATCATTTACCGTTTCTTCTGAAAAAAATGAATATTCTCAAAACTGTAGAGTACATAAGAAATAACTATTAATTTTATTTATTTAGTTTATAAAATAGGAATTGTATCAGTAATTCAAAGTAATATAATCAACAATTCTGTTATATAACACAAGCAATTCAAGTTTATATTGTAAACAAAAATTAACTTGTATGATGTAAACACAAATTCTAGCGTATAATATAAACACTAATACCGTTTTATAGTATAAACATCAATTCGATTGTATAATGTTAACAGCAATTTATATAAACAAAAACAGTGTTATATAATATAAGCATCAATTTAATTGTATAATATTAACAACATTCTGTTGCATAATATTAACAATAATTCAAGTGTATAATATAAACACTTAATTCCGTTTTATGATTTAAACTACAATTTGGTTGTATAATATAAGAAACAATTAAACCGGGATAGTAGTTCGTAATTCGGATTGTGTTTTCTAGGTGCACAGTTTGAATAGTGCTAGAATAAACGTGACTAATATTCAGACTCTAGATCATTTAAAATTTTAATGTAAATATGTGTATAGGATAAATTCCTTAAATATAGGATAAATGGCTATTGGGCTTAAATCCTGGCGTTGAAAATCAGTTAAATGAAATATACATTTATTTTAAAGAATACACTTCATCACTAAACTATATATATATATATTTCAATCACGAGATATTTTTATATAAGCATACGTGATTTTTTATTTTTATATGTGTACTATTGTAGATCATTATTAGAAATTATACAAATCTTAAATAAAAAAATTAAATGAATTAACTTTTCTGATGTAATTTTGCACAACATTCGACTCGTGGATCAGTAAAAAGTGCACAGCGGCTTCAGGTTTGCACCCATTGGCACCATTGCAGTTACTGCCTTCATAAATGAGAATGTACGATGACATTTGTTATCATGTATGTCAGGCTACTAGCATCGATAGCTCGGTTTCTTGGAGGGAGTATTTCGGGTTTTATTTCGTACGACGCGCACATGCAAAGGAGTCACCACTAAAAAATGTATGAAAAATGAAAATTGTATAACAATTTTACTTGAAAAAATATTTACATATTAATACAATACTAAATATTCTGCAAATATTTGACAATTTGTTGGGAAGTATGGAGCTGACTGATTTTAATACAAAGACGAATAACAATTAGCAAACGTGGAACAAAGGCATAGCATAGACATGACTTGACTTGATACTTTGAGATACATATATATGAGAAACATCTTCAATTTATTTTTATTACTTATATAAAATCAAAAATAAATGCCCTCTTACAGACGATTAAAATTCAATTTTCTTTATTAGATCTTAAATTTCCTACCTTTTGAGACTTGGACATTTGCAATTCTAGAACATCATCGAGATACAGTTATGTACAAGTTTCGAAATTATTAGTGATAACGGACACGTTATGCAATTATTATTATTTCAAGATCTGCATACCTGATGAGCGCATGCGAAATAGCATCGTACTTTTGATAGCGGATAAAAGAAAGTTTGCAGGTTGTACTATAAAAAAACTCTCTTATTAATGTTATTAAAATTCTTTAACGACTATTATTATTAAAACTCTTTAATAACTGCAGTTAATGTTTTCCTTATCAATAAAAAAAAATATTTCCTATAAAAATACTTATTTGTAACATGAGTTACAGTTTTATATTTTTTACAAAATAATATCCATGGTAACTTATATAATTCAAGTTTATAAACTTTATCAAAGTACGATAAAGTACTTATTTAAATATTATAAATTTATCTTATAAGCGATGATTTGTTATTCTTCTTGCGTGTTAACTGAATTTGTTCAACGCCATGGCTTATCAAGATGAATTTTTGAGTTATTATATTCATTTCAGTAGTTATATTCATTTTAGTAGTTATTATATTTATTTTTGTAGTAATTACATTTATTTTGTAGTTTTTATTCGTTTTAATTATTGTATTCCTTGTAGTTATTGCTATTGTATTTTTTGTAATCTTTGTAGTAATTGAATTTTTTTAATAGTTGTTTTTGTGGTTAATGAAAAAAATAATAAAAATAGATTTGTCAATTGAATTTGGCAGCTAACATTAGTATTCTCTCATATTACATCTGTCTATTTGTGAAATATATTTCTAGAAGAAAAAAATATTGAGTAAACAAATTAAAATGAATTATTACATTTGGTTTCTATTGGTGAGTCATTTACTATCTTTTATTAGTTTTGTCAGATAGAAAAATGTAAATCAAAAAGTTATTAATGTATAGTTGCATGAAATAAGTAAATAGGAAGTAATTGAACCGAAATATAAAGAAGGTATATTAAAAAATAATAATAAATAACCTAGAAGTCATTTATTGAACATTATCCTGCTAAATAAAAGAGAAAATATTGCATTGATCTAAAAAAAATATGCCAATGATGTTTATCGACTGTTTCATTTATCGCTTTTTTTCATAATCAATTCTTCGTTAGTTACACGTGTTACCTTTTAACCAAAAAATAAATGTTTATTAATTTCCCCATTCGAGTAAAGTTAATATAATGCAACCTAACCTTTGACACTGCATAAAAAATTAACAGAAATCTAATTAAAATTTTTTTTATTGACACTTCCTCCAATATTGAACAAACAACGCGTGAAATTAAGATTAGTACAGGATTCAGATCCGAATATCGATTTAAGAAGCAATCGATGGCGAAATTTTCCAAGTTCCCAGCAAAAATTGCTCAGGTGATTAGTGAATATCTATAGTAAAAAGCAAAAAAAATTGTTATAGAGTAAGAAGATTATGTTCAAAACAAAAGTGAACAGAAAAAAAATATGAAGTTAAAACAAAAAGAAAGATCCATGCTTTCTTCTGAGGAGAGTGACGTCAAAGACTAGGCGAAAATGCATTAATCATTTTGGCGCTTTAGGTGCACGATGGAGCATTAAGGCGGGTAAAACCTTGAACCAGGGTGTTGCCTCGAATGTTTTTTTCTTCAGGACATTTTCTGATAATATATAGGAGGAATGCAATGGGAGATAATATGATAATTCCTCCAAACAAAGTTTAAGCTTTTGATGCTAATTTTATAAAAATCTTCTTACGTCAGATAATTATGAATGATTAAAGATTTATTTTGGATTTAAATGTTAATTATCTATAGCATTTAAAAAGGGTATTTTATAAAAAAAGAGTAAAATTAAAAATAAAACCTGAAATTTCGAAAGGAATCAAGTTACTCAATTACTTGTTCCTACCTTGTAAAAGAAACGCATGGGTTGTTTTGTTAGAAATATTCTCATATTCATCATAATTTAGCATGGATTTATTTTTCCTAAATTGAGAATATTTCTGATTTTTATAAATGCTATTGATATTTTATAAATATAATTGGAGATTTTTTTTTGATTGACTCACATTTCTAATACAATTAAGAAAATAAAGAAGTAATTATACTGACAGTCCACAACTGTAAAAAAATTGCATAAGTGAGCATTAGTATATATTTTAAAATAAACCACAAAAAAAAAAAAAAAAAGATTCGGGATTTCTACTGAGGAGATACTAAGGGAATATATGTTAATCTAACATAGTTTGAGTATGCTAATCTAGTATATTTAGAATATATAATAATCTAGTATATTTAGAATATAGGTTAATCTAATATATTTAGAATATATGTTAATCTAGTATATTTAGAATATATGTTAATCTGGTATATTTAGAATATGTGCTAATATAACATATTTTCTGCAGAGAGAAAGCCTTGTAAACGGCGTTGTCACCAGATAAGTGTGAATGAATATTGTCAAATTGTCTTTGTATACTTAAGGGAAGGTATTCATTTTTATTCCATATATATTTCAGCATATATTTTGTTCAAAATATATGCTGAAATCTGAATTGTGAAAATTTATTTCTGTTTTGATTCTATTTCAAGTTCATGTTCAAAAATTCCATTAATTTCAGAATACGATATGCTACGCTATCCTGAGAAATACTCTCAAACAAAAATTCAGTCTCTACTGCTCGCGCTCGTACGTTGTCTTTGCCGCTTGCAAAATTTCTTTAGAGCGCTATCACTTACATGGGGTCGAAAAGACTATCTCCCGAACTAACTCCCGAATCAAACATCGAAAAAGACCCAGACCTTCGCGACCAACGTATTCATACCGTGCAACATCTGGCTGTTCCCTAAACCCAAGAAACCACTCCGGGGCACTGTTTTGAGTCGATTGAAGAGATTCCACGTGAATCGTAGCTCGCTTTGAAGGCTATCCCTACCGATGACTTTTTAGCATGCGTTGAGAATTGGAAAAAAAGTTGGCATAAGTGCATTGTGTCCGGAGGGGATTAATTTCATTTGAAATCGATGAAATAAATTTGGATGAATAAATAAAGAGTTTTCGAAAAAAAATAATTGGTCTTACTTCGAAAAATGCATGAAGGTAAAACTGCATCCCCTTACTAATATAATATTCAAGCTAAAACTTGCAAATGTTCAAAAAATGCATGAAATACATTTACTACAACAATTTACAAGTTACAACCTGAAAATGCTCGACAAATGCACGACGATCCACTTACTACTACAATATACAAGTTAGAAACTGAAAATAATAAAAATATGTATAAAGATATTCAACATATGCATGAGGAATAACTTTCTACAACATTTTTCATAGAATGTAAATGTCACTGTTAGATAAAATTATCTAATTACGAGAAAAAAATCTACCTTCTTTACTAAGAACATATTCTTTGAACTTTACTGCTCAGAAATTGAACTCGAAGCTTTGAAATTGGAATTTCTAAAACTTGTCGAATAATCAGAATCGAGGAATAAACTAAATAAAATGGCACCATACAAAACGGTACCAGTGACATATTGCATGAAGATTGTCTATTCAACTGATTTTGTCCTCGTTATTTGAGTAATGTATCCTTAATGATTGCTGTTCAAAAGAAGTCGAGAAACATAAAGCATTTCTCGTTGGCGGGATAGCTCCGTTGAAGGTCACATTTCATCACACTTTTAAATTGAAAAGAAGTCATATAATGTACTCAATTTAGCAGCGAATAGTACAGGATTTCCGAATAAATTGCTCAGGGAACTATTCATCAGCATAAGGAAATAGAAAGATTTCTTTTGTACCAAAAACCTCTTCAGAACTAAGTCAAGTGAATTTGCGTAGCGTGAAAGAAAATGTTTGATTTCGCCTTCGATTCACAAACATGAGTCTTTTTAATCCAATTTATTCGATAGAAATCTGCAAAAGTTTGGGAACATCTATCAGATTTAGTTCTAATTGCTGCTCCTATGATGGATACGGAGTTAATATATATTTGCAATCATTTACCGTTTCTTCCAAAAAAAAATGAATATTAACAAAAATTCTAGATTACTTAAGAAATGTCTATTAATTTTATTTACATGGTTTATAAAATGCAGAATGTATTGGTAATTCAAAATAATGTAATCAACAACTCATTTGTACAACATAAGCAATTTAATTTTATACTATTGTGCCAAAAATGTAAAACCCTTTTTTTTTTCAAAAACTTTTTATTTATTGTTTCAAAATTATTTCATCTCCTTCAATGTAATCCCCTTCGGACACAATGCACTTATACCAACTTTTTTTCAAATCAAAACAAAATTAAATGCAAGTCTTTTGCTCAATTAATTCAAACATTTCAAAAAATCACGTCTCACAAAGCCAAGCGTAACTCAAATTCTAATGAATATTTTGACGTGAAATTACACACAGATGTCAAGGACAGTGCCAGCAACCTACAAAAGAAAAAACATTGAAGTTCCATAAGCCCCGGGAATTTTAAATTGAAAATTTGTCTTACTTTTTGGATATAGTAGGACTATTACTTTTGGACATTCAATATTACAAACAGCAATTCTGCTGTATAACATTAACAACAATTTCTATTGTATAATATAAACAATAATTCTGTTGTTTATAAAAAACAACTCAGTTGTATTATATAAAAATCTATTCCATTATATACACTCATGTCCATAAATTAAGGATAATAAAGTCCAGGCAAAGAAAGAGACAGAAGCAAAACAAATTTGACTTATTTGTGAAGTCTATTTATTAAACAAAAGGTAAAGAGCAAAAAAGATGCTATATGTTTGACATAATTAATAAAAATTGCGATTTTTACTCCCGGGAGCAAATTTCAGAAAAGACCCTATTTACAAAAAACAGTATGACATGGTTAGTATGATGGTTAATATGGAGTATGTCTCCCGGACGATGCAATACTTACAACGCCTAGGCATGCTGAGTATCAAATTATCAATCTGATCTTGGACTTGGACGCCGCAGGCGTGCCCCTGACCCCATCACACAAGGTGACGCTACAGTGGTTTTAGTACACACCTGCGGAAAGGGAGGATTGTAGCTACCAATGGCCGTGACGGCTTTGCACAGCCGGATGCCTTGTTAGCAATTTATCTCTAGGAGTTACCGATTTGGTTGGGTCCCGGTTGATACTAACCAACCGAGCTTTCCAAACCAATACGTGAGGAGCCTGTGCAGGCTCTTGTTTTTGGCTTATATAAAACTAAGAGGGGAAGATAGATACGGAAAATTTAAAAAAAAGACAAAAATTATTAAAATTAAAAAGAAAAATATGAAAAACTAGAAAATAATTACATTTAAAAAAAAAAAAATAGAATAAAATGAATTAGTAGTAAGAACGTCACACGACTGTTCTGTACTATGTTTAAAAGTATAAACATGTTGGAGCTTTTTCAATAGAAATGATTATGTTACTAGATAAATAGAAATAGTTGAGTATTTACTGTTTAACAAATAATTAGATACTTATGATAATGGAAAATAAGATAAATATTTAGTTTTACAGTCGACTATGTGTATACATAGTTTCTCGTGCAGGGAAGTACAAATCTTCTTATTAATCTTTATCACTGTTTTTTGAGTCTAAGTTTGGTTGATTTTTCTATTGTTCTTTTTATTGTTTGGTTGACTGTTAGTTTTATTATATTGTGCTGGTTATATAATCAATGTTCTCAACTAAGAATGTCATTATTTTGATTATTTTTTCCTTTAATTTCTTGCATTTAGCTGCTTTGATGGCCCATTCATGATATGATGCTGGTGGTGGTTCTTCTTCATGGTTGAGGTCGGTTAATGGACATGAGAATAGATAGTGGTCTGGTGATCCTGATTCTCCGCACAAGCATGTATCGTTGTCTGTTATACAGAATCTGTGTAGGTAGGTTGGGAATGGACCGTGGCCTGTTACGAAATATGTAATTAATAAATTTGAAGACATGTTATGTGACACTTTTGGTAAGAAATTGTGTGTTCTTCTGCCGGTGGTGGCTGTATCCCATTCCTCTTGCCATTGTTGTATGAGAAGTTGTTTTAGTTGGTGTTTGAGGAAGCTTTTTGGAGTGGGTAGGCTTTCAGATAATGTGTTTGGGTTTGTTGTTGCGTCTTTTGCTAAATAGTCGGCTCTTTCATTGCCTACTATTCCTGAATGAGCTTTAATCCATTCTATTGTTAATAGTTTTGGCCGTATTTCTTGAATTTCGTTTCTGATTCTTTGTACGAGTTTGTTTTTATTGAAAAACTTCTTGATGGCCTGGAGCGACGACATGCTGTCGGTTTTGATGCTGATTTGAGAAAAGTTCTTTTCTTTTACCCATTGCAGTGCTTTTAGGATTGCTAGAAGTTCTGCTTGGTAGACTGAATTTTTGGTATTGAGTTTGCCTTGCCAGTTGTATATTTCTTTATCTTTTTCGTATGCAACAAACGCAGATCCCACCTGGTGGTCTATTTTTGAGCCATCTGTGTAGATTATAATGTTGCTGGAGTTTCGGAAATTTTTTATTGTGGTTGATGGTTTTGACCAAGGTGGTTCTAACCATTGTGAGATCTGTGTGTCGTAGTCCATTGCGTTGAAGTGTGTGCGGCCAAGCTTGTCGTTTCTGCCCAATCTTGTAACGTTTGTCATTATAACCTCCTTCTTTACCATGAGGTGTAGAGGTAATAGTCCGCTCAGAATTAGCAGTGCCGATGATGGTGTAGTTCGGTACGCTCTGGTTATTTTTAGTGTAAAAAGTCTCTGAATTGTTGATAGTTGTGCTATTTTTTTATTGTTTAAGTTTTCAGCCCATGTTGATGCCGCATAACAAATTCTTCGCTCTGCCACTGTTTTGTACCAAAGTCTTGTTAGTTTAGGGTTGACTCCCCAGTTTCTTCCCGACATTACCGCCAGTTTATTTGCTTGTTTCATTAGATCACTTTTTAGCTTTTGTAGGTGTGGGATGAAGTTGAGGTTTTTATCTATTGTTATTCCTAAGTATTTTAAGTTGTTTACACATTTTACTTTCCAACCCTCATATTTTAGTATTGGCATTCTTTTGATGTTCCCTTTTTTCCCTAGTATTAGGGCTTGTGTTTTATCTTGTGAGATTGACAATTTTTCTTCTATTGCCCATTTTGAGAACTGCTGCAATGCTTTGGTGGCTTTCTTCTCCAGGTCTCTCCTGTTGTTGCTTGTTATGATAAATATGAAGTCGTCCGCAAAGGCCTGCAGATCGACATCTTCGTCCCATTTTGTTTTAAGTATTTTATTTGCTATTATTGACCATAGAAATGGACCCAAACAGGAGCCTAAAAACACAGGATCGCGTCAGTGGACTATTGCCAGAATACTCTGGACCCGACCTTACGTCAGGCGTACGAAGTCATCAGGCAATGCCCTCCGAAGTTCCGGTTGACAGGTGGAACGGGGTTGACGGGCTGCAATTTGTCGGCCAAGTAGATCTCACACATGCTCTATTGGATTCAAGTCCGGTGAGTATGCTGGCCAATCCATACGGGTGATATCCTCCAATTGAAGGCATTCGTCTACAATGTTTGCACGGTCTGATGCTGTGCTCCGTCTGTTTCTTTTGGCAGTAACTGCTAAATAGCGGTCCTCATTCGGCGTGGTTACTCGGGGGCGACCTGTGCTGTAACATCTACTCACATTGCCATCATCTTGGAATCGTTGCCAAAGCCTGGAGATGACACTCTGGGCGATTCCAAGTTCCTCGGATACTTCCAGCTGGGTACGTCCACATTCCAGTCGTCCGATAATTCTACCACGTAAAAAATCATCCAAATGCTTCCTTTGTGCCATAACTATGTGGTTATTGCACTGAAAGGCTTTTAAAGCGCTTGTGAACAATTTTACTTCTTTGCCTCCATTCCTTATATACCCCTTTCTTACACTCTCGTCATTGTGACGTACTATCCGCGCCATGTGGTTGTTTCCTGTAATTTGCATATTCTTCGTGAAGATGTGTGTGATAATTCTACAGGTGAAATTTTTATTTTAGAGTCCAATTTCTGTGTGATTCTGAATTATCCTTAATTTATGGACAGGAGTGTAATAGAAAAAAAATTCTGCTGCATAACATTAACAATAATTCAAGTGAATAATATGAAAAACAGTTATGTTGCATAATATTAACAACAATTTAAGTGTATAATATAAACAACAAATCAGGTGTATAATATAAACATCAATTTAATTGTATACTATTAACAACAATTCTGTTGCATCCTATTAACAATAATTCAAGTGTATAATATAAACAACAAATCCATTGTATGATTTAAACAACAATTTGGTTGTATAATATAAATAATTAAACTGGGATAGTAGTTTGTAATTCCGTTTGGTTTTCTAAAAGTACAGTTTGAATAGAGCTGGTATAAACCTGACTAATATTCAGTCTCTAGATCATTGAAAATTTATATGTAAACATATGTATAGGATAAATTCCTTAAATATAGGATAAATGGCTCTTGGGCTTAAATCCTGACGTTTAAAATCAGTTAAATTAAATGTGTTCGATGTGTTCGATTCGTGGACTAGTCGCAATATGCACAGCTGGCGTGAGGGAGGATTCAGGTTGGCATTCACTGGCACCATTGCAATTACTGCCTTCAGAAACGAGGATATAATGTCGTGGCAATGTGATGTCAATTGGGATTATGTATGTAAGGTAACTCATATCAATAGCCCGCCTTCTTAGAGCGGGTGATTCTGGTTTTATCTCGTACGACACACACATGCGAAGAAGTTACCTCTAAAAGTTCCTCTGAAATACATTGTATATCCCTCATCGCCGTCGATGGACTGTTGTGACAAACATAAATGGAACATAAAGCCCACCGATATCAATAGCAGCGCCATTAAAAAGTACTTGGCGTCAGATGGAAAAGCTTCTTCTGTCTTCTGCTGGAATAGCCCAAGAAAGCCAAATTTCTCCGCACAGTTCTAACAGACAAGTCCCTTGTACGTCCCACATTGATTTCTGCGGTTATTTGACGCTTGTCTGTTAGAATTTACGACTCTTAGCTGACGTCGCCGGTCTCGGTCGTTAAGTGCAGGCGGTCGACCACTGCGCTGTCCATGGTGGGATGTAATGCCTGAAATTTCATACTCTCGGCACACTCTTGACACAGTGGATCTCGGAATGTTGAATTCCCTAACGATTTCCGAAATAGCACGACCCATGCGTCTAGCTCCAACTAACATTCCACGTTCAAAGTCTGTTAATTCCCGTCGTGCGGTCATCATCACATCAAAACCGATTTCACATGAATAACTTGAACAGAAATGAAAGCCATTAAAAAGCGCTGCGCATTTATACCTGTTCTACGCGATGCTACTGCCATCTGAAAATTTGCATATTGCTATCCCATGACTTTTGTCATTTCAGTGTAAAGTTAATTGGTATTGAATCATCTATTTAGCTCTATAGCTAATTGCAATTTAATTAACTATTTAGCTCAATAGTTATTTGTTTCTGAGTCAACTATTTATTTCAATGACAAATTGCAATTTTGTTACTTATTTAGCTCAATAGTTATTTGTTTCTGAGTCAGCTATTTATCTCAATGACAAATTGCTATTGAATTAACTATTTAGTTAATTGCTGTTAAGTAATCTCAATATTTAATTGCTGTTGATTCAACTATTTATCTCAATAGCTAATTGCTACATTTGCTTATGACATTACTTGCTTTTGTTCTATGCAAGTATTGTTACACAATAGAACTTCCTACCCAACACGCGTGTCACTTGTAACATGAGTTACTAGTATAGCAGGAGCATAGTTTCGAATCTGCTGGTGGTGACAGTTGTAGTCATTTCTTTCAAAAGGCAATTGTGGCAAACCACATCACCAATTTGACTGTCGATGCGATGTGAGTGTATCGCATCGACAGCCAAATTGTCGATGCGATTTGCCACAATTATGGATGGATAAACGGAACATGCCCCCACCGATGTCTAAAAACAGCAAAAAAATTTGGCTCTGCCATTTTGTACTCACTTTCAGTTGATCTTTTCAATAAGATCCTAAGTATTATCGGGCTCTCTACTGAAATTTTATTATTCATCTTTGATTATAATGCCATCGAATGTTAAAAGTAAAATTTTCTGTTAAAACTTTGTCATAACAGAAATTTAGATACTAAAATAATGTTTCATTAAGTCATGTAAGAAGTACAGAGTATCCATAAAAAATCTGCAGCTAAAACTAGTGAATAAAATGAAACCAAATTTCATATTCGGAATGTGGAAGATATGGGGAAATGATGAAATTTGGCTTCATTCCGTTCATTAATTTTAACTGCTGATTTCTCCAAGCAAGGTAAGTTATTTTATCGCCACCCCGTAGTTAAAAAAAAAAAAGAGTTCTCACTGTCACGTTGACACTACCTTGCCTTATGTAGATTGTAGCTGTATTTTTTTTATTCATTTAGATAGTTGTTGTCATATACCTCATGATAGGAGGAAAGAGGGATGCAGTTCTGTTTTTGATGGACAACCCGTATTTAGATATATAATGTCTATGTAGGATTGTTTAAGTCTATCTGTTTTCATAAATTTCTTTAAAACGTTTTGCAAGATTTGTATCTACGATTATATTTCTTACTTTTAGACATATTCATAAATATACATGAAAAAACTATAGGTATAAATACGTAAGAAAATTCTGTGTCTTATATCATACTCCTGAGATGATATATGAGATGCTCCATCACCCATCAATATCGCGTGTCATTTATAGTGCTGCAAAACATTTCCTTCTAAAATTATCTATTTATCTTATGATATAAATGGACATAAGAAACATAATGGAGAGTTAACGCTTCTCCTAATAAATGATTACAGAATATAATTTATTAGGAAGAATTCCTATTTTACGTTCTATTTTATAGATAAATTTCTTATGCATAAAAAAATATTATTATACATACGCGCTTTTTATGAGTGCACATATATATTTATATATATGTAAATATTTTACTGTTCTAAGATTGTGAATTTATTTTAAGAGAATCTTTTGTAAATTCAAGGGTTTTTCGTGAAAAACTACGTGCATTATTATTTTCAAAGTATTGTGAATCGCTATTCCCGCTTATTATTGTGCATCGCATATTATTATTGTGAAACGCTATCGCTGCTTTTCTCCAAGCTGGTCCCATTAAATACAGAGAATGAGCCTCAAACCATGAGTATTCGACCTTACTATCGATGTTGATGCAAGAACAGACAAACCTCACAATTTTCTACGCTTAGGATTATTGTAGCATGTTCGTTTTTCATTGCCATTGAAGATACAGCGAAAAAAAATCTCCTGTTGTGTTGTTGAAGCCATTGTCTACGTGTGAAAAATCATACAGAGCAAAATAATACTAAACGGAATAATGGCACGTAATGTATAAGTAGAGATATAATAAACATAAATAACGATTGTAATAACGTAGAATACGTTTATGTTTAAACACGCGTATTTTTACGTGCATGTAAAATATGTGCGTTTATTTTATATATGTTTGAAAACCGGTATATTTTATGCGTATACTAGATATTGAAACGTATTCTACGTTTAAGCATTATTCAAATACACATACGTATACCATACGGGTCCATAATCTGCGCATGGACGTATACAAGTAGATATATCCAACGTACGTATATTTACGCGCATTTTATTGGATTAACTTTCTTGCGTTAATCTGCTATTTGGGGCCTGATGCCGAATGACTACAGCTCTAGTGCTCGGTGCCATGCGTCTTTGCAGTGGCTCGGAATCAATTTTAAGCAGTAGGTCCTGGTCTAATATGACTGTAGAGCGTTAGGCGTAGGGCTGGCGAACCTACACCTTAAAAAGAAAAATGGCAAATCGTGTTTCGGAATCTGCCTATAGACAGAAGGCCTTACCCCACTATCGGGCTATTGCGCTATTGAAGAAAAAGAAAAGTGTTTTTAAATATATTCTACTTTTAAACAAACTATTTGGGTAATGTTACAATAGAATAAGCTACATATTATATTGGAATAACTTTAATACGTGAAAGTGATACTTAAACTAAACAAATTTTACTTTTAAATAAAATAACTGGATAAATATTTTCTCAATATATTAAGCCACTGTTACACACGCTGACAACATTTTTTATTGTAATTAAAAAAAAAACATGAACTTTTTTTCTACGTTCATTCAATAGCAAGTTAAGATAAAGAAAATCGTTTTATTTTGTATCTAAAACACGGCATAACATTTCTTTTGAAATGTTTAATAAATGAGTTTGTTCCAATTAGTGTATTAGAATTTTGATGTGTAAAAGTACTTGAAGCATTTGTATACTTTGAAGCAGCTTTTTTTTTCCTCAGGAAGATTATCTCCAAGGCAGCGGTATTTGTTCATCAGTAAAGTTAACGAAGAAATTTTTTTTGTTGTTGTTAAACAAGATCAAAGCTGAAGTGGATTTTAGTTAATTGAAAGTGATTACTTTGTAAGCGAATTATTTCAAAGCAAGACTTTAATCCTAGGAAAGAAAACTCATAAAACTTATTTTATAACTCCCGCGACGGATCCAGGCAATTATCTTGCACCATAAAAAACAAGGAACTGTAAGTAAAAAAAAAATACTCTTTGCAATCTTTTACCATCGATAGTTTAGTTCAGGCAAAGTGGCAACAGACGACTTAAAAGTAAGCTACCTTACGGTGGAGCAGAAAAAAAATCTTTTTTTTTTTCGTTGTTGTTAAGATATGGCGTTAAAAAAACATTGCCATAGAAAATGTTAGATGAGTATTTTGGGACATCATAAATTTATTTCTGGTCTTTTCTCATATTTTATAGTTATTAATAGAAATTGTTTAGCATGGAATGATTTGTTGGCAAGACCTAGTGAAGTGGTTAAACGTTATTTTTTCTTTGTTATGTCAATAAATACCTTATTTTAAATATTTTACAATATGTGTTGTAAATTAAATGTTCCATGAGTCAAATCTCAGTTTATGGAACAAAGAAATTTGGTTACTTATTTTTCTCGCTGAAAGGGTGATAAGTTGCCAAATATAGTAACCCGGGTTAACTTTGTGTTTTCAACTTTTTTGCTTAGCATGATTTGATGACTCTTATTTATTGTTGTTGTTATCGTATTCCATGAAGAATACAAGAAAATCAAATATCGTGGTGCTCCCGAATACTATTGGCTAGGTCAATTGCCAGTTCAATTGTCCGAGGATAATTCTTATTCTAAACTATATAATTCTTATCTAAGAATTCTTAGTCACAAGGTAGTTTCCAGTTTTTGGCAGAGCGAGGCATATCAGAATAAATAAATAAATAGTAATTTGCTACTTAGTTTTGCATATTTATATATTTTACTCAACATAAAAAAAAATTATTATGAACAAGAAAAATGTATTCGTTTAGATTTAAAATAGGACGTCAACGAGTTTTACAAAAATTATTTTTTAAATATATTTATGTAGTTTTCATTCGTTTCAAATATTGTATTCTTTGTAGTTATTGCTATTGTATTGTTTGTAATCTTTGAAATAACTGAATTTTTTATTAGTTTTTTTTGTAGTTAATGAAGAAAAATATTTGATTTTCTGTTTGGTGCTAAATAGATATGGCGTTTAAATTTGGTCGCCAGCACCAGTATTCACCCATATTATATCTATCCTTTTTCAAATATATATTTATAGAAAAAAAATATAGAATAAAAATATTTAAATGAATTATTACATTTGGTTTTCATTAGGGAGTCATTAACTATCATTTATTAGTATTGGTGGATAGAAAAATGTAAATCAGAAAGGATACTAATTTATAGATGCATGAAATGAGTAAATAGTAAGTAATTGAACCGAAATCTAAAGAGGTATACTAAAAAACATTTAATAAGTGACTCAGAAGTTGTTTATCACGATAAATTCAATTAATAAGTGAGACAATATTGCATTTATCTAAAAAAAACATGTCAATGATGTTTATCGACTGTTTCATTTATCACTTTTTTCATAATCAATTCTTCGTTAGTTACACGTGTTACCTTTTACCCCAAAAAATAAATGTTTATTAATTTCCGCATCTGAGTAAAGTTAATCTACAGCAACTTAACCTTTAACACTACTTTCATAAAAAATTAACAGAAATCTAATTTTAATATTTTTTTATTGGCACTTCCTCCAATATTGAACAAACAACGCGTGAAATCAAGATTACTACAGGATTCAGATCCGAATATCGATTTAAGAAAGAATCGATGGCGAAATTCCAGCAAAATTGTTCAGGTGATTAGTAAATATGTATAGTAAAAAAAAAATTATTCTAGGGTAAGAAGATTATGTTCAAAACAAAAGTGAACAGAAAAAAAATATGAAGTTAAAACAAAAAGAAAGATCCATGTTTTCTTCTGAGGAGAGTGACGTCAAAGACTAGGCGAAAATGCATTAATCATTTTGGCGCTTGAGGTGTACGATGGAGCATTAAAGCGGGGAAAACCTTGAACCAGGGTGTTGCCTTAAATGTTTTTTTCTCCTCCAGGAATTTAAAGGGAGAAGGACATTTTTTGATAATGTATAGGAGGAATGCAATGGGAGAAAATGTGATAATTCCTCCAAACAAAGTTTAGGCTTTTGATGCTAATTTCCCAAAAATATTCTTACGTGAGATAATTATGAATGATTAGAGATTCATTTTGTATTTAAATGTTAATTGCCTTCAGAATTTAAAAAGGGTGCTTTATAAAAAAACATAAAGTTAAAACTAAAACATGAAATTTCGAAAAGATTTTAAAAATCTGACTTTGAAAGGCATTCGAAGACTTGTTTCTAACTTGTTATAGGAATGTGTGGGATATTCTTGCCTAACACTTTGACACACTTTTATAACAGCACTTTATTAACACACTTTTTTTTAAAAACTTTGTTCAAGTTATTGAATGATTTGTTTGTAACTTGTATCAGGATTGTATGCGATATTTTGTTAGAAATATTCTCATATTCATTATAATTTAATAGGAATTTATTTTTGACAAATTGCGATTATTTGCGATTATTATAGTTGCTAATCTCAGATAAATATGAGTGGAGATATTTTGGTGATTGTTTCGCATTTCTAATGCAATTAAGAAAATAAAGAAATAAATTATGCTGACAGTATGCAATTGCAAAAACAGTTGAATAAGTGCGCATTAGTATATAAATAAGTAAAAGAGCGATTCAGCTTTTCTGCTGAGAAGAGACTAAATGAATATATGTTAATCATTTTTTTATTCATTTTGAGTAAAGGGAGAACTCTATAAATGGCCTTGTCACCAGATAAGTGTGACTCACTATTGTCAACTTGTATTTGTATACTTTGAGTAAGGTATTTATTTCCATTTTGTTCCGTCTCTCTCAAAATGGAATTCAGTGTTATAAGATGAAATATGTATCTCAAAATTTACTTCCTGTTTTGATTCTATTTGATATTCATGTTCAGAAATTCCATTAATTTCAGGAAAAAAAACCCAAGTCTCTGTGGCTCACGCTCCTACTCTGTCTTTGTCTCTATGTTAAATTTCTTTAAAATGTTAATATACATATGGGACAGAAAAGTAGTTTATGAATTTATTGCGTTAATTTATGTAATTCTATTTAATTTTGAACTTAGCGCATTAATTTTTGTAGTTATTACATTTATTTTAGTTACTCTATTTATTTTTGTAATTGTTACGTAAAATTTTGTAGTTATAATAGTGTTGTTGCTATTGAATTTATTTTGTAGTTATTATATTAATTTTAGAAGTTAGTAATTACATAAATTTTTTGTAGTTACTGTATTATTTTTTAATTACTGTATTTATTTTTGTAGTTTTTATTCGTTTTAATCATTGTTTTATTTCTAGTTATTGCTATTGTAGTGTTTGTAATCTTTGAAATAACTGAATTTTTTATTAGTTGTTTTTGTAGTTAATGAAGAAAAATATTTGATTAGTTGTGTGGCTTTAAATAGATTTGGCAATTAAATTTGGTCGCCAACATTAGTATTCTCCCATATTACTTCAGTCCATTTTTTAAAATATATTTCAAGAAAAAAAAAAAAAAAAAAGAATACACAAATTAAATGAATATTTTATGATAGAAAAATGTAAATCAGAAAGAATACTTATTTACAGCAGCAGGAAGTAAGTAAATAGAAAGTAATTGAACCGAAATCTAAAAAAGATATATTAAAAAAAATTAATAAATAACCCAGAATTTATTTATTGAACATTATCGTGATAACTAATGGGAGATATTGCGTTGATAAAAAAAACATGCCAATGATGTTTAGCGACTGTTTCATTTATCACTTTTTTCATAATCAATTCTTTGTTAGTTACACGTGTTACCTTTTTTCCTAAAAAAAAAAAAAATGTTCATTAGTTTCCCTATCCGAGTAAAGTTAATCTAAAGCAACCTAACCTTTAACACTGCTTGCATAAAAAAAAAAATTAACAGAAATCTAATTAAAATTTTTTTATTGACACTTCCTCCAATATTGAACAAACAGCGCATGAAATTAAGATTACTACCGGATTCAGATCCGAATATCGATTTAAGAACTAATCGATGGCGAAATTTTCCAAGATCGCAGAAAAATTGTTCAGGTGATTAGTAAATATCTATAGTAAAAAAGAAAAAAAAATATTCTAGGTGTAAAAAGATTATGCTCAAAACAAACGTGAACAAAAAAAAAAAAAAAAAAAAAAAAAAAATATGAAGTTAAAACAAAAAGAAAGATCCATGTTTTCTTCTGAGGAGAGGGATGTCAAAGCCTAAGCGAAAATGCATTAATCATTTTGGCGCTTTAGGTGTACGATGGAGCATTAAGGCGGGGAAAACCTTGAACCAGGGTGTCGCCTTGAATGTTTTTTTCTCCTCCAGGCATTTAAAGGGAGAAGGACATTTTCTGATAATGTATAGGAGGAATGCAATGGGAGAAAATGTGATAATTCCTCCAAAACAAAGTTTAAGCTTTTGATGCTAATTTCACAAAAATCTTCTTACGTGAGATAATTATGAATGATTAAAGATTTATTTTGGATTTAAATGTTAATTGCCTTACAGAATTTAAAAGGGGTATTTTATAAAAAAAAACGTGAAGTTAAAAATAAACACGAAATTTCGAAAGGAATTGAAAAAAATTATTTCAAAGTTGTTCAATGATTTGTTCTTAACTTGTAAAACGTATGCATGGGATATTTTTAGAAAGGGAATTTATAAAGGGTATTTTATAAAAAATTGTAAAGTTAAAAATAGGGCATGAAATTTCGAAAGGAATTTTAAAATTGTGTTTAAGTTATTCAATGACTTGTTCCAATTTTTAATGGGAATGCATGGGATATTTTTGTCAGAAATACTCTCCTATTCATCATAATTTACATGAATTTATTTTTCACAAATTGAGATTATTTCTGATTATAAAAGTTTCTATTTTAAGATAATTATGAGGGGTGATATTTTAGTGATAGACTCGCATTTATAATAATTAAGAAAATAAAGAAATAAATTATATTGTCAGTCCACAACTGCATGAAAAGTTGCAAAATAGAGCGTTAGTATATATTTCAAAATAAATACGTAAACAAAAGAAAGATTCAGGTTTTTTTCTCAGTGAGTTTATGTGAAAATATGTTAATTAATTTGGCGCTTTAGGGGCATGAGAAATTTTGAATCGGGGTGAACTTTAAATCAGGGTGTCGCCTTAAAGATTTTTAGTCATCTGGGTTTTTAAAGGGAGAAGAGCATTTTTTGAGAAGAAAAAGCTAAGGAAGGAAATGTGATATTTTCTCACAAAAAAGTTTAATCTTTTGAATCTAATTATTTGAAAATCTTTGTTCATAAGGTTTTTGCGCAGGATTAAATGTTTATTTGGGTTTAAATTTTAATTGGTTACCGAATTTAGATAAGGAACTTCAAGAAAAAATACCGTCAAATTACAAACAAAAAAATTAAAATTTGAAAGAAATTGAAAATTTTGTCGAAGGTATTCAAAGATTTGTTGCTAATTTGTGGCAAAAATGCATACGTTTTTTTATGAGAAATAATCTCATATTAAACGAATGTGAATGTGCATTTACTTTTGACAGTCTGAGATTATATTTTATTACTAATACTTCAGCTCATTCATCCAATTTTATGACACTAATAGACACATGGGGTCGATTCGACGTAGATAATATAAAAGACATAATATAATCCGACACTAGATAATTTAAAAAATGAATTCAAACCATGAAATTCGTTTTTTCCCTACCTCTAAAAGCCTCGTGTGTTGCTTAAAAACAGAGATTTTAATCGTAGCAGGTAGGCAAACAATAAATTTATTGAGGAAGGACCTAGAGGATAATCTTCAGCATTTCTTATTTTTTTAAAAAAAACTTCGAAAATTCACACCTGCCACTTAAAGAATGATATTCCTTTTTATTTCCAACTATTCATTTTTCAAAGCCTTGAATTTTAATGTCTGCTTTCATACGAACGCCATCTGAATATGTGCAATAAAGTAAAATAGTTAAATTTTAGAAATAATCAAAATATCCTTTAATAAATGAAAAAAAATTCTTCTTTATTTTTAAACAAACCTCCTCTCATGTAAGTTATAAACTGCAAATGCTGAAATAATGCATGACTATCAACTTACTACTGCAATATGCAATTTAAAAGCTGCAAATGTTCAGCAAATGCATGGCGATCAACTTATTACTGCCCGTTTTATAACTTGTATCTTCCAATAATAAGTAACGACAAACTTAAGGCTCTTTCCCACCGAGGCGTGAAGCGTTGAAGATTGACGCGGCAGGCAAGAAATTTTTTCGACTCCTTCACAGTTAAACTTCAGAAACAGCATTACGCCTAGTGAAGTTCCGCTTCGAGTTGAAGGTTGGTCAACTCGAAGTGGTGATTTCAAACCGATTTCATTCGAACGTGGTGAGGCTAGTGATTGGTCAGCGCTTCACGCTTAAACGTCTCATTCCTCGGTGGGAACGAGCCTTTACTAGTACAATTTGCAAGTTAGAACCTGACAATGTTGAAAAAATCCATGACGATTAACTTACTACTATAATATATAATTTAGAAGTCTCAAAGTTCAACAAATGCATGACGATCCACTTACTACTATAATATATAATTTAGAAGTCTCAAAGTTCAACAAATGCATGACGATCCACTTACTACTATAATATATAATTTAGAAGTCTCAAAGTTCAACAAATGCATGACGATCCACTTACTACTATAATATATAATTTAGAAGTCTCAAAGTTCAACAAATGCATGACGATCCACTTACTACTATAATATATAATTTAGAAGTCTCAAAGTTCAACAAATGCATGACGATCCACTTACTACTATAATATATAATTTAGAAGTCTCAAAGTTCAACAAATGCATGACGATCCACTTACTACTATAATATATAATTTAGAAGTCTCAAAGTTCAACAAATGCATGACGATCCACTTACTACTATAATATATAATTTAGAAGTCTCAAAGTTCAACAAATGCATGACGATCCACTTACTGCTAATATATAATTTAGAAGTCTCAAAGTTCAACAAATGCATGACGATCCACTTACTACTATAATATATAATTTAGAAGTCTCAAAGTTCAACAAATGCATGACGATCCACTTACTACTATAATATATAATTTAGAAGTCTCAAAGTTCAACAAATGCATGACGATCCACTTACTACTATAATATATAATTTAGAAGTCTCAAAGTTCAACAAATGCATGACGATCCACTTACTACTATAATATATAATTTAGAAGTCTCAAAGTTCAACAAATGCATGACGATCCACTTACTACTATAATATATAATTTAGAAGTCTCAAAGTTCAACAAATGCATGACGATCCACTTACTACTATAATATATAATTTAGAAGTCTCAAAGTTCAACAAATGCATGACAATCCACTTACTAATGCAATTTACAAGTTAGAACTTGAAAATGTTAAAAAAAAAAAATTCAGGATGATCCATTTACTACTACAGTATATAATCTAGATGCTGCAAATATTCAACAAATGCATGACGACACACTTACTTACTAATACACTTTATAAATTAGAACCTGAAAATGTTAAAAGAATTCATGACGATCAACTTATTACTACAATATATAGGTTAGAATCTGAAAGTGTTAAAAATGCATGACGATCAACTTATTACTACAATATACAAGTTTAGAACCTGAAAATGGTAAAAAATTCATGACGATAAACTTATTACTACAGTATACAAGTTAGATCCTAAAAATGCTAAAAAAGAAATCATGATGATTCACTTACTACTACAATAACAACATTTTTCGTAGAATTTAAATGCCACCGTAAGATAAAATGATCTAATTACGAGAAATAAAACTTCCCTCTTCACTAAGAACATATTTTTTTAACTTTCCTGCTCAGAAATTGAACTCGAAGCTTTTAAAGGGGAATTGCTAAAACTTGCCGAATAATCAGAATCGAGGAATAAACTAAATAAAATCGTACTATACAAAATGGTACCAGCGACCTATTGCATGAAGATTGTCTATTCAACTGATTTTGTCCTCGTTATTTGAGTAATGTATCCTTAATGATTGCTGTTCAAAAGAAGTCGAGAAACATAAAGCATTTCTCGTTGGCGGGATAGCTCCGTTGAAGGTCACATTTCATCACACTTTTAAATTGAAAAGAAGTCATATAATGTAATACTCAATTTAGTAGCGAATAGTACAGGATTTCCGAATAAATTGCTTAGGGAACTATTCATCAGCATAAGGAAATAGAAAGATTTCTTTTGTACCAAAAACCTCTTCAGAACTAAGTGAAGTGAATTTGCGTAGCGTGAAAGAAAATGTTTGATTTCGCCTTCGATTCAGAAACATGAGTATTTTTAATCCAATTTATTCTATAGAAATCTGCAAAAGTTTGGGAACATCTATCAGGTTTAGTTCTAATTGCTGCTGCTATGATGAATTCGGTGTTAATATACATTCAAGAGCCAAAACATTATGACCACCCCTACATTTTGCAATGAACTCGCCTGGATGACGTGGAAGGCACGTGATCAGGTGGAAGTGGTATTTAACTGGTAATAAGTGGTGGTATCAATCCATGCCAAGGCGTGTTGAAGCTGTGTTGCGCGCCAAAGGTGGGCCAACTCGTTATTGACAGGTGGTCATAATGTTTTGGCTCTTGAATGTATATCTGCAAATTTACCGTTTCTTCCGAAAAAAAATGAATATTACCAAAAATTCTTGATTACATAAGAAATGTCTCTTAATTTTATTTATATGGTTTATAAAATGCAGAATGTATTAATAATACAAAGTAATGTAATCAACAACTCATTTGTATAACATAAGTAATTTAATTTTATACTACTGTGCCCAAAAAGTAAGACCATTTCTTTTTTCGAAAATTCTTTATTTATTGTTTCAAACTTATTTCATCTCCTTCAAAGTAATCCCCTCCGGATACAATGGACTTATGTCAACTTTTTTTCAAATAAAAACAAAATTTAATGCAAGTTCTTTGCTCAATTAATACAGACATTTCAAAAATCACGTCTCCCAAAGCAAAGCATAATTCAAACTCTTATGAATATTTTGGTGTGAAATTTCACACAGATGTCAAGGACAGTGCCAGCAACCTACAAAAGGAAAAACAATTGAAGTTCCATAAGCCCCGCGAATTTTAAATCGAAAATTTGTCTTCCTTTTTGGACACAGTAGTATTCAACATGATAAGTTAAGTTATAAGTTAAGATATGACATGTTTTTTTTATTACATTCCCACTTTCTTCCTTAAACTGTATCAAATAGTTGTAAACCCTACTTCTTTATCTCACATTTATGAAATGCAAGGATATCGCAAAAGGTTGGAAACATTTCAAAGAATTTTGCATATATTATAAATATATACTACATTTCACTATAATGTATGTTATATACACATAAAGTCTACAATCAATCTCTACCCAGATGCTATGTATCATGTCAGACATCGCTGTCTATAGCCAATCTCTTACTTTTTGGATATAGTAGGACTATTACTTTTGGACATTCAATATTATAAACAGCAATTCTGCTGTATAATATTAACAACAATTTCTATTTTATAATATAAACAACAATTCTGTTGTATATAAACATCAATACCATTGTATAATATAGTAAAAACAACAATTCTGTTGCATAATAATAACAACGATTTAAGTGTATAATATAAACTCAGTTGTATTTTATAAAAATCAATTCCATTATATAATATAAAAAAAAATTCTGCTGCATAACATTAACAATAATTCAAGTGCATAATATGAAAAACAGTTATGTTGCATAATATTAACAACAATTTAAGTGTATAATAAAAACAAAAAATAAGGTGTATAATATAAACATCAATTTAATTGTATAATATTAACAACAATTCTGTTGCATCCCATTAACAATAATTCAACTGTATAATATAAACCTCAATTCCATTGTATGATTTAAACAACAATTTGGTTGTATAATATAAACAATTAAACTGGGATAGTAGTTTGTAATTCCGTTTGGTTTTCTAAAAGTACAGTTTGAATAGAGCTGGTATAAACCTGACTAATATTCAGTCTCTAGATCATTGAAAATTTATATGTAAACATATGTATAGGATAAATTCCTTAAATATAGGATAAATGGCTCTTGGGCTTAAATCCTAACGTTTAAAATCAGTTAAATTAAATATACATTTATTTTAAAGAGTGCATTTTATCACTAAACTATATATATTAATTTTAATCGCGAGATATTTTTAAATAAGCATAACTGATATTTCATTTTCATATTGTGCTATTTTAGATCATTATTCGAAATTATTCAAATCTTAAATTAAAAAATTAAATGAACTAATTTTTTTGGTGTGTTCGACTCGTGGACACAGTATGTTCGACAATATGCACAGCTGGCGTGAGGGAGGATTCAGGTTGGCATTCACTGGCGCCATTGCAAATAATACCTTCAGAAACGAGGATATAATGTGATGGCAATGTGATAGCAATTGTGATTATGTATGTAAGGTAACTCATATCAATAGCCCGGTTTCTTAGAGCGGGTGTTTCTGGTTTCATCTCGTACGACACACACATGCTAAGCAGTTACCCATATAAGTTCCTCTGAAATATATTGTATATCCCTCATCGCCGTCGATGGGCTGTTGTGACAAACATAAATGAAACATAAAGCCCACCGATTTCAATAGCAGCGCCATTAAAAAGTACTTGGCGTCAAATGGAAAAGTTAATGATAACGTCAATAAAACTAATCACAAACGATAATCATTAAGTTAATTGCTATTGAATCATCTAATTAGCTCAATAGCTAATTGTTTCTGAGTCAACTATTTAGCTCAATAGTTAATTGTTTCTGAGTCAACTATTTATCTCAATGACAAATTGCTATTGAATTAACTATTTAGTTAATTGCTGTTAAGTAATCTCAATATTTAATTGCTGTTAAGTAATCTCAATATTTAATTGCTGTTGATTCAACTATTTATCTCAATAGCTAATTGCTACATTTGCTGATGACATTACTTGCTTTTGTTCTATGCCAGTATGGTTACACATTAGCAATAGAACTTCCTACCCAACACGCGTCTCAGTTGTAACATGAGCTACTAGTATAGCAGAAGCATAGTTTCGAATCCTCTGGTGGCGACAGTTGTAGACATTTCTTTCAAAAGGCAATTGTGACAAACCACGTAGACTAATTTTGAAACATGAAAACCTAAATTAAAGCCTAAAATTTTAATTTAGATCATATATTTTTAATCCAAGATCCTAAAATCAGAAGAAATCACAATTTGGATGGGAAAAAATGGTTGGTAATGAATATAACGAACATTCGTCAACGATGATGAGCGACGAAGATACATGAGCGATCTTCTGCGAACCATGAAAATAAATATTTACTGTCTACTTTTTAGTATTAAAATATTCTATCTTACAGTTTAGCATTTATTGTTCATTCTAAAATTTCTAAAATTTCCAAGATCTGTTTAAGCGTAGTTAATTTCAATTCATAAAGCATAACAAGTTTTGTCTATAATGATGATTAATTTGTTTGTAATTTATTTGTTGTCTATAATTATTAATTGTACAGATAATTATTCTGTTTGGAATATTAATTATATAAATTCAAAAAAAATTATTGCCTTTTTCAAAATGAGTAAAAAAATCTGCATTTAAATGAGAGAACGGATAACGGATAAGAGAAAGCTTGCAGGTTCTGTTATGGAAAAACTCTTACGGTTGTTAGTAAAACTCTTTAATAGCTATTGTTATTAAAACTCTCTAATAACTGCTATTATTGTTTTTCTTATTAATAATAAAACAACTTAATTTCCTATAAAAAACTTATTTGCGATATACTTCTACTTTCATAATTAGGTTTTGCAAAATAATATCTATGGTAACATATAATGGTCAAGCATATAATAGTAAACTTTATCATGGCACGATAAAGTAATTTATAAAGTACATTCAATTCTATGAATGTTGTGACTAATCCTCAATGTCCTGCAGTGCGGGACGGACTTCCCATGAGTGATCTAGTCATGGATGGAGGGAAAGGGGCAGCTTCTGTTGTGGTGGGCACCCGCAGGTAGAAGTATGACTTTTGCTTCGTGACGCTCTTACAGTCATATGAGACCGGGACCTACGGCTTAAAGTGGATTTCGAACCGATACAAACACCCATGGCACCGCCGGGACTTGAAACCGGAAACTGTGGTACCGAGCGCCAGAGCGCTAGCCACTCGACCATTTAGGCTCTAATTCTATAAATTTATCTTATAAACGGTGAATCGACTATTCTCCTTTTTCAGTGCTAACTGGATTTGCTCAACGCCATGTCTTGTAAAGATGGATTTCATTTTGGAGACTAGTCCAGGCATTAGTTACAGTACTTGGCATGGTGTTACAATAGGGATTTTTTCACAGATTTGGAATGCCATGTTAAAACGCTTTATTGACGCAAGATTTCACTTGAACTGCAAATCCATTTAAAACACTGTCACATTTGGCACTTTTAAACAACACATCCATTTAAATGCATTTAAAAGACTTCTAATTTCCGTTTTTCTTCATATTCTGTTTCGCGGAATCAAGTTTCGCTCCTGGTAGGGTTGCACTTCAGTTAGAAATATGAGATTCATTAAATTGTAGATTTTACCTTTTCCTGATTTACAGATTATATGATTTTTAACGAAAATTTATTAAATGAATTTTTTAATCAGAAACTTAAAACATAAAAATATTGGTATTTCCATATTTGCAAGTTTATACTGTTCAAACGTCGCTATGGTGTCACTTTGTTTATTTGTTCTGGTGATTTAATTAGTAGTTGTGTTGAGACTGACAGCCTTTAGAGTTAATCATTTAGTGATTTATTGATGTGTCATAAAAAGTATAAGGTGATAAAAATGATTTGAAACCAAACTTCACTAAATTACTTTATTTTAGAAATTAGTACAGTCATAACTAAAAAAGGTAAAAATTACGCATGACGAAGTTCAAGTTCATATTGTACATCTGTGGTGGAAGAGGGAAAAAAATCAGGAATTCATCAAAAGGTCTTATTAAAGAGATGGATATAATTTGTTAGTGTTAATTTAATTTGTCTAGACTGGGAATAATTAATCACTAACTTTATTGAATTGTGATTAATTGGATAATTAGATGTCTAAACTAAGGATACAGTTCAGTAAGAAGTAACTAATAATTCGTCTTTTTTCGTTTAAGGACTATTGAGGCCATTTTGTTTGTTTATTTGGTGAATTTGCTCAGGAGATACAAGATTCGATGTTTTTATACTAAACAAATTCAAATTTGTATAGGACTGTTGTTTTGAGTTCAATTCATTCTGGCGTAAACGAAGATAGTTCATACATAGATAGTTGACAAATACAATGTGTTGAAATGGTCACTATTCTGATGTAACTGACTGACCACATTCTTCCAGTGTAAGCAGAAAGTGACGACATTCGTATACAGATGTGCAGAAATTGAGTAAAATATCATTGAATATTGTAATAATATATTATATTTTATTATTATATATATAATATCATTATATTATATGAATATATAATTCCTCATTGTCAGTTCTTGATGCATCAAAGGAAAAATGAAAATTTGCAGGAAGAGGCAATTATGTTGGCTTCAAAATCAATTTAAGTGCAACAGAATGGAAACAGAATTGGGAAGGATGCCTCCTAAAATAATAGCCAAGGGGAATCTTAAACTAATGTTGCTTCTTTGAAAAAAAAAAACCGTCGGCGTAAATGCAAAGATTATGGAGAAAAATTGCTTTTTTAGCAGAGGAGGAACCAAAAAATTTGCAGCTTATGCCATTGAAGTTTCCAAATCTGCATTATTACGAATTAAAAAAAGCAAAATCCAAGAAACTAGGAAATCCATTTTAAAATCACTTACGTAGCAGCAGCAATGCTTCACAGCCAAGTTTACAAGTTTAATACATTTTTGAAAAATCAAGAAACTGAATACTCCAAATAATAAATTATAGTTTAAAAAAACTAAAAAACACGCTTTTAGAGTTAATCAAACTAAAAAGTAAAAAATAATTGTTAGCATAAGAATAAAATGACTGACGAGAAAATGAATGTCACTATTCTAAAAGCGTGGGGTTCTTTGTATGACATTTTTAAATTAACTCGGCATTTCGGAAGGAAACTAGAACGATTATAACGTGAAAAATTATAACGATTGATATCGAGCATCCCACGCTTTTAGAACAGTGACATTCAGTTTCTCGTCAGTCATTTTATTCTTATGTTAACAATTATTTTTTACTTTTTAGTTTGATTAAGTCTAAAAGCGTGTTTTTAAACTATAATTTATTTTTTACTTTTTAGTTAGATTAACTCTAAAAGCGTGTTTTTAAAATAAGGTATTTAAATGAGGTCCCGGTACGGAGGACTGGAACTATAGTTCTTACAATAATTTAATTGTGAGTAAAACAAAGGCTGAATGCGAATAGGTCGAGCCAGCCATGATTCGAACAGGGAATCTCCTGATCCGTAGTCAGGCGCGTTATCCGTTGTGCCGCTGTCCCACGTAGGTTTGAATGTCTTAGGTACTTTCATTCTACATGGGTTAAATTGCTTTTCATAAGTTCAAATAAAATCACTAATCCTGGCGATCCTAATCATGATGAGATAATAAATTTATCAAAATATTTTAGTGCCGTCGGTCCTTGATAAGTCTGCAACGTTTAAATTAAATCTGATCGCTTAAAGTAGGGCAAAATCGAGCCCAAAGAGTCACTTACAAACAAACAAACAAAAATACAGGTGAAACTAATAAAAGCGTATTAAAAATGAGGTGTAATATTTTTAATTTATTGTTTAATTTAATTAATTTTTTTGATAATAAATGCTGTGTTCAATATTTACGTTTTTTCTTCTTCTCTTTATTATCGTTATTATTTGATAGAGGCTGTATTATTATTATTTTTTTTTTGTTTTAAAAGTGGTGTGATTTTTAATTCATTGGAGAATGATACATTATAGACTGAAAATGTTAAAAAATTAAAATATATATATATATATATAATGACATACTTAATTAATACTTTACATTCATATCTTTTTAAAATATTCATTTAAACTTAGACTCAATCTTTCAAAATCTTTGCGTCGCAGTATGTAATAAATATTTTTGTTATAGAAATATAACTTTAAGATGCTTCAACCAACTAAATTGAGATATATGGTTTCTTGATTTTAAAAAAAAATTCCTTTGACTTTTGATTCCTTTACTATTTATATATAGATATAAATTGTATTTTCTTTTTCAATTTTATGTGTAAATGATAAATGAATGTAATAAAGGAAATAAATTTTATCCTTTATTTATAAATGAAATATACGTTACTTTTTGAATTATAGGACATGAAAAGTTTTATTTTCGGTATTTTTTTGCGTTTTTATTTCATCATTTGATTTATCAATAAATTCAAAAAGAATTCTTTACGAAACTAAACAATGATTTATGTTTTATAGCAGTTATTTAATACTTCACATTATAAATTTTTTTTAATCATTCTTTGAAAATAATCTTACGGCATGCTTCTAGTTTCTATATAAAGGTATTTTAAAAGAAAAATACTAAAAGCCATAATTAATAGAAACAATTAAGAAACCCAATTTAATACATTAATGATGGAAATATTTAATTTAAATGGTATTAAATCAATATTAATATCTAAGTATTATTAATTCAATGATTAATATATAGTTACATAAATACCGTGAATGTGACACTGTAATGTTTAATATTCTTTTATATACTATTTATTGATGTGTTAATGAGTTAAAGTTAATGGCATTAGATTTCATAATATTTTAATTATTTTCAACCCAAATATTGTAATTTTTCATGGAAAATCTTGGTCTACAGTTTTTTTTTTTTTTTTTTTTTTTTTTGTGATTGTGGATTTTATAGGTATTGAATCTAAATAAAATTAAACTAATCTAATCTAAAAATCTAATAAAATTTGTACAATTTTTATTGGTAATATTGCTTAAGCATATATCGTAATTTTTCTTATTTAACTAGCGTAATTTTTTATTTTTTATTATCTATTTTTTATTTAACTATTACATAAGTAACACTATTTAATCTCGCGCCTAAGTAAATAGTAAACTTGATTAAGTAAACTTTGGAAACATAAATTCTTGAATTTATCTCACATGAATTCACATTTTCATTCAAATACAGTGAAATATTATAAAGCTATCAATAATCAATATATATAAATATAATTTTCCTTTATTTCACAAAATGAACACCAATTCTCTTAGGTTATTGTTTTTGAATGTCACGCAATTTTACACAGGTCATTCAATACAAGAACAGCATATATGTAGCAGTTTCAGCATTATCAAGGTTGCAACGCTGAGAGTGTGCGCATACGCCTACAATTTATCTTTTGAACGAATACTTTTAGGAGTGTCATGTAGGAGATATCAGCTTCCTTCTCACTTTTGCAAGCTGAAAGGAAATGCTTTCTGGTTTACAAATTTATTGATCCGATTTACTGCAGTAACACGAGAGTGATCGGTCCGGGTTTTATAGTAGGATTTTCAATCTTGGTCTTCATGGTATAAAATCCAACCCATAACTACATTCGTTCACACAATGTTTCAAAATAAGAAATGCAACTTTTCCCATACAAAAGTCTGGATTAAACATTTTGATAAAAAACTCATATTAGATTGGAATAATTTAAAAAAAAATATGGGTTTGCAACTTCCTACCAATACACTGTTAAAATAAATGTATTTTGGTTACAGCTCCGATTTGTGAAAAATTGACAAGCGGTCAAATCAGACGAATTCAAACGAAATAATGTGCTATAATTGGGGAGACAGGTAATTTTGGAAGGGTTTCAATTACAATAACAATTATTTTAAATTTCTTTAACTGCAATTTGAAATTACGAAAAAATATGTACCTTTGTTTGTTAAATATATGTTATGTATAAGTTCATATTCTTTAATGGTATATAGGTTCATATACCGTAATGGTATACAAGTTGTATAATGGTAAACAGGTACTTTAGTGGTATATGAACTTATATACCTCTTCACTGACTCTGACATTATGACATTTCAGTTTTACTTTGCATGTTAATGAAATTGAGTAACTGCATAAACATATGATCCGCCAAAGGTTACCGCCTAGCATGGAGAAAGAAGTATTGCTTTAAAAGTGATAATTCCACTCACCACCAATGAAGTAAATTCAACCTTACCTAGGGTTCATTTCAGTTAGCTGCATTCATTACCAGGCTTCTGAGCTGCAATGGTAATGAATGTACCACTAAAATTTTTGAATGAATCCACCCCCGGACAAGAAGGACATTTGCGGACGCACATCGTCTTCTTCACGTCAGGCCATTCTGCCATACAGATTTATCTTTCCCCTCCCCAGTCTAGATAAGAAGAATTACCTAAGTCATAAAAATAGATTCATTACTTGATCTGAAACTAGAAATGTCATAATCATCCATATCATTTGTTTTCTTGTCTATTAAAATCACCTTATCCAGAAAGAAAATATAGACAAAAAGGTGTCTTACTGAAATATATTTTGAGAACCGATTTGTCTTGTATTGAAAAAATGATATGCATATTGCTATCATTTACAATAAAGAAAATGAAACGTTATGCTTCATTTCTTTTTCAAGTACAACGTTTAAAGACATCAATCATTTCTTCTTTTTACCATCTTTTTTTAATAGTTAATTTTCCAACTTTCTCAAGTGCAGATTTGCGTCACAAAAAGTTACTGATAAATAATTGTGATTAATGTTCTCCAATATGCATTGTGTGTAAAAGGCTAATTCTGAAGAACAATTCCGGAATCGTTCATTTTCAGCTATTTATTTATCTATCAGTAGCAAAATTCGAAAACTCTTCCCTTATTAAGACTCAAGTGATTCTTCACGCTGCTTGGAATTTTTCTACTTGTTTCTGGTTCTGTTTTTAGTGTTCATTTTTTGGATGCCGCAGTTGAGCAATCTTCTTGATCCTCCTCCCCCGCTATTTTAAATTCAAATCCTCTTTCAAACAGAAGAGAGTTCTAGTGGAAAATTTCACACAATCCCATTCTATGTTTCAATGGCCACTGGAAAGAAACAAAATGAGGAAGGTTTAAGATATTTTTTTTTCTCCGCTAGACTTTTTACTTGTGAATGCTTTTCTTTCGAAAGTGGTGTTTCTTTCTATTTCTTATTCACCTGAGATCTCTTAAATTGGAAACGGAACGCATGTACTTCTGTTTAGTAGTGTAATTTCCTGACTGTAATCCGCAGCCGCCTGTAATATATGAGTGTTATTTTTAATATTTTTAAACAAGACTTTCCCAGTAGCGTATAACCAGTAGGTGCAAAGTTTCAATCTGAAAAAGTAAATGACCTCATGTAATCTACAGATGTAATTTTCTATCCGAAAAAAATAAAAGACCCCGTATAACTTGGAGGCGTAACTTTCGACCTCCAAAAAATAAAATACGTGTAATCCGCTGCGGTGTATAGCTCGTAATTTTTAATTCTCATAATAAAACCCCTTGTATAGTCCCCAGCAGTGCATAAGCGACGGGCGTTATTTTGATTTCAACAAAAAAGACCTCTTGTAGCCGCCCACAACTGCGTATAGCCCGTAGAAGTAATTTTCGGACCGAAAAGTAAAAGACCCCATATAATCTTCAGTAGCGTACGTAAAACGTAGTACCTCAAACATAATTTTCGACCTAAATAATAAAAGACCTTGTATAAGCCACAGCAACACACAATCAATGGCAATAATTTTGACCCATCAAAAATGACCTCGTATAACCTTCGTTTGCGCTTGGCTCTTAAATGTAAAAGACCTCATATAATCCAAAGTGGTGCATAATCCGCAAACGTAATTTTCGACCCGAAAAAATAATAAATCTATAATTCGCAGCAGCCTATAGTCTTTAGGAGCAATTTTCGAACCAAAAAAGTAAACGCCCCCATATAATCCATAGCGGCTCATAAACAGCAAACGTAATTTTTGACCCGAAAAAAAGGGCTCCTAGTATAACCTGGAGACGTAATTTTCGACCCCAAAATGATAAAGAGCACAGTATGTATATTGCTATCATTCCTAATAAAGAAAATAAAACGTTTTGTTTTATTTCTTTTCTAGTACAACGTTTAAAGACATAAATCATTGCTTCTTTTTACTATCTTTTTTTAGTAATTAATTTTCCAACTTTCTCAAGTACAGATTTGTGTCACAAATATTGATAAATAATTGTGATTAAGGTTTTTCAATATGTATTGTGTGTATTAAAGCATGTTCTGAAGAACAATTCTTGAATCGTTCATTTTCTGGTACTTATTTCTCCTTCAGTTAGCAGAATTCAAAAACTCTGTCCTTATTAGGACTCAAGTGATTCTTCCCCCTCCTTGGAATGTTTCTACTTCTTTCCGGTTTTTTTTAGCGTTCCTTTCTGGACGCCGCAGTTGAGCAATCTTCTTGATCCTCCTCCCCCGCTCTTTTAAATTCAAATCCTCTTTCAAACAGAAGAGAGTTCCGGTGGAAAATTTCACACAATCTTATTCTGTGTTTCAATGCGCCGCTGGAAAGAAACAAAATGAGGAAGGTTTAAGATATTTTTTTTTCTCCGCGAGACTTTTCACTTGTGAATGCTTTTCTTTCGAAAGTGGTGTTTCTTTTTATATCTCTTATTCACCTGGATGATTTGTTGGTACTTTTGTAAAGGATCTCTTAAATTGGAAACAGAACACATAATTCTGTTTAGTGGTGTAATTTCCCCACTATAATCCGCAGCCGCATGTAATACATGGGTGCTTCGTTTAGTCCCAGGTGCATATAATCCGTAGGTGTAATTTTCGATCAGTAAAAGTAAAAGACCTCATATATTGCATAGACGTAATATTCTACTCAAAAACTCTGAAATTAGCGGTTTCATAATCAACTATATCATTTGTTTTTTGTCTTGTATTGAAAAAATAATATTTATATTCCTATCATTCACAATAAAGAAAATGAAAAGTTTTGTTTTATTACTTTTCTAGAACAACGTTTAAAGACATCAATCATTTCTTCTTTTTACCATCTTTTTTTAATAGTTCATTTTCCAACTTTCTCAAGTACGGATTTGTGTCACAAAAGTTATTGATAAATAATTGTGATTAATGTTCTTCAATATGAATTGTTCTTAAAAACAATTCTCGAATCGTCCATTTTCAGCTACTTATTTCTTTTTCAGTTGCCGAATTTAAAAA
Organism: Caerostris darwini; assembly: GCA_021605075.1. NCBI lineage: Eukaryota > Metazoa > Arthropoda > Arachnida > Araneae > Araneidae > Caerostris > Caerostris darwini. The sequence continues at coordinate 387,427 of BPLQ01014758.1, read as the reverse complement.
ACACTCTTCCCTTAAGTAGCAGAACTCTTTCCTTATTAGGACTCAAGTGATTGTTCCCCCTCCTTGGAATAGAATTCCTTTTGGATGCCGCAGTTGAGCAAACTTCTTGATCCTCCTCCACCCGCTCTTTTAAATTCAAATCCTCTTTCAAACAGAAGAGAGTTCCAGCGGAAAATTTCACTCAATCCTATTCTGTGTTTCAATGGCCGCTGGAAAGAAACAAAACGAGGAAGATATAATATATTTTTTGTTTGTTTCCACCACGAGATTTTTCATTTGTGAATGCTTTTCTTTCGAAAGTGGTGTTTCTTTCTATCGCTCATTCCCCTGGATGTTTTGATGGTACGTTTGTAAAGAATCTTTTAAATTGGAAACGGAACACATACATCTGTTTAGTAGTGTAATTTACTGACTGTAATCCGCAGCCGCATGTAATACATGGGTGCTATTTTTAACCTTTTCTCCCAGAAAAGACTTATTGTAGACCCAGTCGCGTATAATCAGTAGGTGTAATTTTCGATCTGTAAAAGTAAAAGACCATATAATGCTATGTTATTTTGATCTTAATTAAATGACCTCGTATAACCCACAACTGCGTATAGCCCGTAAGAGTAGAAGATCTCATATAATCCACACCAGGCTTAATCAGCAAACGCAATCTACCAGAAAAAAAAACACCTCGCGTAACCTAGAGATGTAATTTTCGACCCGGATAATAAAAGACCTTGTACTATATCATCAGCAGTAGTGTACAATCAATGTCAGCTATTTTGATATTAACAAAAAAAAAAAAAGAACTCTTATAACCCTCAGTTGTTTGTAGCCCGTATATATAATTTTCGGACCGAAAATATAGAAGATCTTAGCAGTGTATAATCCGCATACGTAATTTTCGACTTGGAAAAAAAAACACTTTGTCTAACCTGGGCATTAAATTTTTAACTCAAAAAAATAAAAGACGTATAATTCGCAGCAGTGTGTAATCATAGGTGGACGTCCAACATAAAAGTCCTCGTCAACATCAACCCAACAAAAAGACATCCCTCGTATAACCCGCAACTACGTATAGCCCGTAGATGTAATTTTCTAACCGAAATTTGAAAGATCCCATATCTACAGTGGAATATAATCCGCAAACTTAATTCTCAATCCGAAAAAAAGAGCACCTCGTATAACCTGAAGAAATAATTTAGACCCAAAAAATAAAAGACATTTATCCACAGCGGTGTAATAAATGTACACCTGTATGTGTAATTTTTGACCATGAAAAGTAAAGTACTCCGCATAACCCACAATAGCTATACTCCTCAGGTGTAGTTTTCTATCCGAAGAAAATAAAATATATCGTATCCGTAGACGTAATTCTCGAACCGAAAAAAATAATAAGTAAAAGACACCTACTACCCTTAAGCATTATTTTCGAGTCGAAAAAATAATTTACCTCATATAATCCATGGCGGCATATAACCTGCAGGTGTAATTTTTGACCTGCAAAGAAAATATCTCGTACAATTAGCATCACAGTATATCCACATGCATAATTTTCAACAAGAAAAAACCCCATATAATGTGTAGCTGCGTATAATACTATTCATTCACTGATCTTTAATGTACCTGATATCGATGTTTCGATTTGTATAGCCATGGCGTAAAATTAACTTAATTGACTTGACTAGATGATTTGAGATTTATGCTCATTGATGATGCTTTATCTCAACTTATCCAAATGCTGTTAAAATAAAAGAGATGAAAGGGCATGCAATTGCCTTGGCACACCATGGGGCTATACCGCCAAAAGTAAATATCTCATGTTTTGAACTTTACCAGTAGGCAGACGGCCTTGATACACCATGGGGTTATACCGTGAAGGGAAAACATCTCATGTTTCGGAATTTGCCAATAGGTAAAATGACTTGGCACACCATGGGGCTACACTGCCAAAGGAAGACATCTCATATTTTGGAATCTGACAGTAAACAAACGGCATTGACACATGAGGGAGCTGTTGTGCCATTGACGAAGAAGAATCATACTTAATAATTGGCAGAACTAGTATTAAATGCCATATATTCCACAAACAAGAATTTAAAAATTACCCTTGTTTACATGAAAATATAAAACAGAGAAAATTTTTTTTCTACTGAAAGCCTTTAAAATTTACCCCACATTAAAATATCACCAACTAATTCTCCTCTTTTATTGAATTTCGTAAAATTAAAAAAAAAAAAAGAAGAGCAATAACATTATGTTTTCATAATACTAACTTTTCTTTAATTAAGTTTTCTGGCTAATTAAATTTCTTAAAGAACTTTGAGTTTGAGCGACATTTACATGCAAATTAATCTTTTCACAGCAGAAGAAACAAGGAAGTATTTTCGTTTCCGAATATTTTAATTTATGTCTGATGTTTTTATTAATTAAAATCGCAAAATCCTTCCGATGTAGTCGTCGTCCGCAATGGAAGTTTGTTGTGATTGAAAGCAGATGTTTTTTTTTATTGTTTTAAAGCAGTTTGTTTGCAAGGTGTATTGTTGTAGTACTAATTAAATAAACATGAAAAACTTCAAAAGGATATATGTTAAACTATAAAGATAGAAGCTCAGGATAATTAAATCAATGAATTTATTGTTATTTCTTATTGATTTAATTATCCTGAACCGCTATGTTTATAATTTAACATATATGCGTTGCGTAATTTGGTTTGTTATTCAAACCGACAATCATAGTTAAAATAAAAGGAGACAATAATTTTTTTTTAAATCGGTGAATATTTCAATTTCCTGAAAACAAATTTTAATACTAAAGGTTATATTGATTAGATAAAATCATTTTCAAATATATATATGTATATCGTTAAAACGGAATAAAATTAAAATTTTTTAGAAAATTAACAAATACGAGTAACAATAAAAAAACTCCATGAAAGTGTTTCAATGTGACTAAATGAATTAATATTTTACATGATTTATTAAATTAAAATCCAAGATCGGAGATTTTCAGACTTCTCGAATCTACGATAAGTTCAAAACACGTTGTCTGCGGCAGACCTTAATTATCACACAACGTGATACACGAAATCACAAGGGACTCAGTTAGAAAACAGGAGGAAATTCTGGCCTGTTCTGTCAATTCAGAGAAAAAGCGAAAAACTGCATTCCTTGTCGACACGCTATAGAACTCTATCCTTTCTTCTCGAAAACCCTCCTCTAAAGAAAATAAGTCAAGAGGGGGTCAGCTTCTCTCACTTCTCATTGGAGAAGACTTTTTCAGCCCATGATATATCACCCCGATGCATCAACTCATAGCGTAGTCCATATTCCATCTGTAATTGTTTCGACCTGTGAATGTCCCACAGACAATCGCTAATTTCATGAGTCTCATTGTACATGTCACTGAATATCTGCTATCAGATTTAAAAGGCAGGTTGTTGCCATTAGTAAAAAGCTCTAATTGCATGTGATATAACTACTCACAACATTGCTTATCTGCTGTCAAATTTGAGTGATGGGTTATTATTATGTACTTGTCAAAGAATATGCATTCCTCTCTCTTCGGAAAGAAATGCCATAAACTCTTCCCGTGAGAAAAATGCTATAATATTTGCACACACTTGATTTTATAAATTATAATAAAAAGCAAAATTATCTTAAATATACATACAAGATAAGTAAACACACGTAAATTATTTTATAATGTAAAACTACCCTTTTTTTATATATACATTCAAACACAAATAAAATGAAAAAAAGTTTAATACTGAAGGGAAAAAAACCTGTTTCAATGAGCAGCAAAGATAAATAATTTATCACTTATTATTATAATAATACACTGAAGTAACAAAAGTCATGGGATACCGCTTAATATCGTGTCGGCCCTTCTTTCGCCTGGCGAAGTGCAGCAACTCGACGTGGCATGGACTCAACAAGTCGTTGGAAGTCTTCTGCAGGAATATTGAGCAATGCTGTCTCCATAGACGTCCATAATTGTGAAAGCGTTGATAGTGCAGGATTTTGGGCACGAACAGACCTCTCGATGATGTCCCATAAATGCTCGATGGGATTCATGTCGGGTGATGTAGGTGGTCAGATCATTCGTTGGAATTGTCCAGAATGTTCTTCAAACCAATCGCGAACAGTTGTGGCCCGGTGACATGGCGCATTGTCATCCATAAAAATCCCATCGTTGTTTGGGTACATGAAGTCCATGAATGGCTGCAAGTGACCTCCAAGTAGCTGAAAATAAGCATTTCCAGTCAATGTTCGGTCCAGTCGCACCAGAGGACCAAGTCCATGCCATGAAAAAACAGCCCACACCATTACGGAGCCACCACAAGCTTGAACAGTGCCTTGCTGACAGTTTGGGTCCATGGCTTCGTGGGGTCTGCGCCACACTCGAACCCTACCATCAGCTCTTACCAACTGAAATAGTGACTCATCGGACCAGGCCACGGTTTTCCATTCATCTAGGGACCAACAGATATGCTCACGTGCCCACGAGAGTCACTGCAAGCGATGTCGTTCTGTCAGTAAAGGCACTCGAGTCGGTCTTCTGCTGGAATAGCCCAAGAAAGCCAAATTTCTCCGCACAGTTCTAACAGACAAGTCCCTTGTACGTCCCACATTGATTTCTGCAGTTATTTGACGCAGTGTTGCTTGTCTGTTAGAATTTACGACTCTTTGCAGACGTCGCCGGTCTCGGTCGTTAAGTGCAGGCGGTCGACCACTGCTCTGTCCATGGTGGGATGTTATGCCTGAAATTTCATACTCTCGGCACACTCTTGACGCAGTGGATCTGGGAATGTTGAATTCCCTAACGATTTCCGAAATGGCCTGACCCATGCGTCTAGCTCCAACTAACATTCCGCGTTCAAAGTCTGTTAATTCCCGTCGTGCGGTCATCATCACGTCAAAACCTCTTCACGTGAATAACTTGAACCGAAAGGAAAGCTCTGCGAAAGCACTGCGCATTTATACCTGTTCTACGCGATGCTACTGCCATCTGAAAATTTGCATATTGCTATCCCATGACTTTTGTCACTTCAGTGTATATATATATATATATTATAAAATTTATTGATGAATAGCGGAAAATTTCTCTTTTTCACTTGATACTTTACAACTTGAAGTTTAAAATCCATCTTGCATGATTTTTACAAACATTTTTTTCATTGTATGAAATAATTCTAATTCTACTTTAATGCTTAATTAAAATTCGAATATTTTTCAAAATCATCTGCTGAATAACTTTTTAAAATAAAATCGACATCTAACGTGACATGTCTATGGTCTATGTATCCCCGATTAAAAATTTAATGAAGAATCTCCTATTGCAATGCATTTCATGCGAATCGTCACTCGATTCATAATGTTGAAGCTCTACGAATTAATAACATAGACGATCCGTAGGAACTGCTTGTTTACATCATTATTCATATAGCTACACTGCTCGAATCTAAGTGATTGCATTTACAATTCTATGTCTAGGGAACAGTCGAGTGCAGCTGTCTTGAATGTTTTGAACAACTTTTTGTGATGTTTTAACGGTGGAAATTTCGGTGCAAGAGCAGCTGAAACATTGTTTTGCTTCTGCGCTTCCCGTGAAAAATACCCGCTGAAATGTTTTTGACAGCTCTTAAATATATCATTCTTAGTTTTGGCAAAGTATAATGTTTCTCTCGAGCTTGCAGATGATGGTGTCTTTTACTTAATGGTTGCGCAAATGTTTTCCGACTTCTTAGGTTAAAATTTCTTTGTGCAAATATTCTAATGGTGGGGATGATAACATTATGTCTTGTTTTGCTCGTGTAACTAATGCATTTAGTCTGTTTGGTTGCATTTAGTGTATTTGGTTTGCATTTAGTCAATTATACAAATGCATGGCCACAGAAATTTTCATTTCTTCTGTTGATAGATTTGCCTAGTTTGAACAGGATACTAGTTTGATATATGTTAAATATATGTTTGATATATGTTAAATATATGTTAGATACATGTTAAATTATAAAAGAGATATAATATATAATGAAAAATTGGATGTAGAATTTAATGCGGGGTATTTTATAGGTTATAGTGTGAGAATCGGGCAACCAGATTATAACTGGGTGGGGTTGGGTTGAGATCGGCGAATTCACAGCTTTATTGACACAAACACAATCACCACGTGCGTTCAATTAGAAACATGCAATATATAACATATTAAAAGACGGATCATTATAGATTCGTAGCAAGACTCCACTTCTAAGCTGAAAACTCGAAACCCGGCCATTCGCAGTGTGCGCGAATATTTCCTCACCGGAAGAGAGTCTGTAGGCTAACTAATATATATAACTATATTTCCTCTTATGATAAGAGACTATAAATTAAGCGTTTCTCAGCGGGATCTCAGGTTGTGCTGTACTTCCTCTCGGGTGAATGTCGCGAGACCGATTGACTATACGTCCTGGACGCCACAGGGGCGCTCTTGTCATTGTGAATGAGGAAGAACGGTTACAATGTTTAATATAAGTGACTAATTTAAACAATAAATGTTTTTTAACTTTTCAAAAACCCAGCTGGAAAACATGAAAAAATGAAGCAGAGTACTTCTACGTCATGGATTAACTAAACCTGCCAACACAAACATAAATAGGAGACATGCATTAACATTGATATAGTGAATTTTCTTACTAAGAGGACAAATTAGCAGATTGCTTTTTGAAAAGGGCTATGTAATTTCAATGGCTTCTTCTCTGTGCTGAACACCAGGGCTGTACCCAATTTTTGAGACAAGAGCACTTATCACGCAATGAGAATCTCTTTCACTTGTTTGGCATTCCTCAGCGGATAAAATCGTGTTCAAAGCAGTTTCTACAGAACAAAACTATGGACACATGGACTAAATAAAACGTGCCCCACACATGTTTAATGAGATTTTAATCAGGCAAGTACACTGTCCAAATCATTCTAGTGATTTCTTCCCTTTCCTGAAGCTCCTCAAATGCATGAATGCGACGTGCCTTGAGGTTTTAATTCACAAATAACAAATTTTGCATGAATGAATCCTCACAAAAGATGCTCGTTAGACAGGATGACTTGTTTTAACAGTCATGTGAATACCACCATAAGAGTCTCTTTCGTGGACATTAGAAGGATAAAACCGTGTCAGCTGCCTTTTCTGCAGATAAACTGACGCCAGAATTCGCTTATGGCACTGAAACGAATCAATTCGTAAAGATGACATGACCCCATTAATGAAAGGTTCGAATTTTATGTTGCTTATACGTCTAAATGGTGCTGACAACTGACAGTAATCAATGTTCAGGACGAATATGCCACCTTAATAAAGCCGTCTGTTTACTGTAAAGTGGGACATTTGTTCATCAGTTGCCGAACACAGCTACTTTATCTTACTCTATGGCTCATCCATGTACCTAAGGGTACGCTTGTTTTGAGTACCCTCGCATCAGCGGTGGCGTCAGTGTTCCTGATATATGCATGTGAATGGCGGGATTCGGGTTCAAATCCCGGCGTTACCCATGGGTGTTTGTAGTGGTTCGGAATCCACTTTAAGCCGTAGGTCCCGGTCCTTGTAGGATCGTAGAGCGCTGCGGGGGCATTGTTTACTCCGCGTCCGTGACTTACCATCAAGTTACACGCTCCCCCTGGGTAATGCAAAATGAGTAACATCGGTGCAGCCCTTTATGGCTCAAAGATCACGGTCTATTTGCCAGCTGCATTAGAAGAAAAAAAATAACAAATGCAATGAATGTGAAATGTATAAATTAATAGGAAATGTAATGAATGTTAAATGTATGTATTGCATTTGTTTTTAATTTACACATTTTACATTCAGTACGTTTCGCATTCATTTCTACATTTAAACAATACATTTTATATTCATTACGTTTCGCATTCATTTCTGCAATTAAGAATACATTTTACATTTATTACATTTCTCATTCTTTCTGACAATGGAAATCAAAATCATTTACATACGTCAAAAAATCAAAATCTTTATGTTACATACTTCAAAAATTCAAAATCATTATGTTACATACTTCATAGAGTGCTTAAGCATTGCATGTTTATGTTTTGCATGTCAGTCTATGTATTTGATTCACTTTACCTTGTACGATTAATCAAATAATCTCTATTTTTCGATTTGCTACTATTAATGAAAATAATTTTTACACAAATATACACAAGTAACAATAGATTTGTTTATTATTTGATAACTCTCAGAGCTGCTTTATTGAACAAAATATTAAAATGGACCATTTTTGTTATTGCAATCCCATTAGATGTACGAAAAAAAATCTTGAAAAAAAGCCCTACAGATAGTTGATGCCTAGATAGATAACACAATGAAGACTCTTGTGTTAAAGCAACAAATGAATAAAACAAAAAAAAAAAAAAAAAGTAGATCGATACCCAGTTTTCACACTAAAGCTTTTATTGAAAATAATTCTTATCTTCTCTTTTGTAATAAATTGGAAAAAAAAATACATGAAATATTTTTTAATATTTAAATATTAATATTTATTTTATTCATGTGTATGATATTACACGCAATTGTTTTAACAAAATATGAAAGATTATATTTTGTAAAAAAAATATATTTTATAATTTTTTTTACAAGGTGGAGTCATAAGCGTATATCTCTGATTTTGATCATAAATGAAATCTAAACATCCTTTTTGAGTGAATATCAATAATGCTTACTTTGTTGTCCTAATGCAGCTGGCAATACAGAGATAGTTAATCTTTATGTTATAATCAATGGCTGCAGCGCTGTTACTCATTCAACACTATCCAGGTGGCACATGTAGCTTGAAGACATGCAAAGGACGCGAGTAACACTACCCCCACAACGCTCTACGATCCTATTAGACAGAGACCTACGGCTTAAAGTGGATTCCGAACCACTACAAATATCCCTCGAACCGCCGGGACTCGAGCTGAAGCCTGTCGTACCGAGTGCAAGAGCGCTAGCCACTCGGCCATTAGGCCCAAAATATAACAATACTTACTCTTTTTAAATAGATTTAAAATGTCTCTATTTGTATAGTACATCTGAATATATGAATTTAAATTGATTTTAAAATGCTTTAAATGAATTAAAACACAATTTACTTACTCGTATATAAATGTAATTGACTTTCTATTGGCCCTCCTCATCATATGTTGATTTTATTTTAAAAATATTATATATAAATCTCATAAAAGATTTTCAGACTTTGATGAAAGACTAAAATTTATAACATAGTCCAACTTTAATTTAATAAAAATATATACACTTGAATATTAGAAAAATATTTTATTGCAGACTTAGAAGATCCTTTATCAATAAAATGTTATTCTAGATGCGAGATATAGTATCTATGGAACATGTTTGATTTCTGTCATATTTATTGCCGATAATATGTTTCATTTTAAAACTGAGCTCAAGAAATTTAAATTTTAGCTATAAAAATATTGATAAAATTTAAAATAAATTAAAATATACAATTAGGATAGTTTAATTTAAAATTTGAAATAAATTATCATAAATATTTTATCAATGAAAATAATTCGTATCTCTTTTGAGCTTTGTTACTCCAAATCAGATCTAAAACCCAAAGCTTATTAATTTAATTTAATATCATAATAAACTGTTGTACTTTCTTTTTTTATATTACATTATTATTTATTATATTACGGTTTAAAGCCCAAAATAAAATTGGTACATTTATCTATTCGTCTTTATCTTAATCAAAAAGCAATCACTTTTGGTACATCTTGTTCTTCTATTTGGAGATAGTCATTGACTTGAGTATGGAAATAACCCCTAAAGAGACATTCAACTGATTTTTATCCTCTTTGATACTAAAGACAGTACTGCTTAGGTTAAAGTACAGATACTCTAAAAGCACTCAACATAATGTGATACTGATATTCTCCAGTAGTTTTTCTTTGTGCTCGTCATTTTCTCAATTGTCTGTAACAACACGAGAAGTATTAGTCCTAGAAATTTTTTATACTAAGTAATAAATACAAATCCTTTCATATCTATTGACTTCCATAGCTTTTTCACAACAATTTTACACATCATTTTAAACTGAATTCTAATGTTAATTTATAATGTTAGAAGTATATTTATGTTCCTATACCCAATTTGTACGAAGCGCCTTGAAAACTAAAGTACAGCTAATTATAAAAAAAATAACAATAACTAACAAACTAACTCCCTGGCAATACGCAGCCTGATGTCCAATTGGCTAGAGCGTTGGCCTTTGGTACGACAGGTACTCTCAGGTTCGAATCTTGACAATGGCATGGATGTTTGTGATTCAAAATTCATGTTAAGCTGTAGATTCCTATGTAAGTGCGCACAAAATGACCGTGGAGTGACCAACCGAACCCTGGTATTACAGCCCATGGTGGGCCAAGGCAGTCCTCCTACTGGCAGATTTCGAGACAGGAATTGGTTCTTTTTATAGGGTTTAGACCTAAGCCCAACAGTCATATTAGATTGTTACTTACGGTTTAAAGTGAATTCAAACCACTACAAACATTCATTCGCCAGGAATCGAACCAGAAAAACCTGTGGCACCGAGCGCTAGCCACTCGGCCACCAGGTCCAACGAACAATATCAAGGGAAGCAAAATTTAATCCTTAATTTTATACACGTATGTAACTTAGAGTTCTGACGTCACAATGGTGGTTGCATTATGCGTCTAACACGAGAGTCTGTTGCAGTTCTAAATTTTGACATGAGAAGACTCTTCGCTTTTAGTCGCTTATAAGGGTAAGTACGAAGGGAACAATCCTTCTATATATTTTGTAATTTTGATAGCTAAAATAATATAAATTGTGCATATTCTTCAATGTACATGATATAGTTATAAGAAAAAAAGATCGTGATCTTTGTGATTATAAATTAATTTTCCAATCTTATATAATGTATGATTAATCACATGGTCTTTTGTCTCCACAAACTCATCAATCTTCTTTTGGTACTGAGAGACAAAAGCATGTCTTCAGGTAAATTGCATTTATTGCAAATTTTGCTGAACTAACAGAATTTGGAATGAAAATCCTAACTTCTGCACTATCCCCTGCCAGCAGATAGATGCTATGAAAAACCTTTTTTTCCCTGCCAGAAAGTTTGCTATGCGAATTGACAACTGAAGAAAACCGAGAGGGAAAAATTGATAAAATGTTAAATTTTTTTTTAAATAACTGTCTCTCTTCCTGAAGGCGAATATGGTTGTGTTGAGCTGGCATTTGCATCTGATTAGTTAGATCTTAAAGTGATTGATACTGCTTTAGAGTTATTAACAACAAGAGATGAGATTCTGCAGCAGATTGCTCTTGATAATTTAAAATTCATGGCCAGGAGACAGCTTGGACAAGGTCTTAACGATGGTGATGAGGTAGATTTGGTAGATTTATGAGCGGAGATATAGATAATTTGTTCTCTATTACTAAGATTGTACTCTAATTCCTGAACAGTGACTAAGTCTGCGTTGCGCCAGATTTCTGTTGATCCGGAGTTCGAGGATGATGTTCCTCGTGTTTACTTTAGGGACATCACTTGCAAACCACAGAATAAGAGGAGGGTTCTATTCAGTATCAGAGACCGCCTTTGGTCCGATAGATCCAACAGGTTGAGAAATAAACTTGACAGGGGAAAATCTTGAACTTTGTGTCAAACCAGTGCCATCCTGGGTTTATTGTTACAATAGCAGAATTTAGGAATTTCAGGTTTATCTAGGATGCACCTTGAAGAATCTGCTAAATTGCAACCTAATTTAGTCACCACAATTCGTAACAGATACTTCCATGTATAGAATCTTGAAGTTTAAAGTTTCCTTTCTAAAGGTCTCATTGTGTTTATATCTGGATTGTTGTTGTTGTTCTAATGCAGCTGGACTACATAGACAGTTACTCTTTATAACATAAGCAAGGACTGCACCACTATTACTCATTTAGCACTATCCAGGGGGCACGTGTAACTTGACGATTTGTTACGGACTCGAGTAACACAACCCCCACAACGCTCTACAATCCTATTAGACTAGGACCTACGGTTTAAAGTAGATTCCGAACCACTACAAATATACATGTCACCACCGGGATTGTATCTCTGGATTGTATACGAAAGATTTCTGTTCTCCATGATTTGTTTTAAACTAAATTCTATTAATTTAGAAGTTCAATATGTTATGCAAACCGCCTCTAAGAAATGGATGTGATTTGAATTGAATTCTGGCCGTTTAGAGAGATAGACATCGTTTTTGACCGATGTACCACCATGTGGGTTTAATATTGCACGTTTGAATTATCAAAACCTTTTAATGCATCAAAAATGAAACTTAAAAAGTATTAAAGCAGTTTATGCGATATCGACCGAACTTCCTTTATATGTATTGAATTAAGTGACCAAATTAAATTTCTATCCTCTGTTTTATAGCGCATGTATTTTAATATTTATTTCAATATAAATAGTGTTCCATTTAATTATAAATTTATTTCAGCTTCTTCAAGTTCTGCGATGTAGTTAAAATTTAACTAATTTATTAACAACTAATAGTTTCAGGACAATTTTTCAGTTTATCGACATAATAAATGCCTTGTAAAAATGTATCGATTGAAAAGTGTTCTAAAATTCAAACTAGTCTGTTTGAGTAAATATTTAACGTCTGTAGACAACTTGTTAAGTACATTTTATTTTTCATTTAAATAAAGCTTGTCTTCCAAAGCGCATTTTAAAATGTTTCTGGAGTAATCTCTATTTGTGTTAGCTTAACGTAATGCACATTAAACAAAAGATTAAATGAACCTTTTAATAAATTGTCTTTTTCTCATAGATTTATGAATGTAATTCAAAAAGTTTTTACGACACTTTTTTTATTTCTTGATTCTTTGATGTCTTTGTTCTATGTTCTTTCTCTTGTTTTTTGTAAGTATTTTACTAAAAAAGAATGAATTTTTTCCCCTATATTTCTATTCCATAATTCTTTTGTAAAGCTTTTAGTTGCTTCATTTATGTGGAATTTTTTTTCTTGGGATTTATATATTTTAAGATCTTTTGGCTGACACTATTTAAAAATACAAATTATTTAATAATTTCCTTATCAAAATTATTAAATAGATATTATGTGTATGCGCTGTACAGAAGCACTTCCTTGCTGTGGACGAAAAGAAATAGGAAGATGTCTTCTTGGAAGATTTCCATTTCCATCAAAAGGGCAAAGGTTAAAAAAATGTTTTCAGCAGATAAAGAAAGAAAAAAAGAAAACGGTTCGGTGCCCTGGCTTCCTCAAGTGGTCAATGAGAAAAGAATCCCGGTACCTAAATGACCACTGGACAGTAAAGCGTGTTACTTGGCGCTTTGCACTTGTGTGTGCCGAGCCTACTGGAGTGTCTGGCGAACGGTTCACCGGGTTTCGAGTTCGGAGATTTGAGAAAATTTTCTTTTTTGGGTGTGTTTGGAAGGGTAGGCAGGGCTGGGATCTTTTGAATGCAGTAGAGTTAGTCTTGGGGTTTTTATTTCCAGTAAAGATATATTTTTTATTCTGGATCAATTGCGGCCAACAAGTCAATGTTGTTTCTATGTTGATGCTTTATTTTTAATTGAAATTAAGAAATCATCATGTACCGCAGAGGGCGGGTCTCAAGAAGTAATAGCAAAAAAACCAATGACAAAATATTGAAAAAATTAAATAGATGGCAAATTTAAAAGAACGCATAAAGTTAGAAAGAAAATAAAAGATAAAGGATTTAAGAAGCATTAAAATAAGAATTTACAATAGACTGCAAAAGCAGAATTCTTATTATTAAGTTGATAAAAGTTTTGTAGGCATTTAACTTTGTGGAGCATTATTTCTTTAAAATTTATTTTTATGATGTTCAAGCCTGGGGTTGTTAATGAGAATGTGATCGATATTTTGCAATCCACCTACATTGTAATTTCAAAAATCAGCTGAAAGTAGTTTAAATCTTTTTAAAAATGAGTTAAAACATGTCTAGTAAATTGAGTAATTCCAGTTCTGTAATAAAATAATGAGTACGAAGCCTTTGGGGAAATATACATCTTCTTAATAGAGATATTGGATGACTATATATATATATATATATATATATATATATATATATGTATATATATATATATATGTATATATATATATATATATATGTATATATATATATATATATATATATATATATACACTGAAGTGACAAAAGTCATGGGATAGCAATATGCAAATTTTCAGATGGCAGTAGCATCGCGTAGAACAGGTATAAATGCGCAGTGCTTTCGCAGAGCTTTCATTTCTGTTCAAGTTATTCATGTGACGAGGTTTTGACGTGATGATGACCGCACGACGGGAATTAACAGACTTTGAACGCGGAATGTTAGTTGGAGCTAGACGCATGGGTCATGCCATTTCGGAAATCGTTAGGGAATTCAACATTCCCAGATCCACTGTGTCAAGAGTGTGCCGAGAGTATGAAATTTCAGGCATAACATCCCACCATGGACAGCGCAGTGGTCGACCGCCTGCACTTAACGACCGAGACCGGCGACGTCTGCAAAGAGTCGTAAATTCTAACAGACAAGCAACACTGCGTCAAATAACCGCAGAAATCAATGTGGGACGTACAAGGGACTTGTCTGTTAGAACTGTGCGGAGAAATTTGGCTTTCTTGGGCTATTCCAGCAGAAGACCGACTCGAGTGCCTTTACTGACAGAACGACATCGCTTGCAGCGACTCTCGTGGACACGTGAGCATATCGTTTGGTCCCTAGATGATTGGAAAACCGTGGCCTGGTCCGATGAGTCACGATTTCAGTTGGTAAGAGCTGATGGTAAGGTTCGAGTGTGGCGCAGACCCCACGAAACCATGGACCCAAACTGTCAGCAAGGCACTGTTCAAGCTGGTCGTGGCTCCGTAATGGTGTGGGCTGTTTTTTCATGGCAAGGACTTGGTCCTCTGGTGCGACTGGAGCGAACATTGACTGGAAAGGCTTATGTTCAGATACTTGGAGATCACTTGCAACCATTCATGGACTTCATGTACCCAAACAACGATGGGATTTTTATGGATGACAATGCGCCATGTCACCGGGCCACAACTGTTCACGATTGGTTTGAAGAACATTCTGGACAATTCCAACGAATGATCTGGCCACCTAGATCGCCCGACATGAATCCCATCGAGCATTTATGGGACATCATCGAGAGGTCTGTTCGTGCCCAAAATCCTGCATCATCAACGCTTTCACAATTATGGACGTCTATCGAGACAGCATGGCTCAATATTCCTGCAGAAGACTTCCAACGACTTGTTGAGTCCATGCCACGTCGAGTTGCTGCACTTCGCCGGGCGAAAGGAGGGCCGACACGATATTAAGAGGTATGCCATGACTTTTGTCACTTCAGTGTATATAATCATTGTACTTCACTGATTATTAGTTATGGCTCACAATGTCTTTTGATCATAAGATTTTGGCATATCGACTGATTTCCTTGTCATATTAGATGACGTCTTTCGCAAACCGATCAGTGTTCCTTCATTGCCGAAAATTATTGTATCGCATAATATAATAATTACATTTTGTTAATGAATATATTGAGAGTTTTTTTGACAATATTATTATACAAAGCAATGTTTTTCAGTGATTATAAAAAAGTCAGCGAGATCTTGCAAATTACACATTTTGAATAGCAACCATTTTGATCATTTATCTTGTCTAATGAAGTTTAAAGCATAGCAATTCGGCAGTAAAAAGAGAATAAATTTGTTACGACTTCCGTATTGATGGTATTGTATTTCATGACATTTTTTGCTGAAATGACGTAGGTAAAGCCAACTGTGTTCATATATATTTTTTGTTGCTGTCAGTAAAACAAACTATTAAAAAGACTTTCTTTAAATTAAATAATTGCTTTAAGTAATAACGTTGATTGAATTTCTTTTGAATAGATGCGGTAGAGTTGAAATTGGCAATGAAAAGTCGTAGTAATTTTCTGATGATTGATCGATTTTTTTTTTCAACTAATATTACTGAAAATATGAGGGGAATGCCGTCAAGGTCAAATCAAAATTCTAACTAATTGTACAATAACCACTAATAATTGGAAATGAAATTAAAAGCATTCGAATTATTTTAAGATTGATCGTTTTGTGTTGTCCCAAACCCCATGCACTGAAGAATAAGAAATGAAAGGCTCAATTTCTTTATTAGGAAGAATTGAAATTAGTTTTCATTTAATTCCAAATGAATTTTGAGCAATTCGCTTTACTCCAAAGTGTAATTTATCACATTCGTTATATATATGAGATGTATGATTTTTCTGCAGAATTTGCTGTCTAGCAGGAGTAGAAGATAGTTCACTTCATTCATGATGGAAAAGAGAAATTAGTTGAGAAAAAGTTAATGATTTCATGAGGACTCTCTCTCATTTTTTTAATAAGCATTAATTTATATTTCATGAGGTTCAATTTTACTTTGATTTTTTTTGTCTAAAATAAACAAAATTTTGAGTCTCTTGAATTTTAATAAAGAGACCAGAAAGCTGCCTGCTTTGAAAACACAAAAGTTAATCGTCGGCGATAGCAATGGTTTCACAACAAGCGAAGTTTGTAAGTTTTGCTAGCAGATCATTACATTTCAGTAGATGGGTTCAGAAACAAATACCTAAGGACTTTCCCTGTACAGGTGATTTTTTATCAACGTGATTATAGTTGATATTAATTCATATAAGATATGATATAATTTAAGTTGAAGTAACTAGTATATTAATTTCTTGTTATAAAAGCATGCAAAAAATGTATAATGTGAGAAAAATGTATAAATGTGAAAAAAAAAAGAATAAGATGTTTACATACTTTACTATTTTTGAAAAGTGATCTAGAGACCTAATTTATGAAA
This sequence comes from Caerostris darwini, assembly GCA_021605075.1. Lineage (NCBI taxonomy): Eukaryota > Metazoa > Arthropoda > Arachnida > Araneae > Araneidae > Caerostris > Caerostris darwini. The sequence goes on along the minus strand of BPLQ01014758.1, from coordinate 370,527 downwards.
GTAGGAGTGCACGTAATAGAAAATGCCGTGAAAAAAGCTAGTTCGCATAAAAATAATAAGAATATAACACTGCAGAAATGTTTTTATAAAAACATTTTAATACAAAAGAAAAGTCTCCCATCTAGGTTAACATGATTGGAAAAAAGTGACACCACTTATACAACTTCTCTTTCTATTTATTTAAAAAAATTCAAATTTTTCTTTTCTCTAATACTTATAGTTGAACGGGAGTTCATGCTTTTTTCTGCAGCCAAAGAATACCCAGTTGAAGATTGCTCAATACAGATTTCTCTGTACGATAAAGTGCATTTCACTAGAAACAAACCAAGATTAAATTTTCAGAAATAAAATTGTTTTCCTTATTTTATCAGTAGAAAGGTAAATCCGTTACCTGAAGACCAATTAGACAGTTATCTCCGTTATTCTAAGTGTTAAGGTTCTGTTTGCCTTGTAACATGAAACAGTTAATGGACAGTTTATTGAGATATACTCGTATTGCTTTTAGAAGTAGTAGAGAAAGACCAAGTATATAATTTTTTTGATATATGATGTAAACACGAATATGGTTCGAATTCCATCGACAGCAATTGATAATCTGAGCCAGTAATATTAATTAAGAAATCTGATTGCACTTATTGATGTTTTGCAATCTGATGAACATTTTTAATTAAACCCCGACATTTACATAGAAGACAGTATTTTTTTTCTTCAGATTTTTTTCTACTATTATTTGATGCTACGATGAGGCTGTTACGCCATTGACAAAGAAGAACCATACTTAATGATTGACAGAAGTATTATTAAATGCAATATATTCCTCAAACGAGAATTTAAAAATATCCCTTGCTTACATGAAAATGTAAATTCACGAGAAAAACATTTTTCTATTGAAAACTTTTAAAATTTACCCCAGATTAAAATACCACCAACTAGTTTTCTTCTCTTTCATTGAATTTGTTCAAATTTAACAAAAAAGAAAGGGCAATAACATTATGTTTTCATAATACTAACTTTTCTTCAATTAAGTTTTCTGGCTAATTAAATTTCTTAAGGGAACTTTTGAGTTTGAGTGACATTTACATGCAAATTAATCTTTTCACGGCAGAAGAAACAAGGAAGTGTTTTCGTTTCCGAATATTTTAATTTATATCTGATGCTTTCATTAATTAAAATCACAAAATCCTTCCGATATCCGCTATGGAAGTTGTTGTGATTGCAAGCAGATTCTTTTTCTTTATTGTTTTGGAGCAGTTTGTTTGCAAGGTGTATTGTTGTTATACTAAATAAATAAACATGAAAAACTTCAAAAGGATGTATGATGTTAAACTATAAAGATAGAAGTTCAGGACAATTAAAACAATAAAATGCGTTGTGTAATTTGACTTGTTATAGAAATTACAACTATAGTTAAAATAAAGGTAGAAAATGACGTCTTTTTTTTTTAAATCGATAAATATTTTAATTTGCTGAAAATAAATATTAGTACTATAGATTAGATTTATTATATAAAAGCATTTTCAAATATATATATATATATATATATATATCTTTTGTTAAAGTGGAATAAAATTAAAACCTTTTTTAAAAATTACAAATAACAATAAAAAAAAACATGAAGTTGTACCATAAGCTCTGTGAGCTGCTTTAATATTTACACACACTTACTTTTATAAATTAATATAAAAAGCAAAATTATCTTAAATACACACACAAGATAAGTAAACACACGTAAATTATTTTATAAAATAAAATTACACTCTCTCTCTCTCTATATATATATAGATATACATTCAGAAACAGAGTAACTAAAAAAAATAAAAAAAAATAGAAAAAAACCCTGTTTCACTGAGCAACAAAGATAATGATTAATCATTTTAACCTTTAATAAATTATATATATATTTTTTAATAAGATTTATAGATAACTCAATACTTAAAATACAATAACTCAAAACTTACTTTTTCCATCACAGACATAAACTTTAAATCAATATGTTAAAGAGGCTGAATCCAACTTTAATGCCACATTAAAATTCGAAACTTTTACAAAATCATCTGCTGAATAATTTTTTTAATAAAATTGACGTCTAACTTAGCGTGTCTATGGTCTATGTATCATAGATTAAAAATTTAATGAAGAATCTCCTATTGCAATGCATTTCCTGTGAATCGTCACTCGATTCATAATCTAGAAGCTCTACGAATTAATGACACAGACGATCCGTAGGCACTGCCTGTCTACGTCATTATTCATATAGCTACACTGCTCGAATATACGTGATTGCATTTACAATTCTATGTCTAGAGAACAGTCGAGTGCAGCTGTCTTGAATGTTTTGAATAACTTTTTGTAATGTTTTAGCGGTGGAAAACTCTGAGGCGAGAGCAAGCTGAAACATTGTTTTGCTTCTGCGTTTCCCGTGAAAAATACCCGCTGAAATGTTTATGACGGCTCTTAAATATATCATTCTTAGTTTTGGCAAAGTATAACGTTTCGCTCAAGCTTGCAGATTGGGGTGTCTCTTATTTAAGGTTTGTGAAATTTTCTCCGACTTCTTGGTTTAAAACTTCTTTGTGCAAACATTCTAATGATGGGAAGATAACATTATGTTTTGTTTTGTACATGTAGCAAATGCGTGTAGTCTGTTTGGTTGCATTTACAGTTTTGGTTTGCATTTAGTTCTGTTATACGAATGTTTTCATTTCTTCGGTTGATAGTTTTGCCTAGTTTGAAAAGGAATGCATAGTACACATAGTATAGCCTGTAGGTGTAATTTTCGAACCGAATTGTAAAAAACCCCATATAATCTAATGCTTGTAGTAGTTCGGAATTCCCATTAAACTGTAGGTCCTGGTCTAATATGACTGTAGAGCGTTTGACATAGTGTTAACATCCCCACCCCGTAAAGAGAAAACACCTCATGTTTCGGAATCTACTAGTAAGCAGGCGGCCGTGGCCCATCATTAGGCTGTTGCGCCATTGACGAAGATGAATCATACTTAATGATTGACAGAACTAGTATTAAATGCCATATATTCCAGAAACAAGAATTTAAAAATTTACCTTGTTCACATGAAAACGTACAACCAAGAAAAAAAAATTTTTTTTATTGAATGCCTTTAAAATTTACCCCAGATTAAAATACCACCAACTAGTTCTCTTCTTTTATCGAATTTATTCATATTAAAAAAAAACAGAGCAATAACAATAAGTAATCATAATACTAACTTTTCTTTAATTAAGTTTACTGGATAATTAAATTTTTTAAAGAACTTTGAGTTTGAGCGATATTTACATGCAGATTAATTTCTTTCACGGCAGAAGAAACAAGGAAGTGTTTTCTTTTCCGAATATTTTAATTTATGTCTGATGCTTTCAGTAATTAAAATCGCAAAATCCTTCCGATGTCGTCGACGTCCGCAATGGAAGTTGTTGTGATTGCAATCAGATGGTTTTTCTTTATTGTTTCGAAGCAGTTTGTTTGCAAGGTGTATTGTTGTTATACTAAATAAATAAACATGCAATACTTCAAAAGGATATGTGCTAAATTATAAAGATAGAGGTTCAGGACAATTAAATAGACGAAAATGTACAATGAAATGACGTGCGTAATACATTATACTATAGAGACCGACAAACATAGTTAAAATAAAAGAAGACTATGATTTTTCTTTTGTGAACAGATAAACATTATTATTTGCTGAAAACATATTAGTAATAAAGGATATATTGATTAGATAAAAAAATTAAAAAATAAATTTTAACAGAATAGAAATAGAATAAAATTAAAACGTGAAAGAATTTGAACTGAATTTGTATTTAATTTAATTTTAATCAAAAATGATATAATCATTATAGTTTTATTAAATTTCAAATTTGATATGTAATTTAAATTAGTAATTTGATATGTAATTTAAATTAGTAATTTTATTAAATGGAACTTAAATTAGTAATTTGATTAAATGAAATTTAAATTATTAATTTGATTAAATGAAATTTATATTAGTAATTTGATTAAATGAAATTTAAATTAGTAATTTGATTAAATGTAATTTAAATTGGTAATTTAATTTGTTTATTGAATTAAAATTAAAAAATCTGAACGAGATATTTTAGAAAGCTAATAGGACAGAATTTTCAAAATTATTGAGAACTAGCGATTTAAAATAAGGAAGAATAAAAATTGCAGGCCTGTATGAAATCACAATAATCTGACCACGATCATCATGTATAAGCCGAAAATTATCTAACATACATTTAATTGATTTCTTTGGAATTTCATGTGATAATAATTAAAATTTAATAAAAAATTTCCTGCGCGAATTTGTATTAAAAAATATTTGGTTGGAATTTTTGTAGAAAGTAAAAACAGAAGGGATGTAAATGATTTCCATTTACCAATTTTTTTTCATAATGTAAAAAAAAGTTTGACTACAGGTTTGCACATTTCGATATACAAATTAGCAATAAACATATTCATTTTGTTAAGCCCTACTTTAAAAATTTAACATATTCTTAACAGTAAATATTGTAGAAATAAAAATAAAAAATTCAATAAGGATTGTGTATGTGGGCTAGTACAGTTCTTATCTTCAAATTCGGAAATAAAAATAAATATTGAATGAAATATTTTTCTAATATTTAAATATTTATTTTTTGAAGCTCAATTTTTTATACGAGAGTAGAGTAAATTAGTTCATAAGGTAAGTTAAGTAAAATTTCCCTCTCTTTATATATATATATATATTCACACATGGAGTAAATAAAAAAAAAAAGTCTAAAAAGGTAGAAAAGTAAACCTGTTTCTTTGAGCAGCAAATATAATGATTAACCACTCGATACTTTAATAAATTATATTTATCTCTTTAATAAGACTTATTGATGAATATTTTAAATTTTCCCTTTTCCCTTAAAAACGCACAACAAAAAGTTTAAATTCCCCCGTGGTTAATTTTTAAAACATTTTTTTTTCATTAAACCACGGCTGAATTCTGTTTAAATGCTTCATTAAAATTCGAATCTTTTACAAAATTATCTGCTGAATAACTTTAAAAAAAATAAAATTGACATCTAATTTAGCATGTCTATGGTCTATGTATCCCCGATTAAAAATTTAATCAAGAATCTCCTATTGCAATGCATTCCATGCGAATCGTCACTCTATTCATAATCTTGAAGCTCTACGAATTAATGACATAGACGATCCGTAGGCACTGCCTGTCTACATCATTATTCATATAGCTACACTGCTCGAAAATACGTGATTGCATTTACAATTCTATGTCTAGTCGAGTGCAGCTGTCTTGAATGTTTAGAATAACTTTTTGTAATGTTTTAACGGTGAAAATTTCGGAGCAAGAGCAGCTGAAACATTGTTTTGCTTCTGCGTTTCCCGTGAAAAATACCCACTGAAATGTTTTTGACAGCTCTTAAATATATTATTCTTAGTTTTGGCAAAGTATAATGTTTCGCTGAAGCTTGCAGATGAGGGTGTCTTTTATTTAAAGGTTGCGCAAATGTTTTCCGATTTCTTAGTTTTAAACTTCTTTGTGCAAATATTTTAATGATATAGTGATAACATTATGTCTGGTTGTTTTTATGTAACTAATGCATTTAGTCTGTTTGGTTACAGTTACTGTATTAGGTTTGAATTTAGTCTGGTACACAAATGCTTGGTCAAATGTACCGGTCTGCAGAAGTTTGCATTTTTTTTTTGTTGATAGTTTTTCGTAGTTTGAAAAGCATTACACAGATACATATATTAGTAAAGATATATAATATATAATAGAAAATTGTGCATCTTTTAGGTTGTAGTGTGCATGTTGGGCAACCAGTTTGTAACTGGGTGTGGTTGAATTGAGATACTTGAGGTCCAGTTTGGAGAATTCACAGCTTTAGTGACACACATATAATTAGAAACATACAATATTTAGCTTTAAAGGCATATAATAATAGTTTCGTTAAAGTGATCCACTTCTAAGCCAAAAAACTTGAACCCCGGCTGCTCGCAGGGTGCGTGAAATATATTTCCTCACCGGGAGAACTTCTGTAGGCTAACTAATGCATATAACTATATTTCCTCTCATGATAAGAGAAAGATCCTCTCACTATAAACTAAGTGTTTCTCAGCGGGATCTCAGGTTGTGCTGTACTTCCTCTCGGGTGAAAGTCTCGAGCCCGATTGACCATATCTCCTGGAAGCTAAGGGGTGCTCTTGTCATTGTGTATGTGGAAGAACGGTTACAATGTTTAATATACGTGAGTAATTTAAGCAATAACTGTTTTTTAACTTCTCAAAAACCAGCTGGAAAACATGAAACAATAAAACAGAGCACTTCTACTTCACTTATTAACTAAACCTGCCAACGCAAAAATAAATAGGAGACATGCATTAACATTGCTATAGTGAATTTTCTTATCAAGAAGACAAATTAGCAGGTTGTCTTTTAAAAAGTGATATGTAATTTCAATGGCTTCTTCTCTGTGCTGAACATCAAACTGTGCCCAATTTTTACACAAGAGCACTTATTCCGCAATGAGAATCTCTTTCAATTGCTTGGCATTCCTCGGCGGATAAAATCGTGCTCAAAGGAGCTTCTACAGAACAATCCATGGACTAAATAAAACATGCCCCACACATGTTTAATGAGATTTTAATCAGGTAAGTACACCAGCCAATTCATTCTAGTGATATCTTTACTTTCTTGAAGCTCCTCAAATGAACGAATTCGACGTGCTTTGGGGTTATCATTCACAAATAACAAATTTTGCATGAATGAATCCTCACAACAGATGCTCGTTAGACAGAATCACTTGTTTTAACAGTCATGTCAATACCACCATAAGTCTCTTTCGTGGACATAAGAGGGATAAAACCGTTTCAGCTGCCTTTTATGCATATAAACTGACACCAGGATTCGTTTATGGTACTGAAATGAATCAATTTGTAAAGATGACATGACCCCATTAATGAAAGGTTCTAATTTTATGTTGCTTATATGTCTAAATGGTGCTGACAATGGGTAGCTTTAAACATTCAAGACGAATATGCTACCTTAATGAAGGCGCCTATCAACAGTAAAGTGTGACACTTGTCGTCCCGTTGCCGAACGCACTTACTTTACTTTACCCCACCATTCATCCCTGTACCTAGGACTATGCATGTTTTGAGTACCATCACATCCGTGGAGGTGTCTCTTTCCTGATATATGCATGCGAAGGACCTTTTTTCTGAATTGTGCTCTCATTGTGCAGATCGCAGCAGCTTTTTTTCTATACATCATTACTACAATTACACATATTAAGTAAATTCCTCATTCATTTTTACAATTAAACATTACAATTAAACATTACATTTAACATTCATTACATTTCTCATTAATTTCTACAATTATACAGTACATTTTACAATCATTACAGTTCTGATTTATTTCTAATTAAACAGTGCATTTTAAACAATGGAACATAGAAACATTATGTTATATGTACTTCATAAACATTACATCGATGCATATGTTTTGCATGCCAGTGAATTTGATTCGATACAATTTCTAATTATAATCGAGCCAGTGCATTTGAATCATTTTCTTATTGTAATCAAGCGAAAAATATGATCAAATAATCTCTATTTTTTGTTTTTCTACTATTGGTAGCTGCAAATATTTTTACATAAATATATACAAGTTTAAATAGATTTGTTTATCGTTTGATAATTCTCAGAGCTACTTTATTGAACGCAATATAAAGAGGAGCATTTTTTTTTGCAATCCCATGATATGTACGAAAAAAAATCTTGGAAAAAAAAACCTTCAAATAGATAATATAATGAAGTCTCTTGTGTTAAAGCAACAAATAAATACAAAAAAAGAAGGTAAATCGATAATCAGCTTTCACTCTAACGCATTATTGAAAATAGTTCTTATCTTCTCTTTTGTAATAAATTGGAAAAAAAAAAAATAGAATAAATATTTTTTTAATAATTGAATATTCATTTTAATTAATTTATCTGTATTATGTTACATGTATTTTGTTTCACCAAATATGAAAGATTATATTTTGTAAAATAAAATATTTTATAATTTAAAAAAATTAAAGTTTTACAAGGTGGAGTCGATTGCGTATATCCCTTATTTTGATCATAAATGAAATCTAAACATTCTTTTTGAGTGAATACCTATAACGTTTACTCTATTTAAATACATTTTAAAATGCCTCTTTTTTGTGTGATACACCTGAATTTAGATTTTAAAATGATTTGAATGCATTAAAATATATCTTATTTACTCAAATATAAATTACATAAAACTGTGGTCTGTCGTTGTTTTTCTAGAGGCCTACCTCATCATATTTTATTTTAAGAATGTTATTTATAAATTTCATGAAAGATTTTGTGACTTTGGTTGAAAAAAGGTTGACATTAATACCATAATACAATTTTAATTTAATAAAAAAAGATAATTCGGATATTAAAAAAATAATTTATCTAACATCTACTTTATTGCAAGCATAGAAAATCTAGAAGATCCTTTGTCAATAAAGTGTTAGTCTAGATGCGAGATATCTATGAAACGTGTTTGATTTCTATCATTCCAATAGTATGCTTAATTTTAAAATTGAGCTCAACAATTTTAAATTTTAGCAATAAATATATTGATAAAATTATAATTTTAATTAAAATGTACATTTGAGACAATTTAATTAAAAACTTTTATTAATAAAAAATAATTTGCTCCAGTTTTTCGCTTTGTTACTACCAAAAAACAGCAGCAAAATCTAAATAACTTAATTTAATTTATTGTAAATTTTTGTATGTTTTTATTATATTACATTATTATTTATTATATTAGTGTTAAAAGAACAAAATAAAAATTGGTACATTATTCTATTCTTCTTTACGTTAATCAAAAAGCAATTTCTTTGGTACATTTTCTTCTTCTGTTCGGCGAGAGTCATTGATTTGAGTATGGAAACCACCCCAAAAGAGACATTCAACTTTCTGCAGACCTAGCAGAATTTGCAAGAAGATCTTGATTTCTGCACTGTCCTGTCTGCTGGCGGATAAATGCTCTGAAAACCTTCTTTTTCCCTGCCACACAGTTTGCAATGCGAATTGGCCAGCGGAAGAAAACTGAAGGGGGAAAATTGATAAAATGATAAAAAAAAAAAAAAATCTTAAAATAACTCTCTCTTCCTGAAGGCGAATATCTTTATGGCCACAAAATGCATGGTTGTTTTGGGCTAGCAGTTGCATCTGAGGAGTCAGATCTTAAATTACTTGATGCTGCCTTCAAGCTATTAACATCAGGAGATCCCTTTCTGCAACAGATTGCTCTTGATAATTTAACATTCATGGCCAGGATACGGCTTGGACAAGCATCTAACGATGATTTGATAGATTTATGAGCGGATATATAGATGATTTGTTCTCTATTACTCTGATTGTCATCTCTAATTCCTGGACAGTGGCTAAATCTGTGTCGCGAAAGATTTCTGTCGATCTGGAGTTTGAGGATGGTGTTTCTCGTACTTACCTTAGAGACATCATTCTCAAACCACAGAACAGGAGGAAGGTTCTATTCAATATCAGATATTGCCTTCGGTCCGATAGATCCAATAGATAGAGAAATAAACTTGGCAGGTAAAAAATCTTGAGCTTTGTGTCAAACCAGTGCCATCTAAAGGTTTATAGTTACAATTTCAGAAATTTAGAAATTTCATATTTATCTAGGATATACCTTGAAGGATATGCTAAATTGCAACCTAATTTGGCCACCACAATTCGTCAAAAATACTTCCAAATGTATAATCTTGAGGTTTAAAGTTTCCCATCTTAAGGTCTCTTTATGATTATCTCTGGATTGTTGTTGTTGTTCTAATGCAGCTGGAATACAAAGACAGTTACTCTTTATGACATAAGCAAGGACTGTGCCATTGTTACTCATTTAGCATTACCCAGGGGGCACGTGTAACTTGAAGATATGTTACGGACTCTAGTAACACAACCCCCACAATGCTCTAGATCCTATTAAACCAGGACCTACGGTTTAAAGTGGATTCCGAATCACTACAAATGTACATACCACTGCCGGGATTATATCTCTGGACTATATCTATGTATTATTAATTATATCTATGTATAGGAAAGAGTTCTGTTTCCCATGATTTGTTTTGATCTAAGTTCTTTTAATTTTGAAGTTCAATATGATGTGCAACAAACCTGTTCCGCTGTTAAAAAAATGGATGTAATTGCAATTGAATAGCATTCGGGCCGTGTAGAGAGATAGATATCGTTTTTGACTAGTGTATCACTATATCGATTTATATGCATTATAAAATGAAATTTAAAAAGTATTAAAACATATATAATTATGATATTCTACTCAAACGAGGACTTCGCCCAAATATGTTTTATTTGGTTTTATGCCAAATATGTTTTATTTGGTTACCCCAGTTTATGTGATGTTGTCCGAACACCCTGTATATTTAATGAATTAAATGACCAACTTAAATTTTAGTTCTCTATTGTATAGTGCTTATATTTCAATTTTTATTTCCATATAAATTGGGTTTATTTAATTATGCATGAATTTATTAGATAAATAAATTTATTTAAGCTTCTTTGCGCTCTGCAGTGTAGTTAAAATTTAACTAAACTTAGGAACAACTATTAGTTTCAGGAGAATTTTTCCTTTTATCGACATAATAAATGCCTTGTTTAAATGTATCGATTGAAAAGTGTTCTAAAATTCAAACTGGTCTGTTTGAATAAATATTTAACCTCTGAAGACATCTTGTTAAGTACACTCTATTTTTCATTTAAATAAAGCTTGTCTACCAAAGCGCATTTTAAAATGTTTCTGGAGTAATCTCTACTTGTGTTAGCTTAACGTAATGCACATTAAACAAAAGATTAAATGAACCTTTTAATAAATTGTCTTTTTCTCATAGATTTATGAGTGCAATTCAAAAAGTTTTTACGATACTTTTTTTATTTCTTGATTCTTCGATCTACGTTTTTTTCTCTTGTTTCATGTAAGTATTTTACTAAAAAGAATAAATTTTTTTTCCATATATTCGTATACCGTAATTCTTTTTTGAAGTTTTTAATCGTTTCTTGTATGTGGAAATTTTTCCCGTGGGATTTATATATGTGAAGATCTTTTGGTTTACACTGTTTAGAAATAAAAATTATTTAATAATTTCCTTATCAAAATTATTAAGTAGATATTAAATAATAATAATAATTATTATTTCATAATTAATTAAAAAAAGTTATGAATTTATTTATATATTATGTTGACCTCTAACTGGTTTTTACATGAGAAGTGACCATTCGAGTAGTGTATTTTGAAACTGTAATGGATACTGAATGGTCTAATATGAGAATGTTTGATATTAAATGAAATCTATATACCGACTCTATATGAAACAAAAAAAAAAAAAAAAAACTGTACACCGGCTCTATATAAAACAAAAAAAAAACAACTGTATACCGGCTCTATATAAAAAAAAAAAAAATGTGTACCAGCTCTACATAAAAAAAAAATAATAAATAAAAAAAAACTGTATACCGGTTCTATATAAAAAAAAAAACTGTATCCCGTAACAAAACTCAAGAGTACCTGCACGTGGAAATTGAACTCTCATTTACATGAATACTAGGAATACTCACTACTCATTGGTGGTAATTTAGTCTTTTTACTTCTTTTATAAAGTGAAAATAATTTTAAAAAAACACGAAAAACTCACTTTTTAAATCAAAAACACTTTATAAAATTAAAGAGTTTCTCTTGCGTTAACAGATGAAAAGAAAATGTATATAAAAAATAAAGTTGAATGCAATGGTGTTTTTATTCTTTACCACTTAGAAAGGTAAACATTATCAATGCTAATGTAAACAATAAAAAAAAATGGCAAGGAAAAAATTGGAAGATAAAAAGAAACAGACTGTCGCGGCAAAATGATACAGATCTTTAATATCAACCAATATCTTCAGACTATATATATATAACGCAATTCATTTCTTAAAAAAGGTGTTACCGCTTCAAAAAAAAGTCTCTTCCTATTTACTGAAAAGCATTCTTCAATAGACCTTCCGTTTTTTTATTTTATTTTATTCTACTTTTTATATTCTTAAGAAAGCCGATTTCTTTTTCTGAAGGTAAAGATTGTCCATCGACTTACCAAAGTGATTTGCGCTGTACAAAAGCACTTCCTTTGCAGTGAACGAAAAAGAAATAGGAAGATGTTTTCTTGAAGATTTCCATTTCCATCAGAAGGGCAAAGGTTAAAAAATGCTTTCAGTAAATAAAGAAAGGAAGAAAACGGTTCGGTGCCCGGGCTTCCTCTAGTGGTCAATGAGAAAAGAATCCCGGTACCTGAATGACCACTGGACAGCAAAGCGTGTTACTTGGCGCTTTGCACTTCTGTGTGCCGAGCCCACTGGAGTGTCTGGTGAACGGTTCACCAGGTTTCGAGTTCGGAGATTTGTGAAATTTTTCTTTTTTGGCTGTGTTTGAAAAAGTGGGAAGGGTTAGGATTTTTTGAATGTAGTAGTGTTAGTCTTAGGGTTTTATTTCCAGTAAAGATATTTTGTATTCTGGATCAATGGCGGCCAGAAAGTCAATGTTGTTTTCATGTTGACGCTTTATTTTTAATTGAAATTTACAAGAAATCCTCATGTACCACAGAATATTACATAAGGCTTCAAGAAGTAATTAACAAGCAAATCAATGGCAAAATATTAAAATCATGAAATAGATCGTAAATTTAAATGAACACATGCAATGGGATTTTTTGGGATGTAGGGGATTTATCTGGGTAAAATCGTTGGGATTTTTTGAATGTAATAGTGTTTGTCTTAGAGGTTTTATTTCCAGTAAAGATATTTTGAATTCTGGATTAATTGTTTCCAGCAAGTCAATGTTGTTTCTGTGTTGGCGCTTTATTTTTAATTGTGAAGCTGAGACTAGCTTTCCACTTTATTTCTTTTCTTTTTAATTTCTAGTTATGAAGAAACCATAACTTAAGACACTTACATAATTTATGTATGTAGAGAACGTACAATGTATGCAGAATGTAGAGAGAGAGAGATGAAACATTCGAAAAAATGTTGCCTGCAAACTGGTTTTTCATTTAAGAAGTGACGGTTCGAGTAGCGCATTTTGAAATTGTAATGGACACTAAATGGAGTAATATGAGGAACTTTGATATGAAATGAAAAACTATATACCGGCCTTATATAAAACAAAACAAAGATAATTATACCGACTCTATATAAAACAAAAACTGTATCCCGTAACAAAACTCAGAGCTCAAAAATATTCGCACGCGGAAATGGAACTTTCATTTACATGAGCACTAGATTATACTCACCATCCATTGGTGATAATTTAGTCCTACTTCTTTTATAAAATGAAAATAATTTAAAAACCGCGAAAAACTCACTTTTTAAATCAAAAACATTTTATAAAATTAAAACGTTTCTGTTGCGTTAACAGTTGAAAAGAAAATTTATATAAAAAATAAAGTTGAATGCAATGGCTTTTTCATTCTTTGCCACTTAGAAAGTTAAACATTATTCAATAGAAAAATAAACAACAAAAACGTCATGAAAAAAATTGGAAGATAAAAAGTACCAGACTGTCGTGGCAAAATGATAGAGATCTTTAATATCAACCAATATCTTCAACCTACATACAACATATCGCAATTCATTTCGTAAAAAAAGGTGTTATTGCTTCAAAAAAAGTCTCTTCCTATTTACTGAAAAGCATTCTTCAATAGACATTCTGTTTTTATTTCTATTTTATTTTACTTTTTATATTCCTAAGAAAGTCGATTTCTTTTCTGAAGGTAAAGATTGTCCATCGACTTAACGAATAGATTTGCGCTGTACAGAGCACTTCCTTGCAGTGGACGAAAAGAAATAGGAAGATGTTTTCTGAAGGAGATTTCCATTTCCATCAAAAGGGCAAAGGTTAAAAAAATGTTTTCAGTAAATAAAGAAGAAAATAAAGAAAGAAAACGGTTCGGTGCCCTGGCTTCCTCAAGTGGTCAATGAGAAAAGAATCCCGGTACCTGAATGACCACTAGACAGTAAAGCGTGTTACTTGGCGCTTTGCACTTGTGTGTGCCGAGCCCAGCGGAGTATCTGGCGAATGGTTCACCGAGTTTTGAGTTCGGAGAATTGTGAAAATTTCCTTTTTGGGTGTATTTGGAAGAGTGGGCAGGGTTGGAAATTTTTTGAATTCAGTAGAGTTAGTCTTGGAGGTTTTAGTTCCAGTAAAGATATTTTGTATTCTGGATCAATTCTTGCCAGCAAGTCAATGTTTTATCTATGATGGATCATGATTTTCAATTGAAATTAAGATATCCTCATGTACTATATAACAATGTATCCCATCAGGATTCAAGAAGTAATTAAAAAAATATTAAAAAAATCCAATATATGGTAAATAAAAAAAAATTACAAAGAAATAATGTAAAACTAAAGGATTTAAGAAGCATTAAAAATGAATGATTTAATAAAATGATGAGTTCGAAGGCTTTGGGGAAATGTACTTCTTGATAGAGGCATAGGATGATTATATTTATGTATAATGTACTCCATTGATTATTAGTTATGGCTCTCAGTATCTTTTTATAATAAGATTTTGGTATATTAACATTAATATCCTTGTCAAGTTAGATGGTTTCTTTCGCCAACCGATCAACTCTTTCATTGTCGAAAATTCTTGTATGGGCATGAGAAAATGCATAATATACAGCTACATTTTGTTCACTAGAGATACTAAGTTTTTTTTTGACAATATTATTTTACACAAGTATTTCAGTGATTTCAAAAATTCTTGCAAATTACATATTTTGAATAGCAAACATTTTGTTCATTTTTCTTGTCTAATTACGAGTTGAATTCTCATTAATTCAGCAACTGATAGAATACATTTGTAACTCTGTATTGAAGGTATTGCAAATCACGGCAAAATCATTTTTGAATCATTTGAAATCACTTTTGATGAAAGGACATAGGTAAAGCCAACTTTGTTCATATATTTTTTGTTGCTGTCAGTAAAACAAACTATTGGAAAGACTTTCTTTAAATTAAATAATTGCTTTAAGTAATAACGTTGATTCAATTTCTCTTGAATGGATGTGGTAGAGTTGAAATTGGCAATGAAAAGTCGTAGTAATTTTCTGGTGATTGATCGAGATATTTTTTGTAATATCACTGAGGGGAAAACCGTCAAGGCCAAATCAAAATCCTAACTAATTGTACAATATCTTTTAATAATTCGAACTTAAATTAAAATCACACGAATTATTTTAAAATTGATCGTATCGTGTTGTCCAAAACTTCATACATTGAAGCATAAGAAATGAAAGGCACAATTTCTTCATTATGAAGAATTCAAGTTACTTTCGATTTAATTCCAAAGGAATTTTGAGCAATTTGGTTTAATCCAAAATGTAATTCATCACATTCGTTAGATATATGAAATGTACGATTTTTCAGCAGAATTTGTTGTCTAGCAGGAGGCCAAGATAATTCTTCATTTCATTCACTTAAGAAGTGACCGTTCGAGAAGCGCATTTTGAAAATATAATGGATACTGATTGGAGTAATATGAGGGCCTTTGATATGAAATGAAAAACTATATACCGGCTTTATATAAAACAAAACAAAGATAATTATACCGACTCTATATAAAACAAAAACTGTATTCCGTAACAAAACTCAGAGTTCAAAAATATCCGCACGTGGAAATGGAACTTTCATTTACATGAGCACTAGATTATACTCACCATCCATTGGTGATAATTTAGTCCTATTTCTTTTATAAAATGAAAATAATTTAAAAACCGCGAAAAACTCACTTTTTAAATCAAAAACACTTTATAAAATTAAAACGTTTCTGTTGCGTTAACAGATGAAAAGAAAATTTATATAAAAAATAAAGTTGAATGCAATGGCTTTTTCATTCTTTGCCACTTAGAAAGTTAAACGTTATTCAATAGAAAAATAAACAACAAAAATGCCATGAAAAAAATTGGAAGATAAAAAGTACCAGACTGTCGTGGCAAAATGATAGAGATCTTTAATATCAACCAATATCTTCAACCTACATACAATATATCGCAATTCATTTCGTAAAAAAAAGGTGTTATTGCTTCAAAAAAAGTCTCTTCCTATTTACTTAAAAGCATTCTTCAATAGACATTCTGTTTTTCCTTCTATTTTATTCTACTTTTTATATTCTTTAGATAGTCGATTTCTTTTTCTGAAGGTAAAGATTGTCCATCGACTTACCAAAGAGACTTGCGCTGTACAGAGCACTTCCTTGCAGTGGACGAAAGAAATAGGAAGATGTTTTCTTGGAAGATTTCCATTTCCATCAAAAGGGCAAAGGTTAAAAAGGGTTTTCAGTAAATAAAGAAGAAGAAAAAAAGAAAGAAAGAAAACGGTTCGGTGCCCTGGCTTCCTCAAGTGGTCAATGAGAAAAGAATCTCGGTACCTGAATGACCTCTGGACAGTAAACCGTGTTACTTGGCGCTTTGCGCTAGTGTATGCCGAGCCCAGTGGAGTATCTGGTGAACGGTTCACCAGGTTTCGAGTTCGGAGATTTGTGAAAATTTTTCTTTTTCGGGAAGTGGACTGTGTTGGGATTTTTTGAATGCAGTAGAGTTAGGTCTTAGGGGTTTTATTTCCAGTAAAGATATTTTGTATTCTGGATCAATCGTGGCCAGAAAATCAATGTTGTTTCTATGTTGTCTCTTTATTTTTACTTGTGAAGCTGAGACTTGTTTTAGAATTCTGCTTGCTTGAGAAAATAGTTGTGAAGCTGTGATTTGCTTTCCACTTTATTTCTTTTCTTTTTAATTTCTAGTTATGAAGAAAGCAATCACTTAAGACACTTACGTAATTTATAGTTTTTAATTGTCTATTCTCGTATACTTTATTTAATTCGCATTGCACAATGTAGAGAGAGAGAGAGATGAAACATTTGAAAGAATGCTGACCTCAAACTGGTTTTTAGTTAAGAAGTGACCGTACCAGTAGCGTATTTTGAAAATGTAATGGACACTGAATGGAGTAATATGAGGAACTTTGATATGAAATGAAATAAAACAAAACAAAAAAAATTTATATTTTTTTAAAAATTTATATAAAACAAAACAAAAAAAATTATACCTGCTCTATATAAAACAAAAACTGCATCCCGTAAAAAAATTAGAGCTCAAAAAAATCCCCACGTGTAAATTGAACTTTCATGTACCTGAATACTAAGTTATACTCTCTACCTATTGGTGACTACTACTTGCTTCTTTTATAAAATGAAAATAATTAAAAAACAGCGAAACACTCAATTTTTAAAACAAAAAACACTTTAAAAAATTAAAATGTTTCTCTTGCGTTAACAGATAAAAAGAAAATTTATATATAAAAAAAAGTTGAATGCAATGACGTTTTCATTCTTTGCCACTTAGAGAGTTAAACAGTATTCAATACAAATGTAAACAATAAAAAAATGTAATGGAAAAAATTGGAAGATAAAAAGTAACAGACTGTCTTGCTACAGAAGCAAAATGATACAGATCTTTAATATTCACCAATATCTTATATATAGCAATTCATTTCGTTAAAGAGGTGTTATTGCTTCAAAAAAAATCTCCCTATTTACTTAAAAGCATTCTTCAATAGACCTTACGTTTTTTTTTCATTTTATTCTACTTTTTATATTCTTAAGAAAGCCGATTTCTTTTTCTGAAGGTAAAGATTGTCCATCGACTTATCAAAGAGATTTGCGCTGTACAGAGCACTTCCTTGCAGTGGACGAAAAGAAATAGGAAGATGTTTTCTTGGAAGTTTTCCATTTCCATCAAAAAGGCAAAGGTTAAAAAATGTTTTCAGTAAATAAATAAAGAAAGAAAACGGTTCGGTGCCCTGGCTTCCTCAAGTGGTCAATGAGAAAAGAATCCCGGTACCTGAATGACCACTGGACAGTAAAGCGTGTTACTTGGCGCTTTGCACTTGTGAGTGCCGAGCCCACTGGAGTATCTGGTGAACGGTTCACCGAGTTTTGAGTTCGGAGATTTGTGAAAATTTTTCTTTTTCGGCTGTG
The DNA here is from genome assembly GCA_021605075.1 of Caerostris darwini. Taxonomy (NCBI): domain Eukaryota; kingdom Metazoa; phylum Arthropoda; class Arachnida; order Araneae; family Araneidae; genus Caerostris; species Caerostris darwini. Next base: position 352,405 of record BPLQ01014758.1, on the reverse strand, counting down.
TTTGGAAGAGTGGGCAGGGTTGAGATTTTTGGAGTGCAGTAGAGTTAGGTCTTAGGAGTTTTATTTCCAGTAAAGATATTTTGTATTCTGGATCAACTGTGGCCATCAAGTCAATGTCGTTTCTATGGAGACTTATTTTTAATTGAAATTTACAAGAATTACTTGTGTACCCCACAGTACCACACGAGGCATTAATGAGTAATAAACAAACAAATCAATGATAAAATATTAAAAACATGAAATAGATGGTTAATTTAAAAATACACATAAAATTACAAATAAATAAAATAAAAGAGAAATGATTTAAGGAGCATTAAAGTCAAAATTTACAATAAACTGCAAAATCAGGATTCTTATTGATAAAAGTTTGCTAGCAATTTTTAACTTTTTGACGTATCAATTTTTAAAAAAAGTCTTTCTAGGACGTTCAAGCCTGATGTTAAAGAGAATGTGATCGATATTCTGAAATTCACCTACATTGTAATTGCAAAGTTCTGTTGAATGTAGTTTAAATATTTTTAATCATGTGTTAGAATATGTCTAGTCAATTGAGTAATTCCGAAATCTGTATTAAAATGATGAGTTCGAAGCCTTTGGGAAAATGTACTTCTTCTTGAGTTGATTTTATATTTAATATAATCCATTGGTTATTAGTTATGGCTTTCAATGTCCTTTTATAATAAGATTTTGGTATTTTAACATTAATTTCTAAGACACGTTAGATGGTTTCTTTCACAAAATCAACTTTTAGGAAATGTACTTATTCTTGATACATTGAATGATTCTATATATAATACAATCCATTGATTATTATTTATGGCTCTCAATGTCTTTTTATAATAAGATTTTGGTATATTAACAATTTCCTTGTCATGTTAGGTGGCTTCTTTTGCAAACCAATCAATTCTTTCATTGCTGAAAATTATTGTATGCCTATGAGCAAATACATAATATAATAGTTGCATTTTGTTCAATTAATATATTGTGAGTTTTTCTTGACAATATTATCATACAAAGTAATATTGTTTCAGTGATTCTAAAGAAGACAGATAGTTCTTGCAAATCACACATTTTGAATAGCACTCATTTTGTTCATTTATCTTGTCTAATGCAAGTTCAATGCACAATAATTCAAAAATAAATGAAATACATTCGTTACGCATTCTATATTGATGGTATTGTAAATCGTAGCAAAATCATTTTTAATCATTTTAAATCAGTTTTGACGAAATAACATAGGTAAAAAGAAATTTCTAAAAGTTATTATTATTATTTTTTTGCTGCTGTCAGTAAAATAAACTGTTGGAAATACTTTCTTTAAATGAAATGATCGCTTTAAGAAATAACGTTGATTGAATTTCTTTTGAATGGATGTGGTAGTGTTGAAATTGGCAATGAAAAGACGTAGTAATTGTCTGATGATTGATCAAAATTTTTTATAATAAATATATTACTCAAACTATCAGGAGAAACCGTCAAGGCCAAATCAAAATTTAAAGTAATTGTATAATATCCAGTAATAATTCAAGACTATAAACAGAACAATAATTTTTTTAACACCATAAAACCACAGCGACGTATAGTTCGCAGATGTAACTTTTAACCCAATTGAATAACTTGCAGGCGTTATTGTCGAATCGAAAAGAAAATACCTCATATAATTCGCCTTGGCCCCCCATTGGGCTGCTGTGCCATTGACGAAGAAGAATCCTGCTTAATGATTGGCAGAACTAGTAATAAATGCAATATATTCCTCAAACGAGAATTTAAAAATTTCCCTTGTTTACATGAACAGCCAAGAACGAAATTATTTTTTTTGTACTGAAAATTTATTAAAAACTGTACTTCAAAACATGTACTTTAAAATTTACCTCAGATTAAAATACCACCAACTAGTTCTCCTCTTTCATTGAATTTATTAAATTTAAAAAAAAAGAAAGAGCAATAACATTATGTTTTCATAATACTAACTTTTCTTTAATTAAGTTTTCTGGCTAATTAAATTTCTTATAGAACTTTGAGTTTGAGCGACATTTACATGCAAACTAATCTCTTTCACAGCAGAAGAAACAAGGAAGTGTTTTCGTTTCCGAATATTTTAATTTATGTCTGATGCTTTCATTAATTAAGATCTCAAAATCCTTCCCATGTCGTCGACGTCCGCAATGGAACTTTGTTGTGATTGCACGCAGATGCTTTTTTTTTTTTTTTTATTGTTTCGAAGCAGTTTGTTTGCAAGGTGTATTGTTGTTATACCAAATAAATAAACTTGAAAAACTTCAAAAGGATATACGTTAAATTATAAAGATAGAGGTTCAGGACAATTAAATCAATAAAAAGAAACAATAAAATGTGATTAAAATAATGGACTACAACCATAATTAAAATAATGGAAGACAATGATTTTTATTTTGTAAATTGATAAATATTATAATTTACTAGAAAAATTGTATTAATATTAAAGATTATATTAATTAGATAAAAGCAGTTTCAAAAAATATTATTAAAACGGAATAAAATTAAAACTTTTTAGAAAATTAACAAATAACAATAAAACAACCATGAAAGTGTTTCAATATGACTAAATGAATTAGTATTTTACATAATTTATTAAATTAAAATTCAAGTGTCTTCACAATTTAAGATATTGAATACGCTTTTGAAAAATAACAAATACATTTGATATATTGTTGGAACATAAGTAGGTCTAATGTTCCACAGTTATATGCTGCGAACAGCCTATTTAGGGGTGACTGGAGATGACATTTTTCAAGAGGACTTTAAAGGGCAATTGCTTCGCATTTTCGTCAGGAAAAAACCCAATAACTCTCATGATGTGCAACTCGTTACTGATTTCGTCTCCTCCTTTCTGATAGCACTAATTGCAAAGGACACGAATCCTATCATTCCTGCATGATGGCTATTTTCGGTACCAGTGGACAACTATACGGCCATAGATCTGATTGTGCAACCTTAATTGTTCATATCCATTACGCCTGCATATTGATGCGAGATAAAGTCGTTTATACAAGTCGACTGCAAACACTGATTTTAAAAATTGATTTTGTTAGGCATTTTAGGCATCCTGATTAATGATGCTGTATTTGATGATTTTTTTGTAACATTCTAATTAGTTAACACAATAAATTTAATTCAAAACAACCGTCCTATTCAGATGTGATTTTGGTTAGGGTAAAGTTTTATAATCCTATGCCTCTTGCGCGAAATATGCACCAAATCGCCAAATAAACGAACAAAATGTCCACAGAGGTTTTTAAATGAAAGGAAACAAATCATTACTTACGTTTTACAGAATTCTATCCTTAATTCGGACCCCTAATTTATCCAATTAATGAAGAAACCACTCCAAGTATTCTGTATTACAAAGATACTACTGCATTACATTACACCACAACACAACACATCACATGATATCACTGTGCCTAGAGCTGAGATAATACAATTTGGAAATGATGTGGGTCAAATTGAACGGACACACAATAGACGTGGGAAAATATTCGCAAAATTTGCTTTTGCGGGTACAGTAGCCGAACAATGAGGGAAAATTTTACGAAACCAATAGAAAATATAAAAAAAATTTAAATTTAAAACAAATGGGGAAACTATGAAATGAGAGAATATATAAAAATATAAAAAATACACAAGGTAAATTATTGGAAAAATTTAAAAGCAATGCAATACAATAAACACTATATTAGAGAATATGTAAATCAGATAGCCGAAGGAATATTCATCAAAACAATTTTAATAAAATTAGAAGAGGAGTAACAGCTAATAAATAATTGGACAGTAGAAGTAGATGCAACAAAACTATGAAAAATGGAACTATAAAAGGCAGGAAGATATTAGATCTGAGAAGAGATAGTAAGCAAAGAAAGTAACTAAATAATTCTGTATTCAGCACTAGTATTCACATAAAAAATATTAGGAAAAGTGCAAATTAAAAATTGGCATGCATATGGAATAAACTAAGAAATTGTTTCAAAATAAAGTTTATCGTAAATATACACACATAATGTATACACCCACATAAATTAGTTTATAAAAGTAAAATTACCTCAAATGTATACATAAGTATAAATTATTTTGTAAAGCAAATTATCTTAAATAAACAAACATAATCTATACACACACGTAGATTATTTTATAAAGTAAAATTACTTTAAATATACACGCATAATATATGTATACACACATTTAAATTAGTATAAAAAGCAAAAGTAAAATTACCTCTACATATATTCACACACGGAGTAAATAAAAAAAAGTTTAAAAAGGAAGGGAAAAGCCCCTTTTTTTTATTGAATAACAAAGATTGATTATTATCTTATTATTATTATTATTTGATGCGTTAATAAATTAAATCTATAAGACTTATTGGTCAATAGCTGAAAATTTCTCTTTTCCATTATGGACACCCAACAAGAAGTTTAAATTCCGTGCTTAATTTTTACACATACATATTTTTTCATTAAACCGAGGCTGAATCCTGTTTTAATGCTTCATTAAAATTCGAATCTTTTACAAAATCCTCTGCTGAATAACTTTTTAAAATAAAACGTGACATGTCTATGGTCTATGTATCCAAGATTAAAAATTTAATCAAGAATCTCTTCTATTGCAATGTATTCCATATGAATCATCACTCGATTCATAATATTAAAGCTCTACGAATTAATGACATAGACGATCCCTAGGCACTGCTTGTTTACATCATTATTCATATAGCTACACTGCTCGAATATACGTGATTGCATTTACAATTCTATGTCTAGAGGAGAACAGTCGAGTGCAGCTGTCTTTAATGTTTTGAATAACTTTTTGTAATGTTTCAACGGTGGAAATTTCGGAGCAAGAGCAGCTGAAACATTGTTTTGCTTCTGCGCTTCCCGTGAAAAATACCCGCTGAAATGTTTTTGACAGCTCTTAAATATATCATTCTTAGTTTTGGCAAAGTATAATGTTTCTCTCGAGCTTGCAGATGATGGTGTCTTTTACTTAACGGTTGCGCAAATGTTTTCCGACTTCTTAGGTTAAAATTTCTTTGTGCAAATATTCTAATGATGGGGATGATAACATTATGTCTTGTTTTGCTCGTGTAACTAATGCATTTAGTCTGTTTGGTTGCATTTAGTGTATTTGGTTTGGATTTAGTCTATTATACGAATGCATTTCGAAATGTACTGACGTGAAGAATTTTGTCTTTTTTTCTGTTGATATTTTGTGTAGTTTGAACAAGATTGCGTAGATATATATATATTAGTAAATAGATTGATATATCATAGAAAATTAGATAAAGAATTTGATGCAGAGTGTTTCTTAAGTTGTTGTATAGTGTAGGTTGGTAGCATCAATTTTGTTACCAACCTATACTATATATACTGTGTGTGATTGGGTCAGGATACTTCAGGCACAGTTTGGAGAATTCCCAACTTCATTTACACAAGCACAAACAGCACACGCATAGAATTAGAGGCATACAATATTTAACACATTTAAAGAGAATAATTATAGATTCGGGGAAGAACTCAACTTCTAAGCCAAAAACCCGAAACCCGGCTACGCACAGGGTGCGCGAGATATATTTCCTCATCGGAACAGAATCCGTAGGCTAATTAATATATATAACAATATTTCCTCTCGTGACAAGAGACTATAAACTAAACGCTTCTCAGCACTATCTCAGGTCGTGCTGTACTTACTCAGGTCTCGAGGCTGACTGACCATTTCTTTTGAACGCCACAGGAGGCGCTCTTGCCATTGTGTAGGAGGAAGAACGGTTACAATGTTTAATGTACTTAAAGAATTTAAGCAATGATTGTTTTTTAACTTCTCAAAAACCCATCTGGGAAACATGAAACAATGAAACAGAGCACTTATACTTCATGTTTTATACTTTACTGAAAAACAAAGCGTGCCAACGCAAAAATAAATAGGAGGCCTACATTAACATTGCTATAATGATTTTTCTTATTAAGAGGACAAACTAGCAGAATGACTTCACCAATATATTGACATTTATTTATATCAATATATTGCCCGCAGATTGACATCGCATTCATCACACGTTTTATTCATTTTTACTATTAAACATTGCCTTTTACATTCATTATATTTTTCCTTTTCTACAATTAAAGAATGCATTTGTCATTCATTACATTCCTCATTAATTTCTACAATTAAACATTAAAGTGTTCATTCATTTCTACATAGGAACAAAAAAAAAGGTATTTTACATACTTCATGGAGGGCTTAAACATTACATCGATGCTTATGTTTTGCATGCCAGTGTATGCATTTGATTCAATTTCTTATTGTAATCAAGCGAAAAATAGGGTCAAATAATCTCTATTTTTTGATTTTCTACTATAGATGATTGAAAATAGTTTTACACAAATATAATCTATTAAAAATAGATTCGTTTATTATCTGATAACGCTCACAGCTACTTTATTCTACAAAATATTAACAGGGAGCATTTTTATTCTTGCAACCCTGTGCGATATACGAAATAAAATCTTGAAAAAAAAGCCCTACAAATAATTGACGCCTAGATAGATAATACAATGAAGATTCTTGTGTTAAAGCAACAAATAAATAATAATAAAAAAAAAATTAAATCGATATGCAGCTTTCACGCTGACGCGTTATTGAAAATAATTCTTATCTCTCTTTTGTAATAAATTGAAAAAAAAAATGGATAAAATATTTCTAATAATTAAATTTTCATTTTTATTTTAATTTTTCTGTATTATGTTACATATGAATTGCTTAACCAACTATGAACGATTATTTTTTGTAAAAATAATTAAATTTTCATTTTTATTTAATTCATCTGTATTATGTTACACGTAATTTTTTTAACCAAATATGAAGGATTATATTTTGTAAAAGAAATATATTTTATAACTTTTAAAAATTAAAATTTTACACAGTGGAGCCTACCGCTTATATCCCTGATTTGGTCATAAATGAAATCTAAACATTTTTTATAATGAATACCTATTATGTTTATTTTAGTTAAATAAATTTTGAAATGTCTCTATTTGTATAATACATCTGAATGTACGAATTTAACTAGATTTTAAAATGCTTTAAATGCAATAAAACATAAATTATTTATTCATATATAAATGTCATTGACTTTCTTGAAGCACGCTTCATCATATAAATTTCAAGGAAGATTTTCAGACTTTGATGAAAGTTTAAAAATTATAACATAATCCAACTTTAATTTAATTAAAAAAAATATACATTTGAATATTAGAAAAATATTTGAACGAAATCTACTTTATTGCACACTTAGAAAAACTAGTCAATAAAGATCCTTTGTCTATAAATTGTCAGTCTAGATGCAATATATTTATGAAACATGTTTGATTTCTATCATTTTAATGCCTATAATAAGCTTCGTTTTTAAACTCAGCTCAACAATTTTAAATTTTAGCTATAAAAATATTGATAAAATTTAAAATAAATTGAAATATACAATTAGGATAGTTTAATTTAAAATTTGAAATAAATTATCATACAAATTTTATCAATGAAAATAATTCAAGTTACTTTTGAACTTTGTTACTACAAAAACAGATCTAAAACCCAAATCTTATTAATTGAAATTAATATCATGATAAACTTTTGTACTTTCTTTTTTTATATTACATTATTATTTATTATATTAGCGTTAAAAGCCCAAAATAAAATTGTTACATTTATCTATTCGTCTTTATCTTAATCAAAAAGCAATCTCTTTTGGTACATCTTGTTCTTCTATTTGGATATAGTCATTGACTTGAGTATGGAAATAACCCCTAAAGAGACATTCAACTGATTTTTATCCTCTTTGATACTAAAGACAGTACTGCTTAGGTTAAAGTACAGATACTCTAAAAGCACTCAACATAATGTGATACTGATATTCTCCAGTAGTTTTTCTTTGTGCTCGTCATTTTCTCAATTGTCTGTAACAACACGAGAAGTATTAGTCCTAGAAATTTTTTATACTAAGTAATCAATACAAATCCTTTCATATCTATTAACTTCCATAGCTTTTTCACAACAATTTTACACATCATTTTAAACTGAATTCTAATGTTAATTTATAATGTTAGAAGTATATTTATGTTCCTATACCAATTTGTACGAAGCGCCTTGAAAACTAAAGTACAGCTAATTATAAAAAAAAATAACAATAACTAACAAACTAACTCCCTGGCAATACGCAGCCTGATGTCCAATTGGCTAGAGCTTTGGCCTTTGGTACGACAGGTACTCTCAGGTTCGAATCTTGACAATGGCATGGATGTTTGTGATTCAAAATTCATGTTAAGCTGTAGATTCCTATGTAAGTGCGCACAAAATGACCGTGGAGTGACCAACCGAACCCTGGTATTACAGCCCATGGTGGGCCAAGGCAGTCCTCCTACTGGCAGATTTCGAGACAGGAATTGGTTCTTTTTATAGGGTTCAGACCTAAGCCCAACAGTCATATTAGACTGTTACTTACGGTTTAAAGTGAATTCCAAACCACTACAAACATTCATGGCACCGCCAGGAATCGAACCAGAAAAACCTGTGGCACCGAGCGCTAGCCACTCGGCCACCAGGTCAACGAACAATATCAAGGGAAGCAAAATTTAATCCTTAATTTTATACACGTATGTACCTTAGAGTTCTGACGTCACAATGGTGGTTGCATTATGCGTCTAACATGAGAGTCAGTTGCAGTTCTAAATTTTGACATGAGAAGACTCTTGGCTTTTAGTCGCTTATAAGGGTAAGTACGAAGGGAACAATCCTTCTATATATTTTGTAATTTTGATAGCTAAAATAATATAAATTGTGCATATTCTTCAATGTACATGATATAGTTATAAGAAAAAAAGATCGTGATCTTTGTGATTATAAATTAATTTTCCAATCTTATATAATGTATGATTAATCACATGGTCTTTTGTCTCCACAAACTCATCAATCTTCTTTTGGTACTGAGAGACAAAAACATGTCTTCAGGTAAATTGCATTTATTGCAAATTTTGCTGAACTAACAGAATTTGGAATGAAAATCCTAACTTCTGCACTATCCCCTGCCAGCAGATAGATGCTATGAAAAACCTTTTTTTCCCTGCCAGAAAGTTTGCTATGCGAATTGACAACTGAAGAAAACCGAGAGGGAAAAATTGATAAAATGTTAAATTTTTTTTTTTAAAAATAACTGTCTCTCTTCCTGAAGGCGAATATGGTTGTGTTAAACTGGCATTTGCATCTGATTAGTTAGATCTTAAATTGATTGATACTGCTTTAGAGTTATTAACAACAAGAGATGAGATTCTGCAGCAGATTGCTCTTGATAATTTAAAATTCATGGTCAGGAGACAGCTTGGACAAGCTCTTAACGATGGTGCTGAGGTAGATTTGGTAGATTTATGAGCCGAGATATAGATAATTTGTTCTCTATTATTATGATTGTCATCTCTAATTCCTGGACAATGACTAAGTCTGCGTGGCGCCAGATTTCTGTTGATCCGGAGTTCGAGGATGATGTTCCTCGTGTTTACTTTAGGGACATCACTTACAAACCACAGAAAAAGAGGAGGATTCTATTCAGTATCAGTGACCGCCTTTGGTCCGATAGATCAAATAAGTTGAGAAATAAACTTGACAGGGGAAAATCTTGAACTTTGTGTCAAACCAGTGCCATCCTGGGTTTATTATTACAACAGCAGAATTTAGGAATTTCAGGTTTATCTAGGATGCACCTTGAAGAATCTGCTAAATTGCAACCTAATTTAGTCACCACAATTCGTAACAGATACTTCCATGTATAGAATCTTGTAGTTTAAAGTTTCCTTTCTAAAGGTCTCGTTGTGTTTATATCTGGATTGTTGTTGTTGTTCTAATGCAGCTGGACTAAATAGACAGTTACTCTTTATGATATAAGCAAGGACTGCACCACTATTACTCATTTAGCACTACCCAGGGGGCACGTGTAACTTGAAGATATGTTACGGACTCGAGTAACACAACCCCCACAACGCTCTACAATCCTATTAGACCAGGACCTACGGTTTAAAGCAGATTCCGAACCATTACAAATATACATGTCACCACCGGGTTTGTATCTCTGGATTGTATACGAAAGATTTCTGTTTTCCATGATTTGTTTTAAACTAAATTCTATTAATTTAGAAGTTCAATATGTTATGCAAACCGCCTTTAAGAAATGGATGTGATTTGAATTGAATTCTGGCCGTTTAGAGAGATAGACATCGTTTTTGACCGATGTACCACCATGTGGGTTTAATATTGCACGTTTGAATTATCAAAACCTTTTAATGCATTAAAAATGAAACTTAAAAAGTATTAAAGCAGTTTATGCGTTATCGACCGAACTTCCTTTATATGTATTGAATTAAGTGACCAAATTAAATTTCCATCCTCTGTTTTATAGCGCATGTATTTTAATTTTTATTTCAATGTAAATAGTGTTGCATTTAATTATAAATTTATTTCAGCTTCTTCAAGTTCTGCGATGTAGTTAAAATTTAACTAATTTATTAACAACTAATAGTTTCAGGACAATTTTTCAGTTTATCGACATAATAAATGCCTTGTAAAAATGTATCGATTGAAAAGTGTTCTAAAATTCAAACTAGTCTCTTTGAGTAAATATTTAACGTCTGTAGACAACTTGTTAAGTACATTTTATTTTTCATTTAAATAAAGCTTGTCTTCCAAAGCGCATTTTAAAATGTTTCTGGAGTAATCTCTATTTGTGTTAGCGTAACGTAATGCACATTAAACAAAAGATTAAATGAACCTTTTAATAAATTGTCTTTTTCTCATAGATTTAAGAGCGCAATTCAAAAGATTATATTTCTTTTGATTCTTGATTCTTCGATCTATGTTTTTTCTTCTTGTTTTTTGCTCATATTTTACTGAAAAGAATAAATTTTTCTCTATATATTAGTATTCCGTAATTCTTTTGTAAAACTTTTAATTGTTTAATCTATGTTTCCCGTGTGATTTATGTATATGAAGATCTTTTAGTTTACACTATTTATAAATACAAAATATTTAATAATTTCTTCATGAGAAATTTATTTATTTATATAATTTATTTATTTAATTGTGGAAACTACGTTAAAATTTTAAATGTAAATTAAAAGTCATCGGGAAAAAAATAAAATACTATACAAATAATAAATTTTTTACTCATAATGAATAATATTATAACATATCTCTTGAATACAGAAATTTGAACATTTAAAATTCACGCGCTACATAAATTTAAAGCATCTTACAAGAATACAGAAATGTGCACATTGAATTATTACCTTATATAGATAATTATTATCTCTCTTCAGAACATATGAACAGAAATGTGTATATGAAATGATCCTTTCTCAATTTTTAAGACTTTCCACAAGAATACAGGAATGTGCACATTGAATATTTACCCGCTTCATAAATCCAACTGGTTTTAAGTTGAGAAGTGACTGTCCGAGTAGCGTATTTTGAAAATGTAGTGGACACCGAATGGCATAATATAAGGACCTTCGATATTAAATAAAAAACTATATATATATATATATATATGTGTGTATATGTATATATGTGTGTGTGTGTGTATATATAAAAAAACTGTATACCAGCTCTATATAAAACAAAAAATGAATCCCATAACAAAATACAGAGTACTTGCACATGGAAATTAAACTCTCATTTACATGAATACTAGGTTTCTCTCACTACCCATTGGTGATAATTTAGTCTTACTTCTTTTATAAAATGAAAATAAATAAGAAACTGCGAAAAACTCACTTTTTAAAGCAAAAATTAAAATGTTTCTCTTACATTAACAGATGAAAAGAAAACTTATATATAAAAAAATAAAGTTGTATGCAATGGTGTTTTCGTTCTTTGCCACTTAGAAAGGTAAACATTATTCAATACAAATATAAACAACAAAAAATGTCATGAAAAAAAATTGGAAGATAAAAAGTAACAGACTGTCTTGGCAAAATGATACAGATCTTTAATATCAACCAATATCTTCAACCTACATATATATCGCAATTCATTTCTTTAAAAAGGTGATATCGCTTCAAAAGAAAATCTCTTCCTATTTACTTAAAAGCATTCTTCAATAGACCTTCTGTTTTTTTTTTCTATTTTATTCTACTTTTTATATTCTTAAGAAAGCTGATTTCTTTTTGTGAAGGTAAAGATTGTCCATCGACTTACCAAAGAGATTTGCGCTGTACAGAGCACTTCCTTGCAGTGGACGAAAAGAAATAGGAAGATGTTTTCTGAAGAAGATTTCCATTTCCATCAGAAGGGCAAAGGTTAAAAAATGTTTTCAGTAAATAAAGAAAGAAAACGTTGTCCGGGCTTTCTCAAGTGGTCAACGAGAAAAGAATCCCGATACCTGAATGGCCACTGGACAGTAAAGCGTGTTACATGGCGCTTTGCACTTGTGTGTGCCGAGCCCACTGGAGTGTCTGGTGAACGGTTCACCGGGTTTTGAGCTAGGAGATTTGTGAAAATTTTCTTTTTTGGCTGTGTTTGGAAGAGTGGTCAGGGTTGGAATTTTTTGAATGCAGTAGAGTTAGTTTTAGGGATTTTATTTCCAGTAATGATATATTGTATTCTAGATCAATTGTCGCTAGTATGTCAATGTTGTTTCTATGATGGATCTTTATTTTTAATTGAAATTAAGAAATCCTTATGTACTATACAACAATGTATCCCATGAGGATTCTAGAAGTAATTAAAAAATACTAAAAACGTCCAATATATGGTAAATTAAGAAAAAAAATTACAAAGAAATAATGTAAAACAAAAAGGATTTAAAAAGCATTAAAAATGAATGATTTATTAAAATGATCAGTTCGAAGGCTTTGGGGAAATGTACTTCTTCTTGATAGAGGCATAGGATGATTATATTTATATATAATGTACTCCATTGATTATTAGTTACGGCTCTCAATATCTTTTTATAATAAGATTTTGGTATATTAACATTAATATCCTTGTCATCTTAGAGGGTTTCTTTCGCAAGCCAATCAACTCTTTCAATGTCGAAAATTCTTGTATGGGTATGAGCAAATGCATAATATACAGCTACAGTTTGTCCACTAGAGATACTAAGTTTTTGTTTGACAATATTATTTTACATAGCCATCTCTTTTCAGTGATTATAAAAAAGACAGCGGGTTCTTGCAAATTACACATTTTGAATAGCAACCATTTTGTTCATTTATCTTGTCTAATACGAGTTGAATTCGCATTAATTCAGCAACTGATAGAATACATTTGTAACTCTGTATTGAAGGTATTGCAAATCATGGCAAAATCATTTGAAATGATCATTTGAAAAATCATTTGAAAAATCATTTGAAGTGATTTTCAATCGCATTTGAAATCACTTTTGATGAAATGACATAGGTAAAGCCAACTTTGTTCATAGATTTTTTGTTGCTGTCAGTAAAACAAACTATTGGAAAGACTTTCTTTAAATGAAATAATTGCTTTAAGTAATAACGTTGATTCAATTTCCTTTGAATGATGTGAAATTGGCAATGAAAAGTCGTAGTAATTTTCTGATGATTGATCGAGATATTTTTTGTAATATCATTGAGGGGAAAACCGTGAAGGCCAAATCAAAATCCTAACTAATTGTACGATATCTTCTAATAATTCGAACTTAAATTAAAAGCACACGAATTATTTTAAGATTGATCTTGTCGTGTTGTCCAAAACCTCATACACTAAAGCGTAAGAAATGAAAGGCACAATTTTTTCATTATGAAGAATTGAAGTTGCTTTCGATTTAATTCCAAAGGAATTTTGAGCAATTTGATTTAATTCAAAATGCAATTTATCACATTCGTTAGGTATATAAAAATATATGTTTTTACGGCAAAATTTGTGGTGTTGCATGACGACAAGATAGCTTACTTCATTCATGCCGGAAAGGGGAAATTAGTTCAGAAATAGCTAATGATTTGACGAGTTATATCTTTTTTTTTAAAGAAGAATATTTCACGGAGTGGAATTTTAGTTTGAATTTTTTTTTCTCAATTTGTAGTGAAATTTGAAATCTCTTGAACTTTAACAAAGTGATTAGATTGCTGACAGCATTGAAAACGCAAAAGTAAGTCGCCATCAATGGCAATACTTTCACAACAGCCAAAGCTTGTAAGTTTTGCTAGCAGATCATAATTTATTATATTTCAGAAAATAGGCCAAGTAACAGATACCTAAGAATTTTCTATCTGGCGGTGACCTTTTATCTAAGTTATTAAAGTTGATATTAATTTGCATAAGTTATGATATAATTTAAGTTAAATCAACGCATTATTTTTAAACAGGATATTAAATTATTGTTATACAAACACAAGCCGTATAAATGTGACAAAAAAAGGAATAACGTATTTAAATCCTTTTTTATTTTTAAAGAGTGACAAATAATATATGAAAGTGGGAGTGCACATAATAGAAAATGCTATGAAAAAAGCTAGTTCGAATAAAAATAATAAGAATATAACAATACAGGAATGTTTTTATAAAAACATCGTAATACAAAAAAAAAGTTTTCCATCTAGGTTAACAGGATTGGATAAAAGTGACACCACTATACTACCTCTTTTTCTATTTATAAATATAAAAAAAATTCCAATAGTTCTTTTTTTTTTTGAATCTACTACTTATTGTTGAAAAGGATTTCATATTTTTTTTCTAAAGCCAAAGAATGCCGAGTTGAAGATTGCTCAATACAGATTTCTTTGTACGATGAAGTGTTGGAAAGTTGTTTATCCATTCCCCTAGCAACAAACTAAGATTAAATTTTCAGTAAGAAATTTGCTTTACTTAAATAATCTGTGGAAAGATAATCCCAATACCGGAAGACCACCTACATTGTAAACCACTTTATTGTAAGCTTCTCGTTGTCCAGTAGCCTGAAAAGGCTAATGGACAGTTTATTGAGATTAATTTCGTTTACAAGTATATTGGTGAAAGAGCAGATATATAAATTTTTGATATGGGGCATAAACACTGAGAATATGGTTCGAATATTATCGACAATAATCTGAACCAGTAATATTAAGAAATCTGAATGTATTTATTAATTCTTTTCAATTCTATGAGCATTTTACTTAAACCGCGAGATTCATACAGAAGACATTAATTTGTTTCTTGAAATGCTTTTTTTAAAATTATTGTCTGATGCTTATTGAAAGATCAACTTTGTAAGAATAATTTCTGAAAATCCTTAAGAGGTCATTTTATTGAAAAAGAAAATCCTGATAGCATATCAGTGCCTAAATGGTTAATGGACAAAAAAAAAAAACCCAGATTAGTTTGTTTAGCTTGTCGCTCTACCAGTTTAACGTGGATTTCGGACAACTAACACACATCCACGATCCCGCCAGGAATTGAACCTGAAGTCTATGGTGCCAATGGCCGAGAGCTAACCAATTGGTCATCAGGTCTTCTAGATAGTTTATTAGTTCCGTACCGTTTCGTTTAACTCTATAGCGTATCTTAACAAATAGTTAATTGAATAGACAAAACATTGTTTCATTGAATATAGATCAGAGACATTTGTTTGGTTGAATCAAACATTGAGTAATGATTTTTCTCGAAGAATTGTCTATTATAATTAGATGCAACACTTTTTTGCCTGGGTCTAGTGGGAGGGGAAATTAAAATAATTGGCACGATGGCAATTGATTATTACCTTTTTTTTATATTTAAAGAATGTAATTTAGATCTGAGTTTGAGGTGATTTCCATAGACATCGGTGGAAAGCCTGAGTGAAATGATACTCGTAGATATTTGTGAGATGCCTCATTGAGGAGACACTTGTAGACATTGGTGGAAAGTCTGCATGATGTTTTACTCCTAGATATTACTGTTACGCTTGTTTGAAGGTACACTCGTAGATGTTGGTGAGATGCTTGTTGGAGACGAAACTCATAAACGTTTGTGAGATGTCTACGTGAAGGGATACCCGTATATATTTATGTAATGCTTGTTTGGGGTGGAAGTCGTAAACGGTGAGACATATACATATATATATACATATACATATATATATACATATATATATACATATAAACGGTGAGACGTCTGTGTAAGGTAATATTCTTAGATAATGGTGAGATGTTTATTTGAGATCATACTCGAAGAGTTTAGTAAGGCACTAGTTTCAGAGACTGCTTTTTCAAGTGCATAGATGTCGGTGAGATGCTTGTTTGAAGTGATATTCATAAATGATGATGAGATGCCTGTTTAAGATGATACTCACAGATGTTATTCATACACTTAGTTCGGATAAAGCATTTAAATATTAATGGGATTGTTTTTTCAAGTGACAATTGTTGATGATGGTAAGAAGCGTGTTTGAGGTGATGCTCGTAGATAATGGTAAGATGCCTATTAGAGATGATACATGCAGATGTTGGTAAGACACTTGGTTCAGACAACGTACTTAAATTTAGTGAGATGTTTTTTTCTTGTAATAATCATAGATGTTGGTGAAACGTTTATTTGAAATGATACTCTTGCTTATGGTGTGACGCCTGTTGGAAGTGATGCATGATGTTGGTAAGCATTTTGGTACTTGATTCAGTTAATACACTGAGATATTAGTAAGACGCAAGTTTTCAGAATTAGTTCTTGGTGAGATACCTGTTTGAGGGGATATTCGCAGATGTTGGTAAGATGCTTGCTTCAGGGTGTAAATTTAAAAATGGGGGAAAGTCTTTTCAAATGATTAACGTAAGTGATGGTGGGATATTTATTTGAGGCGATATTCGTAGATGTTTGTAAGACACTTATTTCAGGAAATACACTTTGATGTTCGTGAGACACGCAGGTTTCAGGTACTAAGAGTGCTAGTGAATAATAAATGCTGGTGACACGTTGGTTTGAGGTGATACTCATATGAATTTTCATACAAAATTATTTTACTTCTTGAAATTTTGTATTCTACGATATCAGCTGAAAAAAAAAGCAGATCGCTTTTACAAAAAGAAACTTTTACTTTACTTTTTACAAACATTTACAAAAAGAAAAAAAAAACGATATCGCTTCAATGAAGAAATTCAAATTACTATTCTTCTCATAAAAAAATGGTCTTAAGATATTTTTTACTCTGTATATCAATAAGCCTCCTGTTTCACTTATGTATACCATGAACAACCCACAGATGAGTAAAGAACCGAAGGCATTGCTTTCAGCAGGGAATTTATAGGAGAAATGCCCCACAACTGTGTTATATGGATGAAAACTAGAGAAAAAAACCCCTCTCATCAAGCAACCGTCTTGTTGACGCACAACGCTTTCAAATGCTGTCTTAATAACTCTCGACTACCCTCGTTTGTGAAACCAGTGACTGCAACTCTCACATATAGCAGATTCTAATATAATCCCTCTCCCCGCTTAGATGCGCAACTTATTAATGCTCCATAGGCTATGTTGATATTTTGTGCCAGTCGCGAATCACTTTTGTACCTGTCTAAACTAATTTAAACTAATTATATAACTTATTTATTTTAGTTTAGATACAATTAATGACTATTTTTATATTTCAAATTAAATTGCTAAATTGCTATTGATATCTTTTAAATTGATATTAAATTCATAAATGTGATTCTCAATGTTATATATGGAGGTTTTAGGGGTATATTTATCCCATAGGCACTCCGTAACAGGTACGTCTGTATCTATATCCGTATCTATTTATCTAAACTGGCCGGCGTTTTAAAATAACAACAACATTTTAAAATAAATTATTAGCATAATTAACACTTTACTAAATATATTATTTTTAAGTAGCTATTAATATAACATTTATGCAAAAGAAGAAATTTTTTATTGCAAAATAGGAACCTTTTTTTTGTTAAATAGAACGAATTTTGTATTAAATATAATATTTGAATTAAATAAAATAAAAAAAACAAAATATTTTTCCTATACATGTAAAAATCTTATCTTAAACGAATCCATCAGTTTCGCAAAGGTTAAATATTAAATTTAATTAAATTTCATATTTAATTACAAAAAAAAAAAAAAAAAATGCCCGAAACGTTGTGCAAAAAAAAGCACTTTCGAAAGTTTGTTAGATTAAACACAGTAAAAATTACAGCAAAAAAAAAAAAAAAAAAATAATTAGATGCTATGCCCGAAACAATTTTAACCTTATCAACGTCATTTCTCCAGAATCTTTAACCGAATCTAATCAGGTAAAAGCATTTACTGTCTTAACATTTGTTGCAGAAAATGTATGAAAAAAGAAACTTTTTGTACAAAATGGGATAAGAATAAAGAAAAAGATTTTGCTTCTCACTTGAAGCAACGTGAGTATGTTTTATTTTTCTGACTTAAGAGATACAAAAACTTAATATCGTTGCTTAAAATAAAAGCTTTGTATTTTAAAGGAAGGTCAAGAAAAAGATCTTAGCATAGAAACCAGAAATAAACTTTATTAAGATATTTATATCTTTAAAAAAATGAGTAAGGCAACTTATTATTTTAACGACTTATTTTTAACTGCTCATAATGTTTTAAAAATGTCAACCAATTTCTGTTTGAAAGTTACTTTATGTTAAAATAAAATATAGCTATTACTGGACAAATTTAGTATTGATAGAAGGTACTTACTTTGTAATTTTTCTTCAATTCCTACTATTAGTTCACACCCTCCCTATATATATCTTGTTCAAATTTTCAATCGTTCATAAAATACTTTTTATTCATCCACAAGTTCAAATACATTTTTTTTTGAACTTGTAGTGGATGACACTGGATGTTTATACAGTTTTTTCAAATATTATTTCATTATTTAATTAATTCTAGTTTTTTTAGATTTAAGTTGCATGTATCTAATAATAGATGGCACCAGATGTAAGAGGAAAATTTTAACTTTATTTGTAAAAGACTTTTCTGCAATATAGTGAAAAAAAAAAGGAGAAATTGACTTAATTTTTTTTTTATATTACTTGTTTATGATAAAATTTCAGCTGTTATGTTCTTGTTGTTGTTAACTATGGATTCTGAATGGCAGAGTGTCTAGTGCTCTGGCGCTCGGTGCCATAGATTTCGGATGTGAGTCCTGGCGGGATGTTTGTAGTGCCATCGATGTTTGTAGTGGTTTGGAATCTACTTTAACCCGTATAGTCATGCGGCACAGAGCCCTATCAGATTTCTCACTCACAACCAAAGAGGCAACTCGCCAAAGAGGTCCCAAAGAGGCAACTCGGCTCTAGGTACAGTGATGTGGTGTGATATGGCGTAGTAGTGTTGTTACCTATAGCATTATTAGAATTCAATCCATACAAAAGGCCACTTACCATAGAAAAAAAAAAAAAAAACATAAAACAAATCAAAATTAAAAGGAGAAAAAAAAAAAAAAAACAAAAACATTCTTTAACAAAAATGACCAAAAGAAGTTAAAAACAAATTAAATGTTCTAAGAATACAAATTTGAAAGCCTAGACGCACCCTAATAAATATCCATGTGATCAGGACCTGTTTTCTCTGGCCCTCCAGTAAAGAGTACCAAATCCCCCTTCTGTTGTAAGTTAAAGAGAGTCCAGTTCCGAGCCAACAAGTAGATGGGCCTTATTCATTTTCTCTGTCTTGCAAAAAACGCGTATATCAGAGTTCACATTCCCTATTTTTGCCAGATTTCACAGTCGTGTCCAGTTCTTAATCTAAAAATTGGCAACAGCCTGTTTGTGAGCTCTTCCATTAAATTTTTCCAGACTTTCCCTTTGGTGTTAGATAACATTTCACTAATATATGATGACTTCATTACTTCATTTTGTCTCGTATAGCTCTCCTAAAAGAGTCAAGTGGGATAGGACACTGTCCAGGAATTTTTTCTGTTCCTTTTTGTGCCAGAAGATCTGTCCTTTCATTTCCATCCATTCCAGCATGTGACGGAATCCACTGGAAAATGAAGTAGATATGATATAAAACTGCCGGACTTCAATGCCTGATTGCCAATTGGTTAGCACTCTGGCTTCAAGTTCGAATCCTAGCAATGACATGGTTGTTTGTTAATGGTTCGGAATCCACGTTAAGCTGTAGGTCCTGGTGTAATTTGCCCAAAGTGTGCACAAAATGAGTGCAGAGCAACAAACAAAACCGATGAATTTAATAATGGATTTAATTTTTGATTAATTCAGTTTGGAACAACCTCAATAAAAATTGAAAGTCAGGTTTCAAATATGTTAAAATAAAATACAACTATAATATAAAATCTATACAAAAACAATAAAAAGATTTTAAAGAGAAAATCATTATGCATATAATAAACATATAATATGCAATAATTCAATCTGATATGCATAAATATTCGACTATATAAGTATGTAAAAAACATTATTTTGTATGCATAAAGCGTTTGACTCCGAATGTATTAAATCCTCATTCAGCGTCGCTCAGGACTTTGCAACCACGGGCTTCAGGTTCCAAACCTGGTTGTGGGATACATGTTAGTGAGGGGTTCGGAATCCAAGTTAAATTGTAGGTCCCGGTCTAATTGCCATAAAGTGTGCAAAAAATGACTTTAGTGCGACAAACCAAACGAATCCTTCTGCATAAGTTAATCGCAAAGAATAAAAATCGTTCCTGTTAATTTATTAATTGAAAAATGTATATTTATTTGTAATCCATTAATTATAAATATTTTTTCATTTATATGCATGCTTTTACATATCACTTTTGCTCATTTTTAGTATATTTTAATGATGAATATTTTTTCTCCTTACAATTTTATCTCAATATTGTATATAATAACAATCTATTGCTTAACTACACTCATGTCCATAAATTAAGGATAATTCAGAATCACACAGAAATTGGACTCTAAAATAAAAATTTCACCTGCAGAATTATCACACACATCTTGAAGAAGAATATGCAAATTACAGGAAACCACCAGATGGCGCGGATAGTACGTCACAATGACGAGACTGTAAGAGAGGGGTATACACTGAAGTGACAAAAGTCATGGGATAGGAATATGCAAATTTTCAGATGGCAGTAGCATCGCGTAGAACAGGTATAAATGCGCAGTGCTTTCGCAGAGCTTTAATTTCTGTTCAAGTTATTCATGTGAAGAGGTTTTGACGTGATGATGACAGCACGACGACAATTAACAGACTTTGAACGCGGAATGTTAGTTGGAGCTAGACACATGGGTCGTGCCATTTCGGAAATCGTTAGGGAATTCAACATTCCCAGATCCACTGTGTCAAGAGTGTGGCGAGAGTATGAAATTTCAGGCATAACATCCCACCATGGACAGCGCAGTGGTCGACCGCCTGCACTTAACGACCGAGACCGGCGACGTCAGCTAAGAGTCGTAAATTCTAACAGACAAGCGTCAAATAACCGCAGAAATCAATGTGGGACGTACAAGGGACTTGTCTGTTAGAACTGTGCGGAGAAATTTGGCTTTCTTGGGCTATTCCAGCAGAAGACCGACTCGAGTGCCTTACTGACAGAACGACATCGCTTGCAGCGACTCTCGTGGGAACGTGAGCATATCGGTTGGTCCCTAGATGAATGGAAAACCGCGGCCAGGTCCGATGAGTCACGATTTCAGTTGGTAAGAGCTGATGGTAGGGTTCGAGTGTGGCGCAGACCCCACGAAGCCATGGACCCATACTGTCAGCAAGGCACTGTTCAAGCTTGTGGTGGCTCCGTAATGGTGTGGGCTGTTTTTTCATGGCATGGACTTGGTCCTCTGGTGCGACTGGACCGAACATTGACTGGAAATGCTTATTTTCAGCTACTTGGAGGTCACTTGCAGCCATTCATGGACTTCATGTACCCAAACAACGATGGGATTTTTATGGATGACAATGCGCCATGTCACCGGACCACAACTGTTCGCGATTGGTTTGAAGAACATTCTGGACAATTCCAACGAATGATCTGGCCACCTAGATCGTCCGACATGAATCCCATCGAGCTTTTACGGGACATCATCGGGAGGTCTGTTCGTGGCCAAAATCCTGCACCATCAACGCTTTCACAATTATGGACGTCTATCGAGACAGCATGGCTCAATATTCCTGCAGAAGACTTCCAACGACTTGTTGAGTCCATGCCACGTCGAGTTGCTGCACTTCGCCGGGCGAAAGGAGGGCCGACACGATATTAAGAGGTATCCCATGACTTTTGTCACTTCAGTGTATAAGGAATGATGGCAAAGAAGTAAAATTATTCACAAGCACTTTAAAAGCCTTTCAGTGCAATAACCGCATAGTTATGGCACAAAGGAAGCATTTAGATGATTTTTTACGTTTTTAAAATTATCGGACGACTGGAATGTCGACGTACCCAGCTGGAAGTATCCGAGGAACTTGGAAACGCCCAGAGTGTCATCTCCAGGCTTTGGTAACGATTTCAAGATGATGGTAATGTGAGTAGATGTTAGAGCACAGGTCGCCCCCGAGTTACACGCCGAATGAGGACCGGTATTTAGCAGTTACTGCCACAGCATCAGACCTGTCTCATCAGCTCTCTTGAGCTACCGGTACGACAGTTTCAAGGCAGACCGTGTACACACGCTTAGGGCACATTGGTCTATATGCTCGTAGGCCTGTCAGATGTTTTCCACTTACCGCAACTCACTGTCGCCTGCGATTAACCTGGAGTAGAGAGCATGCATTGTGGACACCGCAACAGTGGTCTTGTGTGATGTTTTCCGACGAGTCCAGGTTTAGTTTGCAGTCTGATTCTCACCGGACTTTCATATGGAGAGCGCCAGGTATCCGTTACCACCAAGAGAACACCATTGAACGACACCGTTACGGTGGTGGAAGATGGCTCGTTTGGGGAGGAATTATACTTGGTTCCAGAACTGACCTGCATGTTCAGAGTGAAACGATGACAGGCCACATCTATCGGGATGTCATTCTGGAACAACATGTACGTTTGTTTCGTGGTGCCATGGGTGCTGAATTTCTGTTTATGGATGACAACGCCCGTCCTCACCGTGGAAACATTTTAGACGAATACCTTCAATTGGAGGATATCACCCATATGGATTGGCCAGCATACTCACCGGACTTGAATCAAATAGAGCACGTGTGTGATATGCTTGGCCGACGAATTGCAGCCTTTCACCCCCTCGCACCTGTCAATCGGAACTTCGGAGGGCATTGTTTGATGAGGGGTGTAATATTCCCCAAGATCAGATTGATAATTTGATACTCAGCATGCCTAGGCGTTGTAAGGCCTGTATTGCATCGTCCGGGAGACATACTCCATATTAACCATCATACTAACCATGTTATACTGTTTTTTTTTAAATAGGTTCTTTTTTGAAATTTTCTCCAGTGAGTAAAAATCGCAATTTTTATTAATTATGTCTCTTTCTTTGTCTGAACTTCATTATCCTTAATTTATGGACATGAGTGTACTAAACAATTCTATAGACATAAATATAAGACATTCGTCTAAGTGTTTACAGGACTGTTGTTATATGACGTTTGTTTTTTAAATTGATTTCTGTATCGATAAAATAATCTTTTTTTTTCTTTGTTGAAGTTACAGAACTCCTCGTGTACCGCACGAGGCTTACTAAAGTGAATAACAAACAAATCAATCAAGTCAACAAACATCGAATAACTGGCGAATTTAAAAGTACACAAGCCTTTACAGAAGAGAAATAAAATAAAATAAAGTTTTTCATTGGGGAATAGGCATTATTCTTTTAATATAAAATATTCCTGTATGGCCAACGAATAAATATGATTATGTTTATGATATTATTAAAGAAATAATTATTAAAAATATGATTATGTTTTGTTCAGTATATGTACTAAAGACAGAAAGATTTCAATAGAGAAGGGATTTAAGAAACAGCACAGTAATAAACAACAAATTTACAAAAAGGGTGTAAAAGGAGTATGTGAAGCTTCTTATTAACAAGTTGGCAAAAGCTTGGTGGTAAAAAGTGGTGGTAAGCATTAGTTATTCCCTTAAAAAATTTTTTGGGATGTTCAAGCCTACAGCAGCCAAACATGAATGTGATCGGTAATCTGCATTCCATCTACACTGCAGTTGCAACTCTTAGTTTAAGATAGTTTTAAATTTATTTAAATAAAAGTTAAAATTGATACGGCTTGTCATAAATTGAGTGATTATGAATTCAGTGAAAAAATATTAGACTCTAAGTCTTTGGAAATATATTAAAAGCAGTTTTTCGTGATGAACGCATTGAATGATTGGACCTGATCACAGATTATTGGTCTTGTCTTTGAGTGTCTTTTTAATATAAGATTTTGGTATATTAACATTAATTTCAATGTCCGTTTAATGCCTTCTCATTTGATTCTTTTTTAAATTGATTTCTATGTCGATTAAAAAGAATCTAAAAATTTTTAGGAAGCAGGAAGATGAACCCAAAGACAATCGTGACTTGATAACAATCTAAAAGGTCAACTGCTGGTTGCCTTGAAGAATCTAGGACATCCATTTTTAGAATTTAGTGCAAAATCATTCTAAGGAAACCAGTAAGGACACTTTAGGACGTCTAAGTGCTTACAGGACTTTTGTTTTATGCTTAAAGGAAGTTTGTTTATTTAAATCGATAAAGAACGAACCTTCACAAATCGTTATTAAATGCTTTCTTTGTTTGCTGAATGATTACAGGAAGTTTCACAAATAACAATCTGAAGATTCCCTCTAATATAATCAGGGCTGGTTAGCAATCTGAAAGTAAAAGATAGTCGCTGCTTGTCGAGGTTTGGCTTAATTCATCGCTCTATGGTCATTCTGTTCACTCAATGGCTAAACAGTTTGGGACCTACGATTTAAAATGGATTCCGAATCACTGACAAACATCCATGCCATCGCCAGGATTCGAATCTAAAGTCTGTGGTACCAAATGCCACAGCACTAGTCACTTTGCCAACAGGTCGTTGTTTGTTGAGGATAATATGGAACAACCATTTTTATGAAACTGGGGCCTGTGTGGCCGAGTGGCTAGCTCTCTGGCGCTCAGTACTGCAGGTTTAGCGTTCGAATCCCGGCGATGCCATGGATGTTTGTAGTGTAAATGAAGATGTTTTTAGATGTTAAGTTTCGGATTCCACTTTAAACCGTAGGTCCCGGTCTAATAGGATCGTAGTACGTTGTGGGGTTTATTGTTACCTCCGAGTCCGCAGCTTATCTTCACGCTACACACACCTCCTGGGTAGTGCTAATTGAGTAACATCGGTGCAGAGCTTGCTTTAAGGGCATCAAAGACAACTGTCTAAGTGTTTACCAGCTGCATTAGAAAAAAAAAATATAAAACTATGGAGGAGAATATGGAACATCTATTTTCATGAAATTATGGAGAATTATATATGAAACTAAGAATTTTGATAATTAATGTAAATTTTACGCATCTGTTATATAAAACTGTATAATCACAGCGATAAAAATACAAGTAATAGATATTTTTAACAAGAAACTTTAAGTGGTTATTATAATGCGTGCTTAATAAATCAAATCTAACTAAATCGGTTATCTTTTTTTTTTAAATGGTTCTTTGTATAAATATTTTATGCTCTGAAATTACTGTTCCCTATATATATATATATATATATATATATATATACATATATAAGTATTTTCTATGTTTATTTCCTTTTTTTTCTAGAGGAAATTAGCTTTTGCGATATAAACTTGATAAAATTAATTAAACATGAATTTTTTTAAAAGATTTGTCACATAAAGATATGTGCATGCACATATAAGACTGCGAGTGCGATACAAAAAATAACGATGCGTTTTATGTGTTAAAAACAAAACAATTAAAGCAAAGCATTATTTAAATTACCTCCTCATTAATTTTACCTATAATTGTAAATAAAATTATAAAGGGGACTTTAAATTAATTGTGATGTGATTCACGCAAAATTAGAGTAAAAAATCAAATTATTTAAAATGAAAAGAAACAAATTTTGTCCTTGATAAAAAGTAAAATGCACTGCCTTTTAAATTGCTACAACATATATAATTGAATGTAGATGATAATTAATTATTTTACATTTACAGAACACTTTCAGGATCTGTAAGATCTGTACAAATGTAAGAATAAACTCCATTAACACTAGTGCAAATAAAATTATTCTGCCTATTAAACAATTTAATATTGCTCTTAACTGAACAAGTACAATGTTAAAAATAATTTCACATTGATTTTTACTTAACAACTTACAGTGTTGGAAAAATTAACATTGGTCTTTACTTAACCAGTAGCACTGTACATAACACTGTTAATAAATAATTTACAGTGTTACTAGTTAAGAAAAGACAATTGTTAGTGTTGCTTATTATGTAACACTGTTAATAAACAATTTTACAGTCACTAATTAAGTAAAGACAGTGTTACTTGTTATATAACATTGTTAAAGAACAATTTTACAGTGTTACTAGTTAAGAAAAGACAATAAAATGTTTTGCTTGTTGCGTAACACTGTTAACATTTTTACAGTGTTACTGATTAAGTAAAGGAATTAACAGTTATTTGTTACGCAATTTGTTAATAAACATTTTTACAGTGTCACTAATTAAGTAAAGACAGTGTTACATGTTGACTAGAAGTTACTTGTTGTTAAAGAACATTTTAATAGTATTACTTTTTTTGGCACAGTAGTGCAATAAAAGTGAAGAATTTTTTATTTTATTTCTGTAAGTAGAAAAAGTGAAACACAAACAATAGTTCTTGAAGATTGATAGTGAATAACTTTTTAAAAATATCTTCGCCTTTTTTTAGAAATTCTAATGCACAATATATTAGGTTAGATCATATAACTAATTATTACTGTTTTCTTTATAGAAAATTATTGTTGTATAGTAAAAATCTGCATTTGCATTTAAGTTGAAAACATTTTTAAAATAGTCTTTAAATTATTAACTAAAAACATTTTTTTTCCAATTTTATAAATTTTTCGTTTAATCAGAATTGTGATTTCTTAATGATTAATTGCATACGTAGGGTTAGCACAAGTATTGACAGGATTTCAAAAAAATATATTTATTTTATCGTGTTATATTAAAGATTGCTATTTATTTGATGGAGTTACATGAAATATCTTGATCATAAACGCCGAAAACACTCTATAAAATAAAACTGGAAAATGTATTCAATGGCAGATTAGATATTTATTGTATATAAGGTGGAATGGAAGGTGCACATACTCAACATTTGTAGCATAAAAAAGCATTTTGAACTATTATCTTTTTTTATATAAGGTTTATCATATTTGTGAAATAGTTTTCAAACTCGCCCCATAAAACTCATAAAAAATTACCATTGTAACCCAATAAAATAAACAACAATTTAACAATAAACAATAAGGTGTTCAAAGAAATGCATTCCAATTTATACTCCTTAGATTTTCATTACATTTTGCTTTTCTTTTCAAGTGTTTCTTCATCCCAGCAGAGATGGGAAGCAATTTTGAAGAAAGAAAAACTACCGTCGAAAGACTGAGATAGGAAAGTGCAAATACTACTTGTTTTATACTTGAAAGAGCAATATTCTTCATACAATTCTTCCTACTGAAGTAACATACATTTATGAAACTAAGTATGTAAAGTACTGAAACCGAAAGTACTAAATGCAATGTGGTGAAACTGAATCATGCCACTAATAAGAACACTTAAAATATGTTTTTACACCGAAGTACCAATTTGGGAAGTACCAATTTAAGACGGAAGTACCAATACCAAAATTATATAAAGACCGAATTACCAGCATCTTGCCCTCTACCTGGTGGGAATTTCCCGGGTTTGCTCCCATACGTGAAGCAAATGTTGGGTAGTTCTCCCTAAAAACATCTCCCGGAAGGTACTACCTTTCTTCTTCAGCGACTCGGAGGCAAGTCAGATTTCTACCTACGGGTGCTCCATCGCAACAGAAACTAACTCTCCCTTTTCCTACTTGTATGCTACCACACAGGCTTGTTGGACTGGGTCTAGAAGTTGCTGTCTATCAAATGGGATAAGAAAAAAAAATATATTACTCTAAAATGGTACAGAAAATTTTTAAATTTTAATCTATACCTATCTTTATCTATGTATCTATAATAATTTCTATATTTTTTCTCTAAATACTTCATATCTATGTCTATTTTCGCCTTTGGATTTCTTAAATTAATTTGTTTATTTTTAGAACAATAATTAAGAATTGTCGAAATTCATTTCGATTTTTCATTGTTCATTTTAGAACGCTTTAAATTCGATGATATCGATGCAAATAATTTTATTACCATCATAATAAAATTATTATCGTTATAATCGTATCGTTTACATTGTAGTAGTTTAAATCGTACATACATATACTTAACATGCATTGATCATTTCATGTATTAAGTTTAATAAATTAATACCTCATGAAAAGTGATGAAACGAAGTTATTTTGTGTTAAATCTAAAATATTATAAATGATATAAATTATTTGCCAAATAAGATATATTTTCTGTACATGAATTTTGCAGACTGTGGAAATGTTTTAATATCAATAAATGATTTAATAATTTATCTGATAATTTAAGGAAATTGTAATAGTCTATTGAATAGAACATTGTAAAATTTTAATGTTTCTAATAATTGTAAATATAATGCAACAAATATTTAATTATTAATGTTTTTATATTATTAAAGGAAACTTCAAAATATTTCAAAGCAAGAATAGTTTTCAAATAAAATTTTTTAATTACTTTTTAGAACACAATAACATTAATTCAGAATTATTATATTTATTTTCCATGACAACTTACACTTATTTATTTTTTTTTTTTTTTTTTAGAATGGAACAAATCTAATATTTCATAAATTCCTTTGCATATAAAAGTAAAAATTAATTTTAGAAGTTTAGGAGGGAAAAAAAAAGAAGAAAACACGATTCTTGATTTTCAAAAATATCACGGAACACATACTTTGCTGTCACTTTCGAAAAAAAAAAAAAAAAAAGAATAACTGCTCGAGATTTCGAACATTGTCGTACTTGATTTTGTTATTTGTTTTCAATTATGTTTACCATTTACAAAAAAAAAAAAAAAAAAAAAAAAAAAAAATGACTACACGGAATAAAAGAATGTGTTCGCAATTTCTAATAAAAAAAATATATCACTCAAAACTTTTCTCATTTTCCTCTGAAGATTTACGAAGAAGTGTAGAGGTAGAAGAGCAGCTGAAAGAATATTTCTTCTTCTTTTTCATTTGTTGGAACTGCAAACGATTGTTTGTTCGTTCGAAGTAGGCCTGACAGCTGCCCTATCTCTAAAAAGATGGACCGCCACTCCTCTTTTTCTAGGGTATTGAAGTTTTATTAAATTGAGAGTTATCTCCTATCACCCGGAAGAGTTAACTTCAAGAACGGAATAATAAAAAGTGGAACTCTCTCTCCCAAGGAATTCAGTGGTGGGATGAAATGAAATGAAATGATCTTTGACTTCGTGAAGAATTTACGTTTTCTGTTATCTGATAGACAATGACTTCTTTTTTTTTTTTTTTGTTGTTTTAAAAGAACAAAGTTAAATTGTGTTTCAGAATCTCACAATTATATTTGCAAAAGTTTTCACAAGATTTTGAAATTGGATTTTAAAAGTAAATTTTTAAATTTTTGTTTTTGTTTTGAAATTCTTTGCTAGGAGAAAAGCATTTTGTAGAAGTAAGATATAAAAATTTTGTTAATTTAAAGATTTTTTTTTAAACTTTTATTTTTAAAATAAAGTACATTATTAAATTATACTTTAACGAACCTTGATAAGTAAAAAATTGATAACCTTGTAAGTATAAAGTCGTGTTAAATTGTTCTTTAGTAGTGTTACTTATTAAGTAACTTGATTATTGATCTTTACTTAACAGGAAACACTGTTAAATTGTTCTTTAACATTGTTACGCAACAAGAAAAATTGTCTTTATTTAATTAGAAAGGATTACAGAAATGGATATTAATGAGAGAAGTTTCTAATAAATGTGCCTCCTTTTATTTATGAAGAGAAAGTCTTAAAGAAGTACTGCAAATAGTGTACATAGTTCTCATGCGGACAAAACTATTATCCATAATGTTAAGTGCCTATTCTTTCTTTTATATTAACCATTAATAATGTGAAAGACTATTTAATATATCTTGAATAAACCAGCATACTTAATGCTAATTTTATAAACTAAATTAGTATGTTTTGAAACACATATTTAATACAATTTGATATTTTGTCTTAAGTATATTAATTAAATAGGCAATCTTAATATTGAAGAAAATTAAAAAATTTAATCCTTTTCAAGTCAAATACTGAGAGATTTGACATCATCATAAAAGCTTCAAAGTGAAAAATTAAAATGGAAATTTCTGGTCGGTCATCAGCTTGAAACGAGTGACATTTTCCATCAGACTTAAACTGATGAATGGGAGGGGATTTATCATCAGGTTTATTATTGAGATATACATTAACATATCTCATGATCCGCAAAAGGAATCATACTTTTCAATTACTTCCCTTCCGGAGAGATATTTTTGAAAGGCAGGAGACAGTTCTCCCTCAGACGAATTTATTGAAGAGATTCTGACGTCTCCACGAGTGGTTTGAGGCCATTAATATCGAGAGAAGAGGATCTTTTAAGTTCCCTTTGCAGAGCGACACACAGTAGTTTGGTTTGTGCTGTTCGCTTTTCTGTCTTTGAAGTGTTTCAAACAGTTCCGGAAACGGGATTCGGCAAATTGTGGGCCATGGTGGGAAAAACAGTAGGGTGTGGTTGTGTCATTTTACCTCCACCCATGGTTAACCCCATGTATCCCCATGCAATTAATAATTAAGAAACTACGATTTTAACTGAACCGAATAATTTATGTTGGAAAAAAATGTTTTTTAGGTAATAATTTTAAGACTACTATAAAAATGTTCTTAACTTAAATGCAAATGCAGATTTTTAAGATACAACAATAGTTTTCTATGAAGAAACCAGTGATAATTATTTGTATGATCTAACTTAATATATTGTGCATTAGAATTTCCACAAAAGGCGAAGATATTTCTAAAAAAGACTTTTCTAATCAATCTTCAAGAACTTGTTTTGTGATTCACTTTTTGTTCTTATTGATAAAAAAAGAGGTTTCAAAGACTTTACTTTTATTATAAATGGCCTTTGAATTTTAATAGTAAAATGATCCTTCATTTGAGAAGAGTAGACTATTTTCACCATACTTATAAATCAAATTGCTATTGCATCCAATAGAATCTTAATTTACTTTGAGCCTGTCATTTTTTTGGTGTTATCCATTATTTTATTTTGATAGTTTACGCTCACGTTTTACTTTCTCATTTCCTCTGTTTAATCAAACTGTCTGTTCCTCGTCTGAATCAAGTCTCACAATATTTGCTCTAATGAAGTTTTCCGCGTTTTTATCTTCAGACTGAATATTTTTTTCGTGCAACTGAAACTTCTGTTTTAAGAATTTCTAAGCACATAAATTAATCCTTAAAAAATATACATGAAATAAATCATAAAACTTTAACTGGTTTTGCAAATTTTCCTCCTTATGATTATTTTAGAGGATATAAAAACTATAACCACTAGAGGAAAAATTCTTTTAATTTGTGGTAACAAAAACTATACGTAGGTATTTTTTTAAATTAACCATTATTTAAATATGTTCAAAAAAATTTCTTTTTTTTTAACCAATTTTTCAAGAACTTATTTAATTTTACTTCTTCAATTAAAAGAGTTTTCATTTAGTTTGAAATTAAACTTTAAATAAATACCTAAAAAAAAGTGCATCTAAAAAAATATGTTATCTTTCCAATTTATAATGATTCAAACATTTTTTAAATGGAATCTACACAAAACGTAATAAACTTTGCTAATTCTTTTTTAACTTTGTATAAATAAGATTGCAATAAAGTAAAATGCCAATATTAACATTTAATTTTAATTCTAATGCTTTTATAATGAAGCATATATATATAATATTATTTCATACATTAGTGTAATAATTAAATTGTTAATATTTCTTTGACTGTAACACTTTTTTAAGTTTATTTGATGTAAACTATATTATCGTTACCAAAACAATTTGTACTTAAAAGAATTCTTCAATGTTATCATGATAGAATATCATGATGTTTAATTCTTGTGTAGATGCGTAGGAGTGTAGAAGGATTTGTTAAAAATTCTGGGAAATACTGGAGGGCATTCTGAACAAGGAACGGTTTTTAAATGTCTTTGGATGAAACAGGTATAAAGAAATGTAACATTAGGAATAAGAAAAAGGATATAAGCCTTTTTCATTTTAGAATGAATCAATGTTAATAATGTATATAAGTATGTAATTATAAACTGTTGAAATGAAAAACAATATTATGACAAATATACGATAGTCCCTCAGAAATATTTGAGATACGGCCAAATTGTACAAGTGTAACTTACCAAATTTTAATAGTGCATTTAATAAAGCATTTTTTTTATTTAACTCCACTTTAAAATCACAGAAAATCATAGCGCGATTATGCTGTCACATCAATTCCATTTTATACAAAATCTATTCTACGACAGCTAAATCGCAATTGCTGCCACAAATTATTGTCTGCGCCCATAAAAGAGTTCAAATTTACAAATTAACGAATATTTTTTTTTTCCTGCGTTTGTCGTCTGCCACTGTCTCAAAAATTTCAGAGTCACCTTCGTATATTACATACATGTTACACATATACATTAAGGTTAGCTATATTATCTATATTATAGTAAAAAAATGCTTATTAGAAAGAATATTTAGAATATAAGCAACGTATAAATGACAAAGTTACTGATATTAACGAACCAAAACCTGTATTTGTTTCTACATGTCTTTTGTTTATATATCAATTTGTATTAAAGATTGTTAGTATGCGTTAAATTGTACTGTATCTGCATGGTTATGAATTAGCATACTTAAATGGTCTCCCACCACCAGTTAAAAAAATGCTTTTGTTCAAAATTCCTCTTTCATTTAGATGTTATTAAAATATCAGAGATGTGCTTCAGTTTGTTGTTTTTATGCCTCATATTGACCAGTTCATTTCTCTGAATTGTTCTCTCTTTTTCAGGAAAATGCTTGACTGTAAAATGTCAAATTAGTATGGGTGGTTTGCTGAGAAAATAATAATCGAATTGAGAGTTTGCATCTTTAGTATATAATATATTTTGTACATTACAAGGATAGTACTAATATTCTTTATTTGCCATCAATTTCTTGAAGCCTCGTGCTACAATTTTATGGTACTTGATATTGATTCCAGCTTAATATATATATACTATATTAACCTGAATAAACGTTAGAAATAATAGTTTAGAATGTAGAAGACGTCGAAACAAAATTATATGACACATTATGGACAAATTGATTAACAGAACTTATATGAACAAACGTTAATTTATACAACTATGTAATTATAAAATGTAGAAAAGAGAACAGTAGTACGACATTATAAAGGTAAAAGAAAGCTTATTAAAAATATTTAAAATCTAAGCAATATATAAATAAAAAAATTCCATTACAACTAAAAGGGAAGTTTAAATCAATTGCTTCAAAACTGCTTTTATTCAGTTGAATGTTGTGAATCAAAATTTATGAATGAAACTACATATGATATTATTACAACGTTATAATTGAAATATTATAGTTGCTGTAAGTTTTTATAAAATTGATGATTATAATTAGATTTAACTAAATAATGATTGGGGTAATAGATTTCAACTATTATGTATCGAAATAGGAAATTGCTATACTTTCAACAACCTTCTCGAAAGACAAGACGATAATCATTTGGCAGGCGCATTTGTATTTGAAGTGCTGTCCAGTTGGAGGGTTGCTTATTCATTCTCTACGAGTATGCTTTCGATATGCTCTGAAAGGAACTATCCAACAAAACGTGCTCTCTGAAATGTTGAGGAAAAGTATGTCCTTTTTCCATTTCATCATTTGGGCACTTCAAACAGCACTACATTGAAA
The DNA here is from genome assembly GCA_021605075.1 of Caerostris darwini. Taxonomy (NCBI): domain Eukaryota; kingdom Metazoa; phylum Arthropoda; class Arachnida; order Araneae; family Araneidae; genus Caerostris; species Caerostris darwini. The sequence goes on along the minus strand of BPLQ01014758.1, from coordinate 318,369 downwards.
ATGTCATATGTGGTGAGTCGTTCGTGTGTATCTATTCATATAGGAAATGGATTGCCAAGCTACAGAAAATATAATTTTCTGAAGGTATTGATTAGGCACTTTGATTTTTTATATGAGAATATCTGTCAATAGAAAGGAACATGTTTCTAATAAGTAATTTTTGACAATTTTTGAGGAAGATATATGTAAATGAATTTTATTGCAGCATGATCTGTAATAAATACTTTACCCAGTAGTAACGTGCATAGCTGCAGTTCAGGAAGACCGATATTCGAATTCGCCGTTGATAGATATTAATATTAATACTAATATCTATTAATATACGCTAGATATAAATTTAGAAACAAAGAAATCGTTGAGGATTGTGAGAAATTCCGTAAAGTTTCTCCCATCGATAGTCATGTTTCTTAGTAAGATGTTTCCGGGTTATGTTCGATATAATCCACAGTAGTGTATTTATCGACACTCATCTTGAGAAGAAGTATCTGTCGCGCACCATGTGCTTACCTGAGTATCGGAATTTCGGCTTTGAAGTGGAATCCTTTCACGATTCTATAATTATCTGTCTTTAAATGCTTTACATATTGTAGGTATCTAATTGTACGCTTGTGGTGTTTGTACGTACGACCAACCCACCCTAGTTGCCCAACCTGCATACTAGAAGACTAATTTTAAAAAATCCCTACTTTATTGATCTGCTTCGCCAAAAAAAAAAAAATTATTTTTAGAGTTGAAGTTTTTGTCAAAAAAAAAAAAAAAAGAAAATCGTTTTTTTTCCAATATTCACACAGATTCCATTGAGTTAGAATTCCATTGAGATGAAATTCGAGGTGCACAGAATTTCACTTGGAACTATACACGGAATATGAAAATGAAATGGAGGACAGTGAAGGTCAGTTTAGTTTCAATAGTACAACACAAGTTGAAAAATGAATTGTTTAGAGACAACTTGCAACGTGTATTGTCATGGCAAGTTCAAACAAATTGGAAAACTTGTAAAATTGTAATACATTTGTTTAATTTGACAGATGATTTGGATAAATATTTTCATTTGAAACAGGATTATTTTGATATTCAAAATTGAAGTCATGTTCTTTCCTTTCTTTAATTTTTTTTGGTAATACTTGCGTTTTAGAATGAGACATATTTTGTAAATATATAAACAAACGAGCTAAACAGGATTAGTCAAGAAGATTGCTAAACGTATAGAAAATCAATTGAAATCATTAACCTCAGTAAAATAAAAAATCAAAATCGCAAGTCTAATTTAATTGTGTATGTGAATGTTAGTAAACAAATTCATTATTTACAGTCACTGTCAATCTAAAATCCGTAAGAATCAAGAAAAATAAATTTGTGCTGTACTTGCCAAACATTTTATATAAGATTTGTCTCTCTCCCCGGTGACAGTTTAGTAACTAAATAGTTCCGATACCGAATAATTTATTTACTCCTCATTAAACGTGCATTAGGTAACTAAGTAATTACCTCATAGCTCAATCTTGAAATAAATTGTAAAGATACTGCATCTATTTGTATAAAGTACAATAGTGCATATATTTGTATAAAATACTATACTGCATGTATTTATTTGTATTACCTTTTAAGATTAAAACGTAAGCAAACAGAAAAAAAACTATTTTACTACTTTGGCCAAAAAGTAAGACCAATTTTTTTTTTTTTCAAAAACTCTTTATTTATTCTTTCAAATTTATTTCCTCGTCTTCAGAGTAATCCTCTCCGGACAAAATGCACTTGTGGCAACTTTTATTCCAATCCTCAATACATGCTAAAGAGTCATCGGTAAAGATGTCCTTCAGAGAGCGCAGCGATTCACGTTGAACACGTTGAATCGACCCAAAACAGTGTCCATGGAGTGGTCTATCGAGTTTAGCGAATAACCAGAAGTCACACGGTGTGAAGAAAGTGGTCGTGGAACGATATTGGTTTCATTTTTGTCGAAACAGTCACGAAGAATCAGTGTAGTGTGAGCTGGCGCATTCAGTGTTTTCGATACCAATCGAGATTTGACGCGTTTGAGGCCCAAAATGGAATTGAGCGATCCTTTTGAAATTCCAATATCATCAACAAGGTCTCTAATTCTAAATAGACGGTTTGCAAGCGCCAAATCTTTAATTTTTTAGACGTGAGCTTCGTCGGTTGAGGCTGGTGGTCGACCAGAGGGCTCTACGTCTTCAACGAATTCTCTGCCTTCTTTGAACTGTTTTTACCACTTGTAAACATTTCTTTCCGATATAGGAATGCTCACCGAATGCCATCTGCAACATTCTATATGTTTTCGCAAACAAAATATAATACAAGTCTTTGCTCAATTCATTCAGACATTTCAAAAATTGCCGGAATCAGTTTTAGCGTCTCACAAAGGTAAGCGTAACTCAAGCACTAATGAATATTTTGACGTCAAATTTCGCACAGATGTCACGGACAGTGCCAGCAACCTACAAAAGGAAAAAAATTGAAATTCTATAAGCTCCGGGAATTTTAAATTGACAATTGAACTTACTTGTCGCAGTAGTAAGTACATCCAATATTGAGTGAAAAAGTTATTATTGGTTAATATTATAAATTAATTGAGTACTTGAAGAAAACTAGACAAATTATTTACTTAAGTCCGGGTGAATAAAATGCTTGAATAACTTTGATAAATTGTTAATACAACTTTGATTACACAAATCATATCATAATACATCCATGCGTAACAATTTCGGAATATCCAATCTTCTTGCAGTCGTGTTTTTTTTCCAATCTTACTCTGGAAAAATGACGTTTATTAAGTTACAATAACAAAAAGGAAGGAGGAAAATGAACTAAAGTTTACTCGTTGAAGGTAACTGAATAAGCACTCGTGCGCGCTAACAAGCCTTCTATTTTCACCGATGCTGTACTAAACAATTTTGTTGTGTTTCTTTTTGTCGTTGTTATTTAAGTAATATTCTCTTTCACATTTATCGTATCAGATTTTGTTAGTGATAAAATTATATCATTAAAAATTTTACAATAGGATCAGAGTCCTATGGTGATTAGGGTGTTGGGTTTCTGAAATATGGGCGCTTAATTCAAAATTCTTCAAGTCATGTCTAACCGAAAGATTCAGTGCCATCTCGAGATATACTATTAATGTAAAAAAAAAAAGTAAGTAGTTTCATTCTTATTTTATGTAATTTTAAATGGTATGTTTAATTGATTGGAAAGAAAATACATTCGGTTTTTAACATGTACTGAAATGGTGAAAATCGAAGTTACTTTCTTACCAATTCAATATATGAACAAAATAACATAAAATAAATAAAATTTTTTTTCTTCAAATGTAATAATTTAAATATAATATCTCGCTGATAAAAAACATACCATTAAGCTTCAATCAGTTATCAAAAGTTAATTATTCTAGAGCTTTTTAATCATTTGCCATTAATGCTGCTAATCACTGACAGAACCAGGTTAGTTCTAAACGTACAATTAAAAAAGTCTCAAAATAGCAGTGAATAAGCAACAACCATAAAAAAAAAATGAAGAGCAAAACTGCAATTGTAATGCACCCAAACTATCTCTCCAGCTATTTCTCATTTCGTATCAAATGAAATAACTATTACTACTGCCATAACGGAAACGCCAAAAAATAAAAATGATCACCTGCAAATCCTCATTAACTAAATGCCTTAAAATAATGACCAGGAAGGCAGTTGTGTCTCTTTTCCATTTGCTTAGTTTCTTTTCTCGCCTCGAAGATTTAATTGAATGGAACTACTGAAGATTGCAAATAAAAATGTCTTAATGTCCCAGAGACTGGAAACAGTCCTTAATGTGGCCCAAAGGAGAGTTCTTTCCCGATTTAAACACTTTCCGATCTGAATTAGTTATTAAAATCACCTCGCGATCGATTTTGCATTTGCCTGGATTGCCTGTCTGGGAATTGTATGCAGCTTTCTTCTGGTCTGGTGTGTCGCCGAGTTGCATTCAAGATGCAAATGTCATATCGAAAATGTCAATTCTGTCATTATTGCACGAGCAGTAATAATTAATTTGCTTTTTTATGGCTGTCTAGAACGTATATGGCCCTTTTTAATATGTCAACTATTAATATTGGACTCGTATCAAGTTATTGTTATTTTTACTCAACAAAAATGCCTCACATATAAACATATGGATCAAAAATAATTCAATGTACCATATGATCCAAAAGCCGATGATATTGCTAATAACTTATCAACAAATGAAAGAACATACTTTACAGATGAATTTGGCTGCATTAATTTTAATTCTGCTAATGCAGTTTTTTTTTATCCTTTCGCTGTTATTAAAGGTAAAGAATTTCATCATCAAACATTATTTGAAAACTTCATGTTACGTCGTGGCATATTTATTGAGTAAAATAAACTAACTGTAACTGTGTATAAGATGACTGTTCGAAATGTAATGGTGGATGTTCGAAATGTAATGTAATGGAAATTTAATATAATGGAAATGTATTATTTAAAAGTTGGTATTGTAGCGCACATACATTGAAGTGTTAGTGAAGTAAAAGAAGGGATTACAGAAATATATATTAAGGACAGAAGTTTCTAATAAATGTGCCTCCTTTTATTCATGAAGAGAAAGTCTTAAAGAATGACTGCACATAGTGTACATAGTTATCATGTTAGAAAACTATTATCCTTAATGTTAACTGTTAATTTTTCTTTATTAACTATTAAAATGTAAAACACAATTTAACTCACCTAGAATAAACCTTACCTTATGCCAATGTTATATGCTAAATTATCATATTTTGAAATACACATTTAAAATAATCTGATATTTTGATTTAAGCATAATAATTAAATAGGCAATCTTCATATTGAAAAAAACTTTAAAAAAATAATCATTTTCAAAGACAAGTACTCAGTGATTTGACAACACCATACAAGTTTCAAAATGAAAAGATGAAATGGAAATTTCTGGTCGGTCCTCAGCCAGTGAAACGAGTGACATTTTCCATCAGACATAACTGATGAATGGGGGAAATTTATCATCAGGTTTATTATTGAGATACACATTAATATATCTCGTGATCCGCAAAGGAATCATCCTTTTCAATTACTTCCCTTCCGGAGAGATATTTTTCAAAGACAGGAGACAATTTTGAATTGAAGACAGACGAAAACGGAGTGGCGGGGTTGGACTTTTCTTAATGAAGAGAATTTGACGTCTCCAAGAGAGGTTTGATGCCATTAATATCGAGGGAGAGGATCTTTTAAGTTCCTTATTTGGTTTGTGCTGTTCGCTTTTCTGTCTTTGAAGTGTTTTAAACAGTTGTGGAAACGGGATTCGGCAAATTGTGGACCATGTGGGGAAAACAGTAGGGTGCGGTTGTGCCACTTTACCTCGCAGTTCGGAGATCCATTTTGTACCAGATTTATTCGCCAATTTAAAATTCCGACGGATCTAAACATTATTGCATCAAGCATTCAAGGGATTCAGATGAGAGAGTTTGCTTCATTAAAGAGAGGACAAAATTGCAAATTTTCTCATTAGATGGAGAGAATTAGGTAAAAATCCTGTCCGATTTTTCACAAATGAATTAGAAGATTAAAGGCATTTTTTATGTTTGGAATTTATTAAAAATGTTTTCTAGTTAATTAGATTTGTTAAATTTTTATATTTTTCTTTTTGTTCGGTTTTGTCAAGAATAATAGAATAATAGAATAATAATTGTCAATAATAATTATAAATTACATCATAAAAGAAGGCATTTTTTAATTATAATCTATTAATCGGTTATCTATGTAAATAAAAAAAAATATCCAAACACATTGGAAAGATAAGTATTTAAATGTTTAAAATTGAAAAATGTTTTAAATATTATTCAATTATTAAAACTCATTTTTTTTGGAAAATATTAAATTTTTTTCAGTTAAAATTTAATTTATTTATGCAGATTCCATTTTTAACTGAATTTTGTAACTGAAGTTTCAATAACAATTTGAAATAATAAAAATTTTTAAGCAATTTTTAAAACAATTATAATATTTTTAAACTATTTATATTAATAACAATTTCAAAAACAACTATAGCAATTATAAAAAAATTGTAATAATAATAATTTTTAAACAATTATTCGGCATATAATATACAGTTAAAAAGCATAAATTCTGAGCATTAAAATTTAACGTTTCATTTGAGTAACTTCTGTTTCAAATAATGCTTAATAATTTTAATAATGCACCTTATTAATGTTATAAATATTCAATATTCGCCATTATGTTTTTACGTCTGCTTGATATTTGAAAAAAAAAATGGAAAATGAAGCCGACACTGTGGTTCTTCCATTTACATGCATCTCATGGAAATTCTCCGACGTGTCTTTTCTTATTCATCACTATGTATTTGGACCTTTGAAACAAGAACTGTATAAGAGATATCTCAAGACAATAGATGGACTCGAGATGATTGTGAAAAGCGCTATATTTCGTAAATCAAAAAGCAATGTGATAGTTCATCAAAAGGGCTATAATGCGGAACATATTAGAAAATAAAATTAGTATACTTTTTTTTAAATATCTTTTTTCAAGTTCTTTGCAAATTTATGCGTGATTTCCATTTAATATTTTATTTAATCAAAGTTATTTTTTAATAATTAAAAAATATATCGCCTTTTATTTTTACCAAGTATAAATAAAATTTTTCTTCAAAGAGGATTTTGTAAATTAGCATCTCCAAAGATGTTAATGCAACTCTAAAATAGATTTTTTAAATGAAATGATTATCAATTAATCCCCCTGTTCATGTTTGATTTCATAAATATGTATGACGGAACCACCACGAGTCGCAATGCTATTTTTAAAATTCTATGTTTAATGAAAGGATTATCAGCTAGACAACATAATAAATTTATTATGATGTCTTCATAAATATGTTTGGTAGAATTACCTCTAAAAATATGCATTATAAATAGCACGGTGTAAATAAGTTCTATTACAAATATTTTCACAAAATCTTAACAAACTGTCAATTATCCAACGTTGCCATTCTTTGATATCTTAAAAGAGAAACTTTTTAATGTATTTTATGGCTAGTTTCCTCCAATTATTTCATCTTTTTAAAAGTATTATTTGTTAGAAAATAGATTTGAGCTCGCTAAAAACAAAAAAATTAAAACATTCTAAATAGCTATAGCTATTCATATTGAGCTATTCATAGCTGTTCATATTGAAGCTATTCATATTGAGCTATTCATAGCTGTTCATATTGAAGCTATTCATAGCTGTTCATATTGAAGCTATTCATATTGAGCTATTCATAGCTGTTCATATTAAAGCTATTCTTAGCTATTCATATTGAATAGCTATGTAATAGAAAATAAAAATGCATATTTTTAAAAATATTGCAAAAAATAAGTTATTTTGACTTGTAAAATGATCATTTAAAATGAAATGATTGTCAATAACTCTCCCTGATGAATTGATCATGCTGGTTTTCTTAAATGACAGAACCATTTCGAGTCACTAAGCAATTTTTTAAATGCTGTGATTAATAAAAAGATTATCAAGTAAGCAACATAATGACTTGATAATCATGTCTCCTTAAATATGTTTGGTAAAATTTCCTTTGAAAACTTTGCATTATAAATAACTCTATGCAAATAAGTTCGACATCAAAATCTTTTCAAAAAATCTTAATAAACTGTCAATTAGAAAACGTTACCATTCTTTGACATCCTAAAAAAGAAACTTTTTTATGGATTTTATGGTAAGTTTCTACCAATTATTTTGTATTTTTTAAAGGCATTATTAGTTAGAAAATAGATTTAAGCTCGAGAAAAACAAAAAAATTTAAAACACATTGAATTATTTTGTATAACTATCAAAGAAGATTCAGCACGACTAAAGGCAAATCAAGTAATTTAATTTCTTTTGAAAACTCATTTACCAAAGAAAATATTTTCCGGTTGTTTTTATTTCAGAACTGGGAAACTAATTGAATAAAAACTATTTCTTATTGTTATTTTTTCCTCCTTTTTCCATCCAGTTACCTTTAAAAAATAAGCAATTGGATTTTGAGGAAACCGGAAAAAGAGAAATGAAACATTTCCTTAAAAAAAATCTGCACCCTGCTACAGAAACATAAAAGCCCTTTTATGTTTTCACTTTATATCTAGCATATATTTTTCTGAAAAAAAAAATACTTTATTTCTGTGCAGTACCAGAAGAATATGATTTAGCACTTGCTTTCGTGTTTTATTTTTCTCTGCTTTCTTTTTTCCTTATGAAAAAAAGAAAAAAAAAAATTGTATAAGCTATTTCAAGCTTTCTCGTGGGATTTACCGTTTTGAGTTACTAAAAAAAGAAAAGTTATATCTATGAACTGTCTTATCCTCGTAGAGTTTCAATGGACCAAAAAAGAATTTATCGATATCGAGCGAGAAATTGATAGGATGTAAACATCGATGGTATCTTATAATTCCAAACCTTATCTCTGAGATATAATAAATTTTTAACATTGAGAGTGTTTGGGGATACATAAATCAAATATTGCGTTTTTTTGAGAAGAACAAGAACGATTTCAAAAAATTTGAATTCTCAATGCATTGAATCATAAAACTTTTTGAATGAACTCAATCATACATTTTTAAAAATTAAATTCATTGCTTTTATAAATGTAATATTAATCCTGATAGTTAATTTAAATGCGAGACACATCCAGGCATTAGTTTAAATTTCTTATATCATAGATGAAATTTTCTTATATCATTTCTTATATCATCATTTAAATGGTATGTTTTATTGATAGGCAAGAAAATATATTCAGTTTTTAACTTGTACTTAAATGATGATAACAGAAGTAACTTTCTTGCCAATTTAATATAAGAACAAAATAACATAAAATAATAAAATAATTTTTTTTCTTCAAATGAAATAATTTAAATATTATATCTCACCAATAAAAAACATACCATTAAGCTTCAATCAGATATTAAAAGTTAATTATTCCAGAGCTTTTAACTATTCGTAATTAATGCTGCTAATCACTGGCAGAGGCACGTTAGTCTAAGCGTACAATTGAAGACTCAAAACGGCAGTGAATACGCAACAACCGTAAAAAAATTGAGAGCAAAACTGCAATTGTAATACACCCAAACTATCTCTCCAGAAATTTCTCCTTTCATTCCAAATGATAGAACTACTACTACTGCCATAACGGAAACGCCAAAAATAAAACTGATCACCTGCAAATCCTCATTAACTAAATGCCTTAAAATAATGACCAGGAAGGCAGTTGCGTCTCTTTTCCATTTGCTTAGTTTCTTTTCTCACCTCGAAGATTTAATTGAATGGAACTACTGAAGATTGAAAATAAAAATGTCTTAATGTCACAGAGACTAGGAAGCAGTCCTTAATGTGGCCCGAAGGACAGACTTTCGCGATTTAATCACTATTTCCGATCTGAATTAGTTATTAAATTTACCTCGCGATCGATTTTGCATTTGGCTGGATTGCCTGTCTGGGAATTGAATACCGCTTTCTTCTGGTCTGGTGGTAGCCGAGTTGCATTCAAAATGCAACTGTCACATCGAAAATGTCAATTCTGCCATTATTGCAAGAGCAGTCTTAATTAATTTGCCTTTTTTTTATGGCTGTCTACAATGCATATGGCGCTTTTTACTATGTCAACCATTCATATTGGACTCGTATCAAGTTATTGTTATTTTTACTCATCATCATAAATGCCTCACATATAAGCATATAGATTAAAAATAATTCAATGTACCATATGATCCCAAAACTTATTGATACCTGATATTGCTAATAACTTATCAACAAATGAAAGAATATACTTCTCAGATGGATTTGCTGCTTTCATTTTAATTGGGCTAATGCAATTGTTTCGCCCTGTTGCTGTTATTAAAAGAAAGGAATTTCATCGTCAACCATTATTTGAAATTTTTATATTACGTTGCGGTACATACTGAGTTTGAAAAGTAAAATAAATTAACTAAGATTACTGTTCGAAATGTAATGGAGGAATATTAAAAAGTTGGTATTGCAGATCACAATCGTTGAAGATTTAGGCTTAAAGTAAAAGAAGGAATTGCAGAAACTTTAAATTAACGTATTACATTCTAATGGAATTTATTTTATTGTTTTGTTTTAAAGATAAGATTTTAAACATTCTAAAACAGTTTTCTATAGTCGTTTGAAGTCGTAAGAAACGGCGTTTCAGTTTCCATGCAAAAAAAGTCATGGCATTGTGTAGTAACTGAAATTCCATGTGGAAAAAATTATCATATTGTGAAGAAACTGAAATTTCACTCATACGTTGTAAAAATTGGCAAAGATTTGGAAGAATAACAGGAAGTTATCCTGTTGCGATGACTATCAAAATGTGTTGGCGCTTTAACTTACATATAGAGGAAAACGATTCCCACTTTGAACACTACTATTATTCAATTTTTGAAAAAGAATTTAATTATACATATGTGTAATTACAAGTATATGTTTTCATTTATTAAAAAGTTGATAGTTTGATATTAACGCATTTAATTATTGAAATTTTGATATCTGAAAAATGAAAATTTTCTAAAATTTGAATATTTAATTACAAATTTTATTATAATTGAAATACCTTTTAAAAGGAATGTTACAACAAAATGCATATATCGATCATGCTAGAACTATTTAGCTTTAAGACATTCAGATAGCATATTTGAATTTCTAACTTAAACGTGATATTTTTCAATTGGTAAAATTGGCTGTTATGCATTTTGTAAGTTCTAATACTATATTATAGTAATCGAAATACTGAATTCCGTATGCAAGTATTATACAATCATTATGAGCACGTGGAAAGATTCAATTTCAATTATTCAAATCTGAAAAGACTTAACTTTCAATTACTCAAATCTGAAAAGACTTAAATTTCAATTACTCAAATCTGAACTTCTAAATTTCAACAACATAAATCTGTTTCAGGGGAAATATACATATAAAAGAAAATCACTTTCAAACTGATAGACTCAGTGATTAGATATTAGCATAAAGTTTCTCACCGAAAAGAAGAAATCGAAATTTCTGACTGGAAGTCTACTAATTCCTCTTAGTGCGTCTGACATGTTCCATCAGAATTTTTCTGATCAATGCATGAATTTATCATCATGCATAGTTTATTATTGAGATGTACATTAATATGCCTTATGATTCTTGTGGAATCATCTTTTTTAACTTCTTTGCTTCTGGAAAGATATTTTTCAAAGGCGGATTTTGAGTCTGCCTATTCTGAATTGAAGACAGACGAGGGTAGATTATGAGATTAGACTTTCTTAATGAAGAGATTTTGATGTCGGCGTCGAAAGTTTAGATTCATTAGTATTGAAAGATGGGAATATTTGCGTCAAGAGTTATTCATTAGTTTATCGATTCTTTGTTTTCGGGGCAAATTACGTAGTGCAGTATTTTAATTTAAATACATATAGAAATAATTTGTATGACACTATTTTTGACTTTTTACCAAGCTTTAAATAGTATAAAAGATTAAAAGAACAAAAACATTGACCGATCAGTCAGCATAACAATTAAATAACTGAATTTTGAAAACTTTTAAAATAATAAAATCATTGAAATAAAAATGTAAAGACGCACATTTACAATTATTTGGATATGTTGCAAATATGTAAGATAACGATATTGCAATAATACTATATTATTATAAGAATACAATATATTCATATCTGTAAGATAACAATATTAGAGAGCGCTTAATAAACTGCTATCTTGGCAACAAGCTAAGTTGCGACGTTTCAACACGTAATAACAAAAGATCTTCCTGTGATCAAATAAGTTGCCTATTAATAACACAAGACGTTTTAACACGTAATGACAGAAGATATTTTTGTGATTCACTCAGTTCCCTATTAATGACAGAAGACGTTTATAATAACTTATCATGTGCCTCCTTTATTAAGGCGGTGAAGGTCTCAAAAAACGACTGTACTTAGTGTAAGTAGTTCTGATATGAGTAAAACTATTATCTATATCTTTAAATGTTAATTATTTCTCTTATATTATACATTACAAATGTAAAACACTACTTAAATTACCTTGAATAAGCCCGTTTATTAATACTAATGTTTTAAGCTAAACTAATATGTTTTGAAATACATATTTAAAATAATCAAATATTTCGACCTAAGCATGTTAATTAAATAGGCAATCTTCATATTAACATGAACATTTTAAAAAATAATAATTTTCAAAGGCATGTACTGAGTGATTTGACATCATCATAAGAGTTTCAAAATGAAAAAATGAAATGGAAATTTCGGGTCGGCCATCAACTGGAAACGAGTGACATTTTCCATCACACTTAAACTGATGAATGGGGCGGAATTTATCATGAGGTTTATTATTGAGATATACATTAATATATCTCATGATCCGAGAGGAATCATCGTTTTCAATTACTTCCCTTCCTTAGAGATATTTTTCAAAGGCAGGAGACAGTTTCGAATTGAAGACAGACAAGTACGGAATGGCGGGCGTTGGACTTTTCTTAATGAAGAAATTTTAACGTCTCCCAGAGGTTTGAGGCCATTAATATTGAGAGAAGGGGATCTTTTAAGTTCCTTTTGCATCGTGACGCAGAGTAATTTGGTTTGTGCTGTTCGCTTTTCTGTCTTTGGAGTGTTTTAAACAGTTCTGGAAACGGGATTCGGCAAATTGTGGGCCATGATGGGAAAAACAGTAGGGTGTGGTTGTGCCATTTTACCTCGCAAGTCGGAAGATCCATTTTGTATCAGATTTATTCACCAAGTTAAAATTACGCCGTTTTTTAAACATTATTGCATTAAGCATTCAAGGGATTCAGATGAGAGAGTTTGCTTCATTAAAGAGAGGACAAAATTGCAAATTTTCTCATTAGACGGAGAGAATTAGGTAAAAATCATGCCGATCTCCACAAATGAATTAGGAGATTAAATGCACTTTTTATGTTTTAAAAACATTAAAAATGTTTTCAAGATAATTGGATATGTTAAACATTTATGCTTAGCTTTCTGTTCAGTTTCAGGTCAAATATTTATAAATTCCATCTTAAAAGAAGGCTATTAATCGGCTGCTTGTACAAACGAAAATTAATGTGAAAACTCATTCGAAAGAAAAATATTGGATGGAAGAATATTTTAAATATTATATTATTAAAAGTCATATTTTATATTTGTGAAATAGTAAATGATTTCAGTCAAAATTAAATTTATTAATACAGATTCCTTTTTTAGCTGAATGTTATAAATCACGTCTTAAATGGTGGCCTTTTTTATTATATTTATTAATCGGCTGTCTATATTAATGAAAATTAGTATGAAAAAACTTTAGAAAGAAAAATATTTTAAATATGCAATTATTAAAAGTCAGACTTTTGTACTTTACCTTTATATTTTTAGAAAAGCTCTTTTAGTTTGTAAATAAAGATTCAATGTGATAGTTTTAACACTGAATATATCAGAAAACAAAATTCTTATCTTTTTTAATAAATATTTTCTTTAAAATTCATTGCAAAATTATGTGGACACCGTATGCAGTTCCATTTTGTATTTTATTTATTCAGCATATTTCTTAATAATTAACAATATATCTAATTTTATTTTTCCAAATATCCGATTGATAAAAGTGGGTGTGTAATGTGTATTTTGAAATGCATATTCTGCTAAAAAGTGACCAATTTATTATAAAGAATATAATAAACATTAATAATAAAATTTTACTTCAAACGACATTGTGAATTAGCTTCAACAAAAATGCAGATGCAACTCTAAAATGCCCATTTTTAATGAAATGATTGTCAAATAATCACCCTCATGAATTGTAATATGTATATGACAGAACTACCACGAGTCACTATGTTATTTTTAAAATGCTATGATTAATGAAATGTTTAATAACTAGGCAACAAAAGTAATTAATAATGAGGTCTTCGTAAATATGTTTGGTAGAATTACCTCTGAAGACTATGCATAATAAATAACAGCGTGAAATAAGTTCGACTTCAAATATTTTCAGAATCTCTTAATAGATGGAAATTTACTGTCTATTACCAGACATTGCCATTCTTTGATATCTTAAAAAAAGGAACTTTTGGATGGATTCATGGTTAGTTTCCTCTAATTATTTTGTCTTTTTAAAGGCATTATATGTTAGAAAATACATTTGAGCTACGGTAAAACAAAAAATTTAAAACATTCTGAATTATTTTATATAACAAACAAAGAAGATTCAGCGACACTATAGACTGAACAAGTAATTTATTTTTTTAATTTTATTTCCTTTGAAAACTTATTTACCAAAGAAAATATTTTCCAGCTGGTTTTATTTCGGAACTGGAAAGCTGGTTGAAAAACGAAATCTTATTGTTATTTTTTCCTCCTTTTTTCATCCAGAGTTATTTTTAAAAATAAGCAATTGGATTTTGAGGAAACCAGAAAAAGAGAAATGAAAAATTTCCTTAAAAAAACACTGCACCCTGCTACAGAAAGCATAAAAGCACTTTTATGTTTTCACTTTATATCTAGCATATATATTTCCGAAAAAAAAAGGATACTTTATTTCCCTGCAGTACCAGAAGAATATGAGTTAGCACTTGCTTTGGCTTTTTATTTTTCTCCGCTAAACCCTTTTTTCCTTATGAAAAAAAAAGAAGTTATTTAAGCTTTCTCGTGGGAGTTACAGTTTTGCGTTACTAAAAAAAAAAAAAAAATATGGGAAAAAAAAAAAAAAAAAAGGTTATATCTATGAACTGTCTTATCCTCGTGAAGTTTCGATGGACCAAAAAAGTATATCGTTTCACTTGCCTTTATCGATATCGAGCGAGCAATCGATTGGATGCAAATATTGATGGTGTTTTATAATTCAAATTCTTATTTCTGAGACATATTAAACTTTTAACTTTGGAGATACATAATTCCATTATTGCATTTTTCTGAAAAGATTTCGAGAAGTTTTAATCCTCAACACAGTGAATCACAAATTTTTTAGAGTGAATTTAACCACGCTTTTATAAAAATTAAATTCATTGCTTTTATATCTGTAAAAGTAATTTTGATAGTTATTTTAAATTCCAGTTCTGCTACAACATTGACATGGAAAATCAAATCTTATATCTTTAAAACTAGATACAAAATACATTTGTGGATTTAGTTTGTAAAAAAAAAAGTCACATACATGTACTTAATTTTAATTATTAGTAATGATTTATATAAAAAATAAATATAATAACTTCATAAGTAGATAAATAAATCCAAGCGTAATATACTAGAACGCCTTCAATATATATATATATATATACAGATACTGAACTCTGATTTATTATAATTCATTGTTTACAAGAAATGAAAATTAAAGATTAAAATTTGATTCAAAAATGCATGATTAAATCACAAGTACAGTTCACTCCAATGTCGAGGATTTTTGGAGTTCTTGAATCTACGTCAAATCTAATTACCTGGTCTGGCAGACATTAATTTTCTCACAAGGACTCAAGGGACGCACTATGAAAACAGGTGGAATCTCCTTCCTATTTAGTCATTTCGGAGAAAAAAAGTAAAACAACACTTCTGGTCGACTCGTCGTAGAACTCTCTGCCTTCCTCACCAAAGGTATTTTTAAAACAACCCATCAAGAGAAGGGTGTCAGCTTCCCTCACTTCTCTTCGGAGTAGACATTTCTTAGCTCGTGATCTATCCCACATCTCGATGAAACTACTTCTAGTTCATATTCAATCTGTAGTTGTTTCGACCTATGAAAGTCGCACAGACGTTTGCTCATTTCCTGAGTCTCGTTATACATGATACTGAATATCTGCTATTAGATTTGAGTGACAGGTTGTTCTTATGTGTACAAAACATTAACTATCGGTATTATAACTACCCACAATATTGTTTTGTCTTCAGTCAGAGTTGATTGATGGGTTGGATATTATGCTTGTCAAATAATATACACTGAAGTGACAAAAGTCATGGGATACCTCTTAATATCGTGTCGGCCCTCCTTTCGCCCGGCGAAGTGCAGCAACTCGACGTGGCATGGACTCAACAAGTCGTTGGAAGTCTTCTGTTGGAATATTGAGCCATGCTGTCTCGATAGACGTCCATAATTCTGAAAGCGTTGATGGTGCAGGATTTTGGCCACGAACAGACCTCTCGATGATGTCCCATAAATGCTCGATGGGATTCATGTCGGGCTATCTAGGTGGCCAGATCATTCGTTGGAATTGTCCAGAATGTTATTCAAACCAATCGCGAACAGTTGTGGCCCGGTGACATGGCGCATTGTCATCCATAAAAATCCCATCGTTGTTTGGGTACATGAAGTCCATGAATGGCTGCAAGTGATCTCCAAGTAGCTGAACATAAGCATTTCCAGTCAATGTTCGGTCCATTCGCACCAGAGGACCAAGTCCATGCCATGAAAAAACAGTCCACACCATTACGGAGCCACCACCAGCTTGAACAGTGCCTTGCTGGCAGTTTGGGTCCATGGCTTCGTGGGGTCTGGGCCACATTCGAACCCTACCATCAGCTCTTACCAACTGAAATCGTAACTCATCGGACCAGGCCATGGGTTTTCCATTCATCTAGGGACCAACCGATATGCTCATGTGCCCACGAGAGTCGCTGCAAGCTATGTCGTTCTGTCAGTAAAGGCACTCGAGTCGGTCTTTTGCTGGAATAGCCCAAGAAGGCCAAATTTCTCCGCACAGTTTTAACAGACAAGTCCCTTGTACGTCCCACATTGATTTCTGCGGTTATTTGACGCAGTGTTGCTTGTCTGTTAGAATTTACGACTCTTTGCAGACGTCGCCGGTCTCGGTCCTTAAGTGCAGGCGGTCGACCACTGCGCTGTCCATGGTGGGATGTTATGCCTGAAATTTCATACTCTCGGCACACTCTTGACACAGTGGATCTGGGAATGTTGAATTCGCTAAAGATTTCCGAAATGGCATGACCCATGCATCTAGCTCCAACTAACATTCCGCGTTCAAAGTCTGTTAATTCCCGTCGTGCGGTCATCATCACGTCAAAACCTCTTCACATGAATAACTTGAACAGAAATGAAAGCTCTGCGAAAGCACTGCGCATTTATACCTGTTCTACGCGATGCTACTGCCATCTGAAAATTTACATATTGCTATCCCATGATTTTTATCACTCCATTGTACATTTCCTCTCTTCTGGGAATGAAATGCAAAACACTTTCAGTGAGAAAAAAGTGCTACAGCACTAAAACATCTTACTCTAAACAAGTAACACTTAAAAAGCGACACATTTGTTTAAGAACTATTGATTATTTAAAATGAAGTAATATTTTAAATCTTTCAAAATAATTTTCGGAAAACTAAACATTTACTTCATAAAAACCTATTAAAATTGTTTAATTTAGAAAGTGAATACTTTATATATCAATTCAGCTATGTAGAAATCAATGCAGGCCTGTTGAAAATCAAAATGCATATTTTTAAAAATATTGCAAAAATAGGCTATTTTGACAATTGTAAAATGATCAGTTTAAATGAAATGATTATCAATTAATAACCCTGATGAATTGATCATGTTTGTTTTCTTAAATGACAGAACCATCTCGAGTCACTATGCTATTTTTCAAATACTGTGATTAATAAAAAGATTATCAAATAAGCAACATAATGAATTGATAATCATGTCTTTGTAAATATGTTTGGTAAAATTACCTTTGAAAACTTTTCCTTATAAATAACTTTGTTTTCGACATCAAAATTTTTCAAAAACTTTTAATAAACTGTCAATTAGCAAACGTTACCATTCTTTGGTATCTTAAAAAAGGAACTTTTTGATGGATTTTATGGTGAGTTTCCACCAATTATTTTGTATTTTTAAATTCATTATTTGTTAGAAAATAGATTTAATCTCGAGAAAAACAAAAAAATTAAAAACATTCTGAATTATTTTGTATAACTAGCAAAGAAGATTCAGCACGACTAAAGGTTGGACACGCAATTTATTTTTTTTTTAATTTTGTTTCTTTTGAAAACTCAATTACCAAAGGAAATATTTTCCGGCTGGTTTTATTTCAGAACTGCAAAACTGGTTGCAAAACGAGATCTTATTGTTATTTTTTCCTCCTTTTTCATCCAGAGTTACCTTAAAAAATAAGCAATTGGATTTTGAGGAAACCTGAAAAAGAGAAATGAAAAATTTCCTCAAAAAAAAACATTGCACCCTGCTCCAAAAAGCATAAAAGCACTTTTATGTTTTCACTTTATATCTAACATAAACATTTCTGAAAAAAAAGGATACTTTGTTTCTCTGCAGTACCGGAAGAATATGATTTAGCACTTGCTTTCGCGTTTTATTTTTCTCCGCTAACCCCTTTTATCCTTATGAAAAAAAAAAATTGTATATGTTATTTAAACTTTTTAGTGAAAGTTAAAGTTTTGCGTTACTAAAAAAATAAAAAATGTAAAAAAAAAAAAAACATTGTTATATCTATGAACTGTCTTATCCTAGTGAAATTTCGATGGACCAATAAAGAATATCGTTTCCCTTGCCGTTATCGATATCGAGTGAGAAATCGATGGTGTTTTATAATTCCGATCCTTATCTCTGAGACATATTAAACTGTTACCTTTGGAGTGTTTGGAGATACATAACTCAAATATTGCATTTTTCTGGAAAGAACCAGAAAGATTTCTAGAAGTTTTAATCCTCAATGCATTGAATCATAAATTTATATTAAATCATATAGTTATTTTAAATTTCAATTCTGATATAGCATTGACTTGGAAAAATCATATTGTTTTGTTTTGTTTTTTGTAAAAAGAAATTAATACATGCACTTAATTTTGTTTATTTATTATTGTTTAATGTACAAAAGAAAAATTCATAAATAGATAAATAAATCTAAACGTAATATATGGTGCATAATATGAGCAGTAAAACATTTTATTCTTAACATTTAACATTAAGAAATCGATAAATTTTCCTTAAGAACTGTTGATAATTTAAAATGAAGGTAACATTTTAAATATTTCAAATGAATCGTGTGAAATTGAAATATTAACTTTATAGAAACTTTTTAAAATTTACTTAATGTATAACATGAATGCTAATTATATACAGCTATAAACATAGAATGAAAATGTATAATTTTTAAAGATATTGCAAAACATAGGGTTTTTTTTTATAACAAACAAAATTTTAAAGTTAAAACGATGTAAGATATAGTTTTTGTTCAAATATTATAAAAAAAGAATCCATGCCAACGTTTTGGAGATACTTCTTATGGAATTACAAAATTCATATTGTTATCTTGCAAATGGGAAAATAAACACATTTGAAACATGTCCAGATAATTAGAATATGTTTCTTATTTCAATTATTTTATGATGTGTAATAGTTATAAAAATAAAAATGTTTAAAATTCAGTCATTCAATTTTTATGTTGATTGACCAGCCATTTTTTTCATTTTAAGCCTTTATACGTTTTAAAAAGAGTGCCGTACAAATTATTTCTATGTTTATTGGAATTAAAATACTGAACTACATAATTTTCCTCGAAGACAAAGAATCGATAAACTAATGAATAACTCACTAACTAACTGACTGAAAATATTTAGATCTCCATACATTAATGAATCTAAACTTTCGGCGCCGATATCAAAAACCCTTCATTAAGAAATTCGACTCTCCTAATCTATCCTTGTCTGTTTTGAACTCAGATTCGTCAGACTCAAAACCGCCTTTGAAAAATATCTTTCCGGAAGCGAAGTAATTGAAAAAGATGATTCCTCAAGAATCATAAGGTATAATAATGTATATATCAATAATAAACCTGATGATAAATTCATGCATTCATCAGAAAAATTCTGATGGAAGATGTCAGATGCTCCAAGAGGAATTAGTTGACGTCCAGACAAAAATTTCCATTTCATCTTTTCGGTGAGAATATTTATGCCGATATCTAATCACTGAGGTTATCAACTTGAAAGTGGTTTTCTTTTATATGTATATTCTCCCTCAATCTGGAGATTTATTATGTTGAAATATAGATGTTCAGATTATTGTCTTTTCAGATGTTTTCACGTGCTCCTGTTGACTGTATAATACTTGCATACAGAATTCAGTATTTTGATTACTATAATATAGTATTAGGACATACATATGTTATAACAGCCAATTTTGTCAATTGAAAATATCACGTTAATTTAAAAATTCAAATGTGTTATCTGAATGTTGAAATATTAAATAGCTCTAAAGGCATATGCATTTTGTTGTAATATTCTTTTTTAAAGTTTTTTGCATTATATAATTTTAAATTAAATATTCAAATTTTAGAAAACTTTCATTTTTCAGCTATCAAAATTTCGATAATTGAATACATTTATATTTAAGGAAATTATCTAATTATTTTAAAATAAAAATTTAAAAAAAAAAAATTCTCGATAGAAGGTAATGCGCACTAATAAAAATTTAGAATTTTAGCTTTAATATCAATAATTTCTATTAGTTAAACTAGAAAATCATTTTAAGTTTAAATAGTTTATTTTATTTTATTATTTTAATGCAAATATTTTCTCAAAATAATGGAACAAATTCATATTTATTTTTTTATTACAGAATCCGTAACATAGCTAGTAAAATTATTATTATTATTTTTATAACATTTTTTACATACAAATACAATTAACTTAATTTTAAAAGATTTATATTTTTTTTTAATATAAGGTAATGTTTCAAAACTGTTGTGTAACAAAAATTTACAGTTGTATTGAAAATTAGCTTCATTTTTTTTTTTTATTTATTTTTAATTAAAATATAAATATTCTTATAAAAAATAAATAGAGAAGTTAACATTCTGATTTAATGTCGGTTATTAATTAATAAATTATATTATAGATAAATTTATTTCTTATCATCATTACAAGCAAAATATAAATTTCAAAAAATACAAGTATGGGAGTTTGATATATATATAATTCTAAATTTTTAAATCGATGAATTTATTAATGTTTTGTTATACATACAATTTCTAAATTAATATAAATTATAAAATGAAGTGATAAAATGAGTAGATGGTAATCAAAATAATGGAAACACCAGTGAATAAAAGTGACATTTAAGAAAGCGCTTTGTAAGCATTAAAATGTAATCTTAGTTGCTAGTTTTTTTAATATAAAATGTAAATATCTTTGTAGCATTAGGTAGTTTTAGTGAAGTTGTATATGTCTTGGATTTCTGTCAAAAGCGTAAAATGTCAGACCTCACAGATTTTCAAAGATGTCAAATAGTAGGAGGACGATTAGATGAAGCGCCTGTAACCAAAGCATCCCAACTTTTAATCGTTCTTGAGGTGCGGTGTCTAAATTCATAATAGCGTACACACAATGCGGCAAGAATAGCGCCGCAAAGCCAAATAGTGGAGTGAAGGAGAAGCTCAGTGAAAGAGACCGACAGGTATTGAAGCGGACTGTAATATCTAAAAAGAAAAGAATGCAGCCAAAGTGATAGCAGAGCTCAATCATCATCTGAATTCTCCAGTGCCAATAATTATAGTTAAGAAGAACCTTCATAAACAGGGCCTTTATGGAAGAGCAGCCAATCCCAAACCCTTTGCTACATCTGTTAATGTAAAATATCATCTACCGTGATGCAACAATCTCCAAACGTGTTCGATTGATAAGCGGAAGACAGGTACGAGTATATGGTCAGACGAATCATCTTTCACACTTCTCCCTACAATAGAATAGGTGCACGTTTGGAGGACACTTGCACAAGCGTATGATTGTCATTGTCTCCTTCCATCTGTCAAGCATAGAGGGGAATCTGCCATGGTATGGGTGGCCATGTCGTGGTTTTCTGACATCCCAATCGTAACTAGGAAGAAATTTTAGCAAACCAGGTCCCTCCTATGATACAAACTTTATTTCCTGAAAGAGATGGAATTTTCCATGATGATAATTCAGCTATTCAAGCATTGCAATAACCTGTAAGGCAAATGTCAAGCAAATAATTTTTGATTTGTTATGTTTGTTTAACTAAGCAAATTAATCGTACGAAAAAAATAATTACATTTTACAGGTTTACATATACTTTTTATCTCACATGTCCTTTTTCTACATAGTAATCTTATTTACCTCTTACTTATTAATCTGAAATAAGTGATCCTTGACATATAACTAATCATGACTAATTATATGAGTTTTTTAAAAACAAATAGTTTTTGCAATTAATGAAGCTTCATTTCAATTAAATATGAGCTTTTCATTAGGGGAATTAAAACAACAAGTAACACTTTAAGAAGGAATTCTTTAATTAATAAAACATTTAATACACTGAATTGAATTTCATACGATAACAAACAATTCATTGGAAACAAGGTTACTTTTTTTCCCCAAACAGGTTTTCAAATGATTTTTGGCTTACTCAAATTTGAGTAGTGACAACTGTTATGGTTAATTTAATTTTTTTCTTCTTTAATTAAAATACTTGAGATATTAAGAAGCTAGGCAGAATAATTAAATTGTTAATTAATTGTTTGTTGACGTGAAATTTTGTGGGATTTTAAATGTTCAGCAGAAATATTTCTCCATTTCTAATTGAAAGCCAGCCTAAACTGTTTTCAAATGGGTAGTTAAATTTATTTTAAATATTTTTGTGTAATGTTTCGTAATGTTTTAAAGCAGTTTTTTATTGTTTTTAACTGAAATATGTGCAAAACTTTGGTTTCAATTAGCAAAATCCATAAAATAAATATCATGTTTGCAGTTTTACAAATAATTTAAATTGTTTTATCATCTTTTTTAATTTTCAAACAAAAATATATTTCAATACAATTATTTTAGTTTTTAATCTTAAAATGGTGTTTGTTTAAGATTTTTGTGCAATATTTTTAAAAATATGCATATTCATTTTCTATATATAGCTGTATTGATACTTAGCGTTCACTTTATAAATAAAACAACTTTAAAAAAACATTCTGTAAAGTGTTTAAGTGTTGCTTGTTTAGAATAAAATGTTTTAATGTACATATTATGCACAGTATATTACACTTATATTTTACCTACTTACGAAGTTATTTTATTTATTATTTATATAAAACATTAATCATTATAGGATTTTTTTTTTACAAAACAAATCCACAAATATATTTTGTATCTAATTCTATAGATATACAATTTGATTTTTCCAAGTCAATGTCACATCAGAACTGGAATTTCAAGTGACTAACAAAATTATTTTTATACTACTTAAAGCAATGAATTTAATTTTTGAAAACGCACGGTGCCATTCCTTCTAAAATATTTAGGATTCAATGCATTGAGGATTAAAACTTCTCGAAATTTTTCTTGTTCTTTCTAGAAAAATGCAATATTTTATTTATGTATTTCTTAACACTTTCAAAGTTTAAAGTTTAATATGTTTCGGAGATAAGCACTGGAATTATAAGACACCATTGATGTTTGCATCCTATCGATTTCTCGCTCGATATCGATAAAGGCAAGTGGAACGATATTCTTTTTTGGACCATCGAAACTTCACGAGGATAAGACAGTTCATAGATATAACATTTCTTTATTTCTTTTTCTTTTTTTAGTAATGTAAAACTGTAACTTATACATTTTTTTTTCTTTTTTTCTCATAAGGAAAGAAAAGTGTTAGCGGAGAAAAATAAAACACGAAAGCAAATGCTAAATTATATTCTTCTGGTACTGCAGAGAAATAAAGTATCCTTTTTTTCCAGAAATATATATGCTAGATAAAAAATGAAAACATAGTGCTTTTATGCTTTCTGTAGCAGGATGCAGTGTTTTTTTAAGGAAATTTGTCATTTCTCTTTTCCTGGTTTCCTCAAAATCCAATTGCTTATTTTTAAAGGTACATCTGGATGAACAAAACGAGGAAAAAATAACAATAAGATTTCGTTTTTCAAGCAGTTTTCCAGTTCTGAAATAAAAGCCAGTCGGAAAATATCCTAAAAAAATATTTCCTTTGGTAAATAGCTTTTCAAAAGAAAGGAAATTAAAAAAATAAATTACTTGTTGCAGCTTTAGTCATGCTGAATCTTCTTTATTAGTTATACAAAATAATACAAAATGTTTTTAATTTTTTGTTTTTCCCTAGATCAAATTTACTTTATAACAAATAATGCCTTTAAAAAGACAAAATAATTGGAGGAAACTAACCTAAAAATCAATCTAAAAGTTTCTTTTTTAAGATATCAAAGAATGACAACGTTTGGTAATTGACAGTTTGTTAAGAGTTAAGTCGAACTTATTTTCACAGTGTTATTTATAATGCATATCTTTTAGAGGTAATTTACCGAACATATTTACGAAGACATCACTATCAATTAATTACGTTGCCTAGTTAATGAACTTTTTATTAATCATAGCATTTTGAAATTGTGAATCGTGGATGTTCTATCATATACATATTTCAATTCATAGGGGATTAATTGATAATCATTTCATTAAAATTACATTTTAGAGTTGTATCTACATTTTTGTTGAAGTTAATTTACAAAATCAAAAAATAAGTACATCTATCAATTTATTTTTACAAAAAACAATACAAAACAATTTGACTTTTAAAGGCAATGCTGTATCAGAATTGGAATTTAAAGTACCTATACGAAGGAATTTTATAATATTTATAAAAGCAATGAATTTAATTTTCTAAAAATGCATTGTTAAATTCATTAGAAAAGATTTGTGATTCAATGTATTAAGGATTAAATCTTGGAATTCTTGCTATTTCCAGAAATATGCTGTATTTGATTTATGTATCTCCAAACACTCCCAAGTTTAAAGTTTAATATGTCTCAGAGAAAAGGATTGGAATTATAAGACACCATCGATGTTTGCATCGTATCGATTTCTCGCTCGATATCGATTAAAAATAGTGAAACAATATTCATTTTTGGTCCATCGAAATTTCACGAGGATATGACAGTTCATGGATATAACCTTTATTTTTTATTTTATATTTTTTTAGTAACGCAAAACTGTAACTCCCACAAGAAAGCTTAAATAACTTCTTTTTTTTTCATAAGGAAAAAGGGGTTAGCGGAGAAAAATAAAAAGCGAAAGCAAGTGCTAAATCATATTCTTCTGGTACTGCAGGGAAATAAAGTATCCTTTTTTTTTGGAAATATATATGCTAGATGTAAAGTGAAAACATAAAAGTGCTTTTATGCTTTCTGTAGCAGGGTGCAGTATTTTTTTAAGCAAACTTTTCATTTCTCTTTTTCTGGTTTCCTCAAAATCCAATTATTTATTTTTGTAAGGTAACTCTGGATGAAAAAGGGAGAAAAAATAACAATAAGATTTTGTTTTTTAACCGTTTTTCCAGTTCTGAAATAAAACCAGCCAGAAAAAGTAAAATAAAAAAAATAAACTTCTTGTTCAACCTTTAGTTTCTTTGTTTTATACAAAATAATTTAGAATGTTTTAAATTTTTTGTTTTTCTGGATCTCAATTCTATATTCTAACTAATAATGCCTTTAAAAATATAAAATAATTAGGGGAAACTCTCCGTAAAATCCTTCAAAAGTTCCTTTTTTAAGATATCAAAGAATGGCAAAGTTTG
Organism: Caerostris darwini; assembly: GCA_021605075.1. Lineage (NCBI taxonomy): Eukaryota > Metazoa > Arthropoda > Arachnida > Araneae > Araneidae > Caerostris > Caerostris darwini. The sequence continues at coordinate 292,763 of BPLQ01014758.1, read as the reverse complement.
GTAATTGACAGTTTATTAAGATTTTCTGAAAATTTTCGAAGTCGAGTTTATTTTCAACCTGTTATTCATAATGCATATTTTTCAGCGATAATTTTACCAAACATATTTACAAAGACATTATTATCAATTCATTGCGTGGCCTAGTTGATAAACATTTCATTAATAATAGCATTTTAAATATAGCATTGTGATTCGAGGTGGTTTTGTCATATACATATTTCAATTCCTCAGGATGTTTAATTGATAATCGTTTCATTAAAAGTGGACATGTTAGAGATGCACCTGCATTTTTGTTGTTGCTAAGATGCTATGCCTCTTTGAAGAAAACTTTTATAATTAATGTTAAATATGTAGTTCTTTATAATAATTTAATTCTTTATAACAACGGTTTTAATAATTGTTTATAGAATTTTATTAATTGGTTAAAAAAATTTTAAATTTTGTTACTGGAATCTGAGTTACAAAATTCAGTTAAAAACGAAATTTGTTATAATAAATTAAATTATGCCTGAAAATATTTACTACTTCCCAAAAACTGTGACTTTTAATAATAGAATAATATTTAAAATATTATTTTATTAAATATTTCTATTTCCAACATGTTTTCATATTAATTTTCATTTACATAGACAGCCGATCAATAGAATACAATTAAAAATATCTTCTTTTAAGATGTGATTTATAAATATTGGTAATTCTTGAACAGAAAGCCAAATACAAAAATTTAACATATCTAATTATCTTGAAAACACTTTTAATGCATAACGAACATAAAAAATGCCTTTAATCTCCTAATTCATTTGTGGAGATCGGCATGATTTTTACCTAATTCTCTCCATCTAATGAGAAAATTTGCAATTTTGTCCTCTCTTTAATGAAGCCAACTCTCTCATCTGAATCCCCTTGAATGCTTAATGTAATAATATTTAGAACCATTGCAATTTTAAAATGGTGAATAAATCTGGTACAAAATGGATCTCCCACCTGCGAGGAAAAATGGCACAACCACTCCCACTGTTTTTCCCATCATGTTAAATGTGTTAAAACTATAACAAATGTGAAATACTATTTAACTTATCTTGAATAAACCAACTCACTTAATGCCAATTTTATAAGCTAAATTAGTATGTTTTGAAATACATACTTTTGAAGAAAGTGAAAAGATGAAATGGAAATTTGTAGTCGGTCATCAGCTGGAAACGAGTGACATTTTCCATCAGACTTAAACTGATGAATGGGTGGAATTTATCATGGGCTTTATTATTGAGATATACATTAATATATCTCATGATCCGCAAAGGAATCATCCGTTTCAATTACTTCCCTTCCGGAGAGATATTTTTCAAAGGCAGGAAACGGAGTGGCGGGGATGGACTTTTCTTAATGAAGAGATTTTGACGTCTCCACTAGCGGTTTGAGGCCATTAATATTGAGAGAAAAGGATCTTTTAAGTTCCCTCTGCAGAGCGACGAAGAATTATTTGGTTTGTGCTGTTCGCTTTTCAGTCTTTCAAGTGTTTTAAACAGTTCTGGAAACGGGATTCGACAAATTGTGGGCCATGAGGGGAAAAAAATTAGGTTGTGGTTGGGCCATTTTACCTCGAGATCTATTTAGTAAAAGATTTATTCTCCAATTTATAATTCCGACGGTTCTAAACATTATTGCATTAAGCATTCAAGTGATTCAGACGAGAGAGTTTGCTTCATTAAAGACAGGACAAAATGGAAAATATTCTCATTAGATGGAGAGAATTAGGTAAAAATCATGCCGATCTCCACAAATGAATTAGGTGATTAAATGCATTTTTTAGGTTTGAAATATATAAAAAAATTCAGTTTCTTGCTGTTCAGTTTCTGCTCGAGAACAGATATAAATCTCATCTTAAAAGCAGCCATTTTTTTTTTGTAATCCATTAATCGTTTTTGACATAAAGTGAAAATTAATATGAAAACACATTGGAAAGACAAATATTTAATGAAAGAATATTTTAACTATTATTCTCTTATGGAAAGTCATAGTTTTTTGGACAATAGAAAATGTTTTCAGGCATAATTTAATTTAATAATACGGTCCTTTTTAGCTGAATTTTGTAACTCAGTTTTCAGTAACTATATTTAAAACAATTATTAAAATTTCCATTTGCTTAGTTTCTTTTCTGGCCTCGAAGATTTAATTGAATGGAACTACTGAAGTTTGCAAATAAAAATGTCTTAATGTCACAGAGAACTTGAAGCAGTCCTTAATGTGGCCCGGAGGAGAGTTCTTTCCCGATTTAAACACTGTTTCCGATCTGAATTAGTTATTAAAATTACCTTGCGATCGATTTTGCATTTGCCTGGATTGCCTGTCTGGGAATTGTGGGCCGCTTTCTTCTGATCTGGTGGTCGCCGAGTTGCATTCAAAATGAAAGTGTCACATCGAAAATGCCAATTTTGTCGTGATTGAAAGAGTAATCTTAATCTATTTGCTTTTTATGGCCGTCTAGGATTCATATGGCGCTTTTTAATATGTCAACTAATAATATTGGACAGATCCTCAAACATGTAACACAACTAATATATCAGAAAAACTCCCATAATCCGCGATGAAGAGTTTAACAATAGATCTCGTCACATTAACAGAGTTCGTAACATACTGCTAACTTGACCTTCACCTTCTAACTTGACTATGTTTTAATTTGCGACATCTCAACACTTTATGGCAGAAGACTTCTGTGACCAATCAGTTGCCTATTAATGACAGAAGATCTTCCTGGATGAATCAGTTTCTTATTAATGACAGAGGATGATTCAACACATAATTACAGAATATCCTCCTTGGAACAATCAGTTGCTGATTAATGACAAAAGATGTTTCATCACCTAATGACAGAAGAACTTCCTGTGATCCAATCAGTAGTCTATTAATGGCAGAAGACATTAAGAATAATTTATCGCTCGCCTTCTTTTATTAAGGCAATGAAAGTTTTAAAGACTGACATTTATGACTGTACATAGTTCTCATAGGATCACAACTACACTCATGTCCATAAATTAAGGATAATGAAGTTCAGGCAAAGAAAGAGACAGAAGCAAAACAAATTTGACTTATTTGTAAAGTCTATTTATTGAACAAAAGGTAAAGAGCAAAAAAGATGCTATATGTTTGACATAATTAATAAAAATTGCGATTTTTACTCCCTGGAGCAAATTTCAAAAAAGAACCTATTTACAAAAAACAGTATAACATGGTTAGTATGATGGTTAATATGGAGTATGTCTCCCGGACGATGCAATACAGGCCTTACAACGCCTAGACATGCTGAGTATCAAATTATCAATCTGATCTTGGGGAATATTACACCACTCATCAAGCAATGCCCTCCGAAGTTCCGGTTGGCAGGTGGGAGGGGGTTGATGGACTGCAATTTGTCGGCCAAGCATATCCCACACATGCTCTATTGGATTAAAGTCCGGTGAGTATGCTGGCCAATCCATACGCGTGATATCCTCCAATTGAAGGCATTCGTCTACAATGTTTGCACGGTGAGGACGGGCGTTGCCATCCATAAACAGAAATTCAGCACCCATGGCGCCCCGAAACAAACGTACATGTTGTTCCAGAATGACATCCCGATAGATGTGGCCTGTCATCGTTACACTCTGAACATGCAGGTCAGTTCTGGAATCAAGAATAATTCCTCCCCAAACGAGCCATCCTGCACCACCGTAACGGTGTCATTCAATGGTGTTCTTTTGGTGGTAACTGGTACCTGGCGTTCTCCATATGAAAGTCCGGCGAGAATCAGACTGCAAACTAAACCTGGACTCGTCGGAAAACATCACACCAGGCCACTGTTGCGGTGACACAATGCATGCTCTCTACTCCAGGTTAATCGCAGGCGACAGTGAGTTGCGGTAAGTGGAACACATCTGACAGGCCAACGAGCATATAGACCAATGTGCCCTAAGCGTCTGCACACGGTCTGCCTTGAAACTGTCGTACCGGTAGCTGAAGAGAGCTGACGAGGCAGGTCTGATGCTGTGCTCCGTGTGTTCCTTTTGGCAGTAACTGCTAAATACCGGTCCTCATTCGGCGTTGTAACTCGGGGGCGACCTGTGCTGTAACGTCTACTCACATTACCATCATCTTGGAATCGTTGCCAAAGCCTGGAGATGACACTCTGGGCGATTCCAAGTTCCTGGGATACTTCCAGCTGAAAAATCGTCCAAATGCTTCCTTTGTGCCATAACTATGCGGTTATTGCACTGAAAGGCTTTCAAACCGCTTGTGAACAATTTTACTTCTTTGCCATCATTCCTTATATACCCCTCTCTTACACTCTCGTCATTGTAACGTACTATCCGCGCCATCTGGTGGTTTCCTGTAATTTGCATATTCTTCTTCAAGATGTGTGTGATAATTCTACAGGTGAAATTTTTATTTTAGAGTTCAATTTCTGTGTGATTCTGAATTATCCTTAATTTATGGACATGAGTGTATTATTCATAATGTTAAATGTTAATTATTTGTTTATATTAACTATAACAAATATGAAATACTATTTAACTTATCTTGAATAAACCAACTCACTTAATGCCAATATTATAAGCTGAATTAGTACGTTTTGAAATACATACTTAAAAAATATGATATTTTGACTTGAGCATGTTAATTAATTAGGCACCGAATGACAACGATCTTCAAAATTTAAAGGAAGAGAATTTAAAAATAATCATTTCCAAAAGCAAGTACTGAGTGACATCATCATAAAAGCTTCAAAGGGAAAAAGATTAAATGGAAATTTCTGGTCGGTCATTAGCTGGAAACGAGTGACACTTTTCATCAGACATAAACTGATGAATGGGGGGAATTTATGATGAGGTTTATTATTGAGATATACATTAATATATCTCATGATTCGCGAGGAATCATCCTTTTCAATTACTTCAATTCCGGAGAGATATTTTTCAAAGGCAGAAGACAGTTTTGAATTGAAGGCAGACGAAAGTGGAGTGGCGGGGTTGGACTCTTCTTAATGAAGAGATTTTGATGTCTCCGCGAGAATTTTGGGGCCATTAATATTGAGAGAGAAGAGAATCTTTTAACTTCCTTTTGCATACCGACGCGGAGAGTAATTTGGTTTGTGCTGTTCCCTTTTCTGTCTTTGAAGCGTTTTAAATAGTTCTGGAAACGGGATTCGTCAAATGGTGGGCCATGGCAAGAAAAACAGTAGGGTGTGATTGTCCCATTTTACCTCACAGGTGGGAGATCCATTTTGTACCAGATTTATTCACCAATTTAAAATTCCGACGGTTCTAAACATTATTGCATTAAGTATTCAAGAAATTCAGATGAGAGAGTCGGCTTCATTAAAGAGAGGACAAAGTTGCAAATTTTCTCATTAGATGAAGAAAATTAGGTAAAAGTCATGCCGATCTCCGCAAATGAATTAGGAGATTAAAGGCATTTTTTGTGTTTGGACTGCATTAAAAAGGTTTTCAAGATAATTAGATATGTTAAACAGTTATATTTGTCTTTCTTTTCAGTTTTGTCAAGAATAACATATATATCACATTTTATTTATAAACCACATTGAAATAGAAGCCATTTTTTATTATAAGCTATTAATGGACTGTCTATATAAATGAAAATTAATATGAAAACACATTGGAAAGTGAAATATTTAATGAAAGAATATTTTAAGTATTATTCTATTATTAAAATCATAATTTTTTGGGCAATTGTAAATGTTTTCAGGCATCAAGCATTGTGTTCTTCAATTTAATAATAGGGATTTTCGTTTTAGATGAATTTTGTAACTCAGGTTTCAATAAAAATATTTGAAACATAAAAATTTTAACCAATTTAAAATAATCTTGAAAACAATTATTAAAACAATTGTTATAAAGAATTAAATTATTATAAAGACCTTTATAATTACCATTAATAATAAACCTTTTCTTCAAACAGGCATAGCATCAACAAAAACGTAGATACATCTCTAAAATGCCCATTTTTAATGAAATGATTATCAATTAATCATCCTGATGAATTGAAATATGTATATGACAGAGTTACCTCGAGTCACAATGCTATTTTTAAAATGCTATGATTAATGAAATGTTCATCAAGTATGCAATATAATGAATTGATAAGGATGTCCTCGTAAATATGTTTGGTAGAACTACCTCTGAAATATATACATTATAAATAACACGGCGAAATAAATTCGACTTCAAAAGTTTTCAGAAACTCTTAATAAACTGTCAATTATACAACGTTGCCATTCTTTGATATCTTAAAAAAGGAACATTCGGTTGGATTTTATGATTAGCTTCACCCAAATACTTTGTCTTCTTAAAGGCATTATTTGTTAGGAAACAGATTTGAGCTCCAGAAAGACAAAAAAATGAAAACATTGTGCAATATTGTATATAACTAACAAAGAAGCTTCAGCACGACTAAAGGCGGAGCATGTAGTTTATTTTTTAATTTCTTTTTCTTTTGAAAATTCATTTACCAAAGGAAATATTTTCCAGCTGGTTTTATTTCAGAACTGGAAAACTAGTTGAAAAACGAAATCCTATTGTTATTTTTTTTTCAACCTGAGTTATCTTTAAAAAATAAGCAATTGAATTTTGAGGAAACCAGAAAAAGTGAAATGTAAGCCGAACCGAGAAAAGAAACTGCAAATGGAAAAGATACACACTGGCTTCATGGCCATTATTTTAAGAAATTTAGTTAATGAGGATTTGCAGGTGATCATTATTATTTTTTGGCGTTTCCGTTATGGCAGTGGTAGTTTTTTCATTTGGTATGAAAGGAGAAATAGCTGGAGAGATAGTTTTTGTGCATTACAATTGCAGTTTTGCTCTTCATTTTTTTATGGTTGCTGCTTATTTACTGCTATTTTGAGTCTTCTTTAATTGTATGTTAGGAGTCTTCTTTAATTGTAACCTGGGCTCTGCCTGTGATTAGCAGCATTAATTGCGAATGGTTAAAAGCTCTGGAATAATTAACTTTTGATATCTAATTGAAGCTTAGGGTATGTTTTTTATTGGTGAAATATAATATTTGGATTATTTAATTTGAATAAAAAAAGGTATTTTATTCGAAACTTAAATAAAAGTTCTTGAAATAAATTTTATTTTTTTAATGCGCAAAACTGACTCCCACGAGAAAGCTTAAATAACTTATATATTTTTTTCTTTTTTTTTTTGTTAGGAAAAAATAAAAGATAAATGTTTCTGAGAAATAAAGTATCCATTCATAAAAATTGGCAAAGCGTAGGTTTACGGAGTACCAAAAAAAAAAAAAATAAAAAAATTTTAAATGGCTGCTTAATTATTTATAAAAAAGTCAAAGATACTCAAAAAAAAAAAAAAAAAAAATACTATTCATAAAAAATAAGAAAAAAAATAAAAAGAATTTAAAAGTTAAGTTTTAAAATCGGTACAATTAGGGACCAGTTGTCGATGCCTTTACTATTGCAAAAACGTAAACAAACCCTCCAACCCTTTGTTTACTAAATCACTGATTGGAAATTATGCTGAACGGTGAGAGCCAATAGGAGCATCTGAAAGGTAAAAGGTTAAACATGGTACAAAATACAAAAATCCCCACACAAAAAAAAAAAAAGGCCGATCACAGAACCGTGATTCTTTTTTTTTTCTTTTTTTAATTTTTATTTGATTTTCAAATTTTATACTTTTTATTTGATTTTCGATTTTATAATTTTTATTTTTATTTTTATAATTTTTATTCTAATCCTTTTGTTTCCTTACAAAAAAAAGGGGTAAAAAAGCGAACGAAAAATAAAATAAAAACCTAACTTAATTACCAGTCGGAAAGTCATAAGAATAAAGTTAAAGCACAACGTAGCAGTAAAAAGGGATAGAAAAGGAACAGGATTCTGATCTGAACCCTCAACCTCGCGGTCAAAGATCCGAATCTTTACCCCTGCGCCAATTCTTTTAAATTAAGGAGTTAATTAATTTTAAGCCAAAGTAAATCGTCAGATACGCATTGAGATAAATTCTCAATGAGCAAGGCTCACCCCATTACCTGAACTCGCTTGCGCTTGTTCAGAATAACAGCCATGGTGCTTCTTAAGTTTAGGAAAGCACTCATAGGAGACGTCGTAGACTGCCCTTGGTCTTTTTTGAGATGATTTCACACCTGGGTGATAGGTTGGCAGACTACGGATTAACTCATTGCTAATCTGAGGACATTTTTCAAGAAAATTCTTTGAAATTTTGATAATGTAATCAGGAATAGGCTCGACGTCTAGATCTCGATGGAGGATCTTACGACGAACGAACCATGGTGCGTCAGCAATCATAGCCAGGTGTTTATTTTGAAATACCTGGAGTCTCTTGATGTTTGTGAGCGAGGTAGAGGCCCAGATGGGACTACCATAGACCAGGATAGGCCTAATGATAGATTTGTAGAGCAGAAGCTTGTGTTTGATCGCAAGCCTACTCTTTCGAGAAATTAGGCAGTGGAGTTTAATACTCGCACCAGTTGCTTTAGCAACTGTGTTCTTAATATGGGTATTGAAAGACAATTTTGGGTCTAGAAACAACCCCAGGTATCTATATTCAGTTACCCAGGGGACGGGCTGGCCAAAAAGAGTGATACTCCCTAATGGAGAAAACGCGATCTTCCGAGTAAATAGCATACAGGCTGATTTAGTGGCGTTTACTTTAATTTTCCAGGTGGTTAACCATTTTTCTAGATTGTAAACAGAATATTGTAAGTCTTTAACAGCAAGCTGAGGTGATTTGTTCTGTGTGGCTATCGCCGTATCATCAGCATAGCAGAAAAGAGAGGTCTGGCAGTCTCTCGGAATGTCATTTATGTATAGGTTGAACAGCGCGGGCGCCAATAGCGACCCTTGCGGAACTCCCCCTTCTATTGGTCTGGTTGAGGAAGTAACTCCACCTACTTTGACTAAGAAAGCTCGGGACTGCAGGTAGGAGCGAAGAATCTTAATAATTTGGGGTGAAAAATCAAGTCGCATGAGCTTGAATAGTAAGCCATTATGCCAAATTTTATCAAAGGCCTTGGCTACGTCCAAAAATAATATTCCCGTAGATTTGCGTTCGTTAAAGCCGTCATGAATCAGCTCTGTCAACCTAAGTAATTGGTGACAGGTTCCTAATTGCTTCCTGAAACCAAATTGTTCAGGTATGATTAAGTCATGAAGATCGCAATGCTGATTCAGGCGTTTAAGTAACGCAGATTCGAATATTTTGCTCAAGCTACTAAGTAGTGAGATAGGACGGTAATTTTGAGGGTAAGCCAAGTTAGCACTTGGCTTAGGAATGGGGCATACTACGGCGGTCTTCCAGCAAGCTGGGAAATGACAGATCCTAAGTAGAAAGTTAAAAAGAATGGTAATATACAGAATGAATTTAATAGGAGTGGACTTTAACATGCGATTGCTAATAAGATCCAGACCAGGGGATTTATTATTCTTGAAGTGTCTGATAATTTCACAGACTTCTTTAGGAGTAATTAAATCTAAGTTGTTGACATGTGGTTTTTGTAAGAAGTCTGTGACTGTAGTGTTGGCGTGTTCGAAGAAATTTTTATCTTCAACATCGTGATTGAGTTCAAATTGAGATTTGAGGCTGTCTGCGAGCAGTTCCGCTTTATCTTCTGGGGAATAAGCTGCTCGGCCGTTGGCGCCCTGCAAGGGCGGAATGTTGTGATATTGTTTGCGTAGGAGGGAACATTTCTTCCAAAGTGATGTTGACTCAGGCGTTAGTGCCTCTATGTCGTCTTGCCAGCGTTGCTGTGTAAAGACGGTGATGGCTTCTCTGATGTCTATTAGTGATTTGTAGTAAAGCCGTAGGAACTCAGGATCTCTCGTCCTTTGCCACCTACGGCGGTAGTAATTCCTGAGTTTGATATTGCTTTTGATATGTTGAGGAAGTCTTTTCGGTGGAGGTTTGAATTTGGGGGAAGAACTTTCCTGCAGACATGTGACATAGATATTGCTGAGTTCTTCGATCCTTTGATCGGCGTCGTTTTCATTGAGTAATTTGAAACTTGGTAACTTTTTATTTTGCATCACATGCCTGAAGTTCTCCCAATTAGTATTTAACTGGTTGGGAACTTTCAGTGATTCAGGGCTGGTATCCAGGGTGAGTAAAACGGGGAGGTGATCAGAATCTAAATCTGTAAGCACCTCAATATCATAGTTAAAGGGGATATATTTAAAGAAAGCAAGATCGAGTACATTACCTCGATGGTTATTATTTCTAATGTCAATTCTAGTAACTTTAAGGGGGGAACAACTTTCACGCCTCTTTGACTTTGGAGAAAACGATTTAGGGCAAACCCATATCGATTAGAATGTCCAAAGTTCCAAGAGGAGTGAAGAGCGTTAAAATCACCAGCGAGAATCACATTATTTCCCATTTTTAGTAGCTTGTTAAAATCCTCCACCGGGAAACCACCTGGATGGCTAGGTTTAACATAAGTAGAAGCAATTTTGATAGGCGGATAGTTGAGCATTTTGATTTCAATAACGGTTGCGTCAGTAGCATCTAGATTTGGAGGTGGAAGGCTATGATGATGAATACTATTTTTTATAAAAATTCCTGTTCCGCCACTTACTCGGGTAGGATGTTGGTTGGGTCTATCAGTACGATAGAACCTGTAGTTGGCGATCAAAGGGTTATAACCAGGAGGCAATTTTGTCTCCTGAACCAAAAACACATCAAGATTCTGCTCTGCTAGGAACTCTCTAACCTCGTGAATTTTGGAACGCAACGAATTAGCGTTCCAGAAACCAATTGAAAGAGACCCAGACCCGAAGTGAGTTAAGCCGTGAGGAACTGACTTTCAGAAAGGACGTCGGTATACGCCTCAAAGAGGTGATACGTCATGTCGAATCGGTTGAGTGAATTCCTCATTTTATCTTTTGCTAGCCCAAATGCTCGCAATATAATCTGACTGTGCGATGGATTATCTCTTACGAGGTTCATCAAACACTGAAAGATCTCCGTCAGCGAACACTCCGAGGAGGGCTGAGCGGGTGCGGAGCTATTCGTGTTAGCAGCGGACAGCGGCTCTCTAGCTATGATTGGCTGGGGGGCGGAGCCTGCTGACTTTTCTTCGTTCCCCTGGCGGAGAATCTGGGAAAAGGCCATTGCAGGTTGGACAGTTCGACTGGTAAAGGTCGATGGCTGCGTCCTGGTAGTAACCTGTTGTTTAGGTTTAGAAGAGGTGGGGGGATTTCTAGATTTACTAGAAGTTTGCTTTTTAGCACCGGATTTTTGTCCGGTCTTGGGCATACGGGGGCATCCGCGCCAGTTCGCAGCATGAGCACCTCCACAGTTAGCACACTTAAGTGGCTGGTCGAGAGGAAGTTGGCATTCTTGTGCCCTATGGGGGCCAGCACACTTAACACAACGTGTTGGAAGCCGGCATACTTCCGACGAGTGGAAGTAGCCCTGGCAATTCCAGCAAACAGATGGGCCCGGTTGCCCTCTATAACTTTCCACACTGACTCTCAGACCGAGGAGAGTGGTGAGGCTATATATCTCCTCAGTTTTCGAGGATGGAGATAATTGCAGGTAGATAAGGGGCATAGGTTCCCTGGTACGGAATTTTGACATCCGAGCAATCTTAATAAGGGGGAATTCGAGAGCTCGGAGTTCGGCCTCTATGTCTTCAATGGGAGTGTGACCAGGGAGACCTCGGAGCACGACTTTAATTGGTCGGTCCTTTTGTAACATAAGAGACTTGAAAGGCGTCCCATCGCTTTCAAGAATCTGGGCAAGGGTCCTGCATTCAGACTCATTTTCAACTGTGATCTTTAAAAATTGACCAGATAATTTAGCCTGAATACTAGGCACCGACACGCGAAGTTGGTTAAGGGTGAACCACCATTTGCCCTTGGCGGACACAAAGAATGGTGGGATCCTTACCGATTTTTTAACTTGTGGAGTGCTCACGCTTTTGTCAGCAGCCATCGAAGTGTTAGGAGTGTTAGTAGTAGGGGTAAACGCAGCCATATTTACCCTTTTGTCCTTCCGAGATTTCACGGTTACAAAACCCTCATCTTCATCCGAGGTTGGCGATTTCCTCTTTAGGGCAGTAGTTGAGGTGGGCTGCACAGGTGCGGCAGGCCCAGTGACAGATGCTGCAGGCACGGTGGTAGGTGCAGCAGTCTGGGTAGTAGGAGTAGCAGGCATGATGACCGGAGCCGGGATATTTTTCGCAGCTTCAGCAGCTGCTAGGTCCGCAATGTCTTTTTGCTTCCTCATTTCGAGGATTTCCTTTTTGGTGGGTATGTGGGAGGCAGGAATTCCCGTGTATGTTCAGATCGCTCTGATCCTGGTGGAGTACTCCTCTACTTTCTTTGAGGCTTGTGCCCAGGCAGGGCCGCGGATATTATTGGCGGCGCTTTGGTGCTTCTGTATCTGAAGCATAAGGGAAGCTGCTTCCTTCAGGAGCTCTTCGAAGAACAACAAATGCTCGATGGATGGCTCCAATACTTTATGTGGAGCTGGGTGGCTTGATAAAAAGTTATTATCATTGAGCTGTTCTCTGGTAACAGTCAAAGTGACGTCCATCATTGAGGGAGGATCATCAGCGGGGATAATGCCCTGCTCGTGGAGGGGCGGGCTTTCCGGGGATGCTAGATCAGGAGCCGGCGGGCCAGATGAAGATTGGCTCATCTTGCGTAAATTTTAATTTAAAAATTAAAAATAAATTAAGGAAAAATAAAATAGAAGTCAGGCAATAAAAATCTCTTCCTCAGCTTGAGGCAAAACTTCGCAGAACAGCGAAAGAATCAACTACGTCGGGAGCTAATGACGAACACGTCTGTTCCCTATGCAGGATGATTAATTGATAATTATTTCATTAAAAATGGGCATTTGAGAGATGTATCTACATTTTTGTTGATGCTAGTTCACAAACTCCTTTTTGAAGATAAATTTATTTTTAATGTTAATGATTTAGTTCTTTATAATAATTTAATACTTTATAGCAATTGTTTTAATAATTGTTTTTAAAGTTATTTTTAATTGGTTAAAATTTTATAATTGTTTTAAATATTGTTATTGAAACCTGAATTAAAACATTCAGCTAAGAAGGAAATCCGTATTATTAAATTAAACTATACCTGAAAACATTTACAACTGCTCAAAAAACTATGACTTTTAATAATAGAATAATATTTAAAATATTCTTTCATTAAATATTTCTCTTTCCAATGTGCTTTCATATTAATTTTCATTTACATAGACAACCGTTTAATGGATTATAATAAAAAATGACTCCTTTTACGATTGGATTTATAAATATTTCATATTTTGGCACAGTATGTAATTCAAATTACATATTACACTACTAAACGAAGTCATCATTATCAATTTATTGTGTTAATCGAATAATATTTTTCTGCACAAAAATAATCTTTGATTTTTCATTTAGTTTTCAGCAAAATTTTTAAACAAAGAATAACTTTAATGATACAGATGAGAACCAGACACCATTCCCAAATGATGTTCCCATTTAAGTTTTTTTTATTCATTTATTTTTAATTCTTGAAAACTTTCAAAATCGTTATAAAAACGTCTCAACGTTTATGGTATCAATACTATTATAGCAAAAGTTAAAATAAAAACATAACGATCAATACTTAAAATATTAATAAGGTGTATTATTAAAATCATTAACCATTGTTTAAGACGTTGGTTATTTAGAAATATTATAATTGTTTTTAAAATTTTAATTATTACAAATTGCATAAAATTGTTATAATTGTTTTTAAAATAGATATTGTAACATGAAATTAAGCTAAGAAAAGGAAATCTGTATAAATAAATTAATTTTTGCCTGAAATCATTTACTATTTTACCAAAAAAGTATGAATTTCAATAATTGAAAGATGTTTTAAATATTCTTCCAATATAAATTTAAATATTTCTTTTTCAATGCATTTGCTTATTAATTTTCATTTACATAGACAGCAGAGTAATAGATTATCATTAAAAAAAAACCTTCTTTTACAAAGAGAGTTTATAAATATTTGTTATTCTTGAATAGCAACTAAACAGAAAGCCAACTATAAAAGTTTAACATATTTAATTATCTTGAAAACATTTTTAATGCATTCCAAACATAAAAAAAAGCATTGAATGTCCTAATTCATTTCTGGAGATCGGCATGATTTTTACCTAATTCTCTCCATTTAATGAGAAAATTTGCAATTTTGTCCTCTCTTTAATGAAGCCAACTCTCTCATCTGAATCCCCTTGAATGCTTAATGCAATAATGTTTAGAACCGTCAGAATTTTAAATTGGTGAATAAATCTGGTGCAAATTGGATCTCCGACCTGCGAGGTAAAACGGCACAACCACACCCTACTGTTTTTCCACAACCATGGACCACAATTTGCCGAATCCCATTTTGAGAACTGTTTAAAACACTTCAAAGACAGAAAAGCGAACAGCACAAACCAAATTAATCTGCGTCGCTCTGCAAAAGGAACTTAAAGGATCCTCTTCTCTCGATATTAATGGCCTCAAACCTCTCGTGGAGACGTCAAGATCTCTAAATTAAGGAGAGTACAACCCCGCCACTCCACTTTCGTCTGTCTTTAATTCAAAATTGTCTCCTGCCTTTGAAAAATATCTCTGCGGAAGGGAAGTAATTGAAAAGGATGATTCCTCGCTGATCATGAGATATATTAATGTATCTCAATAATAAACCTCATGATAAATTCCCCTCTATTCATTAATTTAAGTCTGATGGAAAATGCCAGTCGTTTTCAGCTGATGACCGACCAGAAATTTCCATTTCCTCTTTTCACTTTGAAACTTTTATCATGATGTCAAATCACTCAGTAATTGACTTTGAAAATGATTATTTTGGTTTTCTTCAATATGAAACTTGTCTATTTAATTAAAGTTCAAAATATCAGACTATTTTAAACATGTATTTCAAAATATACTAATTTAGTTTATAATATTGTCATTAAGTAAGCTGGTTTATTCAAGATAATTTAAGTTGTGTTTTACATTATTAATGGTTAATATAAAATACAGAATAGGTACTTAACATTATGGATAATAGTTTTGCACGCATGAGAACTATGTACACTATGTTCAGTCTTTCTTTAAGACTATCTCTTCCTTTATTAAAGGAGACGCAGTGATTAGAAACTTCTTTTGTCATTAATAGCCATTTCTATAATCCCTTCTTTTACTATATGCCTAACACTTCAACATTTGCCCGCTACAATACCAACTTTTATATATTCCTCCATTACATTTCGAACAGTCATCGTAGTTAATTTATTTTACATTCTATACTTAATTTGTTCCAAGACCGAATATGAAGTTTTCAAATAACGTCTGACGATGGAAATTCTTTCCTTTAATAACAGAGCAAAGGCAATAAAAAGTTGCCATTAGCTGAATTAAAATTAATGCAGCAAACTCATCTGTACAGTATGTTCTTTCATTTGTTGATAACTTATTAGCGACGTCATGCATCTATCGGCTTTTGGATCATATGGAACATTGAATTATTTTTAATCCATATGCTTATATGTGATGCATTTATGGTGAGTAAAAATAACAATAACTTGATACGAGTCCAATATTATTAGTTGACATATTTAAAAGCGCCATATGCATTGCAGACAGTTATAAAAAATGGCAAATTAATTAAGACTTTT
The DNA here is from genome assembly GCA_021605075.1 of Caerostris darwini. Classification (NCBI taxonomy): domain Eukaryota; kingdom Metazoa; phylum Arthropoda; class Arachnida; order Araneae; family Araneidae; genus Caerostris; species Caerostris darwini. Next base: position 277,074 of record BPLQ01014758.1, on the reverse strand, counting down.
CTTACAATAATGACAGAATTGACATTTTCTATGTGACATTTGCATTTTGAATGCAACTCGGTGACCATCGGACCAGAAGAAAGAGGCATGCAAATCCCAGACAGGCGATCCAAGCAAATGTGAGAATCGATCGCAAGGTAATTTTAATAACCAATTCAGATCGGAAATACTGTTTAAATCGGGAAAGAACTCTCCTTCGGGCCACATTAAGGACTGCTTCCAGTTCTCTGTGACATTAAGACATTTTTATTTGCAATCTTCAGTAGTTCCATTCAATTAAAACTTCGAGGCGAGAAAAGAAACTAAGCAAATGGAAAAGAGACACAACTGCCTTCCTGGTCATTATTTTAAGGCATTTAGTTAATGAGGATTTGCAGGTGATCATTTTTATTTTTCGGCGTTTCCGTTATGGCAGTGGTAGTAGTTGTTTCATTTGGAATGAAAGGAGGAATAGCTGGGGAGATAGTTTGGGTGCATTACAATTGCAGTTTTGCTCTTCATTTTTTACATTTGTTGCTTATTCACTGCTGTTTTGAGTCTTCTTTAATTGTACGTTTAGAATTAACTAGGCCCTGCAAGTGATTAGCAGCATCAATTGCGAATGGTTAAAAGCTGTGGAATAATTAACTTTTAATATCTGATTGAAGCTTAATGGTATATTTTTTTATTCGGGAGATATGATATTTAAATTATAACATTTATAGAAAAAAAATATTTTATGATTTTATGTTATTTTGTTCTTATATTAGATTTTAAAGAAAGTAACATTGGGTTTCGCCATTTAAGTTGGCGTTAAAAACCCAATGTATTTTCTTGCCAATCAGTAAAGCATACCCTTTAAATTAATCTAAAATAAAAAAGAAAGTTTTATAAATGTACAATTTACTTTTTAGAAGTCATTGTTTTATGAAATTTAATCTAATGTCTGGATTTGTCACGAACTTAAAGTAACTATCAGTATTAATATTTTATTTATAAAAGCAATGAATTTAATTTTTAAAAATTCATGTTTGAGTTCATTCAAATAGATTTAAGATTCAATGAATGGAAGATTAAAACTTCACGAAATATTTCTTGTTCTTACCGGAAAAATACAATATTTGATTTATGTATCTCCAAACACTCCAAAATTTAAAGTTTAATGTGTCTCAGAGATTAGGATTGGAATTATAAGACACCATCGATGTTTGCATCCTATTGATTTCTCGCTCGATATCGATAAAGGTAAGTGAAACGATATTCTTCTTGGGTCCATCCAAACTTCACGAGGATAAGACAGTTCATAGATATAACGTTTATTTTTTCTTTTTAGTAACGTAGAACTGTAACTGCCATGAGAAAGCTTTAATAACTTATACGATATTTTTTTCTGTTTTCATAAGGAAAGAGGGGTTTAGCGGAGTAAAATAAAACAGCAAAGCAAGTGCTAAATCATATTCTTCTGGTATTGCTGAGAAATAAAGTATCCTTTTTTTCCAGAAATATATATGCTAGATATAAAGTGAAAGCATAAAAATACTTTTATGCTTTCTGTAAAATTGGTGCAGTGTTTATTAAAGCAAATTTTTCACTTCTCTTGTTCTGGTTTCCTCAAAATCCAATTGCTTATTTTTTTAAAGATATCTGTGGATGGAAAAAATGGAAAAAAATACAATAAGATTTCGTTTTTCAATCGGTTTTCCAGTTCTGAAATAAAACCAACTGGAAAATATTTCCTTTGGTAAATGAGTTTTCAAAAGTAAGAAAATTAAAAAAGAAATAAATTACTTTTACAGCTTTTAGTCATGGTGAATCTTCTTTGTTAGTTATACAAAATAATTCACAACCTTTTTAATTTTTTTTTGTTTCTCTAGCTGAAATCTATTTTCGAACAAATAGATTTCAGCTAGGGAAAATAGACTTTGGCTAGACTAGGGCTTTGCTTTAAAAAGACAAAGTATTGGAGGAAACTAACCATAAAATATATCCAAATGTTCCTTTTTAAAGATATCAACGAATGGCAACGTTTGGTAATTGAGAGTTTATTAAGAATTTCTGAATATGTTTGCAATAAGACTTATTTCCACCGTGTTATTTATAATGCATATTTTTCAGAGGTAATTTTACTAAACATATTTACGAAGACATCATAATCAATTTATTATGTTGCCTAGTTGATAATCCTTTCATTAATCATAGAATTTTAAAAATAGTATAGTGACTCGTGGTGATTCTGTCATACATATTTATGAAAATAAACATGATCAATTTATCAGGGTGAATATATTATATTGATTTGATTAAAAATGGGCATATTTTAGAGTTGTATTTACATGTTTGGTGATGCTAATTTAAAAATTCCTGTTTGAAGTAAAGCTTTATTATTTTATTTTTTGATTCTTTATCATTGTTCACTTTTTTTTCAAAATATTTCATTCAATTGAAATATTACACACTTACTTTTATTAATAGTATACTTGGAAAAATAGAAGAGGATAGATTTATAGAATTTTATTATTTTTATAGAAAATAGATTTTTAATTATTAAGAAATACGTTGAGAAAATTGAAAAATGAAACTACAAAGGTTGTTCACATAATTTTGCAACGAATTTGTAAGCATGTATTTTGAAGGAGAAAAAAGGATAATTTTATTTTCTATTATGTTCAGTATTGTAACCCTTTGGGTGAACTATCGCATTGCATATTGATTTACGAAATAAAAGAGATTTTTCTAAAAATATCAAGGTTAATTTTCTTGCTCATCCCCATCAGAATAATCTAAAGTCCTAATATCCTGGGATATCTCTTAAACAGGTCTTGCTTCAAAAGTCCAAATACACAATTATACATGAGAAACACATCGCAGGATTTCTATGAGGTGTATTTAAATCAAACAACCCCCAATATAGGTTTCATTTTCCATTATTTTTCAAATATAGAACAATATATTTAGAGCTATGTAGTTATCATATAATGATAGAACTGAACTCCACGGATATTTCTCAGATAAATTGATAGGCAAATAGATGTTAAAATATATTTCTGATAGTAATCTGAGTAGTTTTGATGTTTTTTACTACTTTCCCTAATTTAAGTTTACCGTTATAAGATAATCTTGCAATAATCAATCTTTAGCAAAACATTCGTTGTTTTCTCTGAAACACAATTTAAGGGACTTTTTCTCCTCTTTCTCAGATAGTAAATTGATCTGTTTCTATTGCAATGATAAATATATCTAAGAATCATCAATTGTTAACAACATGTTTCCATTTTTCCCCTGCCAAACCGATTTCATGCAACCATCTGCCCGTTGTCTTATGCTGAGAAAAATGTTTTGGCATTTGCCAATTAACATCGTTCTTTTTTAAAATTAACTTTAAATAAGACTATAAATTTACTAATACTGTTTAAAGATTTTGCGATAGGTCTTAAGGGGTTTGGAATATTTTGAGAACATGAGATGCGACTTTTGATATAATAAGAAGTGTAATTATCTGTGTTGTGCGTGCATTTTTTACTTTTTTCCAGTCCAGTCTAATGCAAATTTTACTAATTTGCCCTTTTTTATTAATTAAGTTCTCTTATTTTATATGTAGAAATATAAAAACCGTGCTTTTCACATAAATTCTTTTAAATCGAATAATATTTATCTCCGCAAAAGGCAAAAATATAGACGTCCAATTTTGTTTATTTTCCAGCGCCATTTTTAAGCAAAGAATAACTTTAATGACACAGACGATAATTAAATACTCCGAATTGAGGCGATTCAAGTTTTTTCTATTCATTTAAATTTAAGTTTTGGAAAAAGTTAAAATCGTTACAAAAATGTCTGAACATTTTCTGTATCAATAAAATTATAGAAAAAGCGTAGATAAAAACATAATAACGAATATTTAACACATTAATAAGGTACATTATTAAAATCCTTAAGCATTGTTTGAAACAATGCTTACTCAAATAAAACTTAACTTTTCCAGTTCAGAAGGTATGTTTTTTAACTGAATATTTATCTATAGATATATAAATATAGAATATTTTTTTATTTTTTTATTTATTTTTTCTCCATATAGAATATTTTTTTTAAAGAAAAGTATTTACGAAAAAATTGATTAAAAATTTTAATTATTACAAACTTTTTATAATTGTTATGATTTTTTTAAAATTGTTATTAAAACGAATTTTTTTAAATTGTTATTTTTTTAAAAATTGTTTAAAATTGAATAATTGTTTTAAAAATGGTTTTAAATTGTTATAATTGTTTTTAATTTTTTTAAAAATTGTTATAACTGTTCCGAAAATTATTTTTAAAATTGATATTATAACAAATTTTATCAAATTGTTATAATTGTTTTTAAAATTGTTATTATTACAAATTGGTTAAAATTTTTATAATTGTTTTTAAAAAATGTTATTGAAACCTGAGTTACAAAATTCAGTTAAAAAGAAATCTGTATTAAAAAATTAAATTTTGCCTGAAAACACTAACTATTTTACGAAAAAAGTACGACTTTTAATAATTGAATAATATTTAAATTCTTCTTTAATTTTAAACATTTAAATGTGCTTTACAATGTGTTTTTAATTAATTTTCATTTACATAGACAGCCGGTTTATAGATAATAATAAAAAAATGCCTTCTTTTACAATGTAATTTATAAATATTTGTTATTCTTAAACAGAAGGACAAATATAAATGTTTAACATATCCAATTATCTTGAAAACATTTTTAATGCATTCCAAACATGAAAAATGCATTTAATCTCCTAATTCTTTTGTGGAGATCGGCAGGATTTTTACCTAATTCTCACCAACTAATGAGAAAATTTGCAATTTTGTCCTCTCTTAAATGAAGCTAGCTCTCGCATCTGAATCCCTCGAATGCTTAATGCAATAATGTTTAGAACCGCCGGAATTTTAAATAGGTGAATAAATCTGGTACAAAATGGATCTTCCGACCTGCGAGGTAAAATGGCACAACCACACCCTACTGTGCCGAAAAAACCCATTACTGTACCATTTGCCGAATTCCGTTTCCAGAACTGCTTAAAACACTTCAAAGACAGAAAAGCGGACAGCACAAAACAAATTACTATGCGTTGACATGCAGAAGGAACTTAAAAGATCCTCTTCTCTCCAATATTAATGGCCTCAAACGTCTCGTGGAGACTTCAAAATCTCTTCATTAAGAAAGGTTCACCCCCGGCACTCCGTTTTCGTCTGTCTTCAGTTCAAAACTGTCTCCTGACTTTGAAAAATATCCCTCTGGAAGGGAAGTAATTGAAAAGGATGATTCCTCGCGGATCACGAGATATATTAATGTATATCTCGATAATAAACCTGATGATAACTTCCCCACATTCATCAGTTTAAGTCTGATGGAAAATGTCACTCGTTTCCGGCTGATGACCGACTAGAAATTTCCATTTCATCTTTTCCCTTTGAAGCTTTTATGATGCTAAATCACTCAGTACTTTCCTTTGAAAATTTATTTTTTAATACTCTTAACAGGAACTTGCCTATTTAAGTAACATATTTAAGTCAAAATATCAAATTATTTTAAATATATATTTCAAAACATATTAATTTAGCGTATAACGTTGGAATTAAATAAGCCGATTTATTCAAGATAAATAGAGTTTTACATTAGGAATGGTAAATATAAAAGAAAGAATAAGCACTTAACATTAAGGACAATAGTTTTGCACGCATGAGAACTATGTGCAGTCATTCTTTAAGACTTTCTATTTCTTAATAAAAGTAGGGACAGTTATTAGAAACTTATTTTGTCATTAATAGTTATTTCTGTAATCCCTTCTTTCACCTTAAGCCTAACTCTTCAACATATGTGAGCCAAAATACCAACTTTTAAATATTCCTCCATTACACTTCGAACAGTAATCTAAGTGAATTTACATTGCTTTCCAAACTCACATGTACAGCAACGTAATATGAAATTTCTAAATTATGTTAACCAAAGAAATTCATTTCCTTTAATAACAGCGAAAAGGCGAAAAAAACTGGCATTAGTTGAATTAAAATAAATGCAGCAAATTCATCTATAAAGTATGTTTTTTCATTTATTGATAAGTTATTAGCAATATCATGCATCAATCGTATAGTTCTCATGCATATGGACATTGAATTATTTTTAATCCATATGCTTATATGTGAGGCATTTACACTGAGTAAAACATATTAAAAGTTGTGAGTTGACATACTAAAAGGCGCCGTATACATTCTAAACAGCCATAAAAAAGGCAAATTAATTAAGACTGCATTTGCAATAATGACAGAATTGACATTTTCGATGTGACATTTGGATTTTGAATGCACCTCGGCGACCACCAGACCAGAAGAAAGCTGCACACAATTCCCAGACAGGCATTCCAGGCAAATGCAAAATCGATCGCGAGGTAATTTTAATAACTAATTCAGATCGGAAATAGTGTTTAAATGGGGAAAGACTCTCCTTCGGGCCACATTAAGGACTGCTTCCAGTCTCTGTGACATTAAGACATTTTTATTTGCAATCTTTAGTAGTTCCATTCAATTAAATCGCGGAGCGAGAAAAGAAACTAAGCAAATGGAAAAGAGACACAACTGCCTTCCTGGTCATTATTTTAAGGCATTTAGTTAGTGAGGATTTGCAGCTGATCATTTTTATTTTTTAGCGTTTCCGTTATGGCAGTGGTAGTTCTTTCATTCTTCCATTTCAAAGGAGAAATAGCTGGAGAGTTAGTTTGGGTGCATTACAATTGCTGTTTTGCTCTTCATTTTTTTACGGTTGTTGCTTATTCACTGCTGTTTTGAGTCTCCGTTAATTGTACGTTTAGAACTAACCTGCTTCTGCCAGTGATTAGCAGCATTTATTGCGAATAGTTAAAAGCTCTGGAATAATTAGCTTTTAGTATCTGATTGAATCTTAATGGTATGGTTTTTTTATTGGTCAGATATTATATTTAAATTATACCATTTGAAGAAAAAAAAAAATTTTATTATTTTATGTTATTTTGTTCTTATATTGAACTGGCAAGAAAGTAACAACGGTTTTCATTATTTAATTGCATGTTAAAAACCGAATGTATTTTTTTACCAATCAATAAAACATACCATTTAAAATTACCTAAAATAAGAAAGAAAGTTTTATAAATATAAAATTTACTTTTTACAAGTCAATTTGTTATATGAAATGTAACATAATGTCTAGATGTGCTTCAAATTTAAAGTAACTATCACTATTAATATTATACTTACAAAAAAATGAATTTAATTTTTTTTTAAATTCATGGTTGAGTTCATTCAAAAAGATTTATTATTCAATGAAAGGAGGATTAAAACTGCTCGAAAACTTTATTGTTCTTTCCAGAAAAATACGATATTTGAATTATGTATCTCCAAACACTCGAAAGTTTAATATATCTCAGAGATAAGGATTGGAATTATAAGACACCATAGATGTTTGCATCCTATCGATTTCTCGCTCGATATCGATAAAGGCAAGTGAAACGATATTCTTTTTTGGTCCATCGAAACTTCACGAGGATAAGACAGTTCATAGATATAATCTTTATTTATTTCTTTTTTTTAGTAACCCAAAACTGTAACTCCCACGAGAAAGCTTAAATAACTTATAAAATTTTTTTTTTGTGTTTTCATAAGGAAAAAAGGGTTAGCATAGAAAAATAAAAAGCGAAAGCAAGTGCTAAATCATATTCTTCTGGTACTGCAGAGAAATAAAGTATCCTTTTTTTTTCATCAATATATATTCCAGATATAAAGTGAAAACATAAAAGGGCTTTTATGCTTTTTGTAGCAGGGTGTATGTGTTTTTTTAAGGAAATTTTTCGTTTCTCTTTTACTGGTTTCCTCAAAATCAAATTGCTTATTTTTTAAAGGTATCTCTGGATGAATAAAAGAGAAAAAAAAACAATAATATTTCTCTTTGGTAAATGAGTTTTAAATAGAATGATAATTAAAAAAATAAATTACTTGTTCAGACTTTAGTCTAGCAGAAAAATAATGCCTTCTTTTTCAGAGGGAAATAACCATAAAATATATCCAAAAGTTTCTTTTTTAAGATATCAAAAAATGGCAACGTTTGGTAATTGGCAGTTTGTTAAGAGTTTCTAAAAATTCTTGAAATCGAACTTATTTACACCGTGTTATTTATAATGCATGGTTTTCAGAGGTAATTCTATCAAACATATTTACGAAAACATCATTATCCATTCATTATGTTGCTAGTTGATAACCATTTTATTAATCATAGAATTTTAAGTATAGCATATTGACAAGGGGTGGTTCTGTCATATACTATACATATTTCATTTCATCAGGGGGATTAATTAATAATCATTTCATTAAAAATGGGCATTTTAGAGATGTATCTACATTTTTGGTGATGCTAATTTGCAAAATCCACTTTGAGATAAAATTTATTATCAATGATTATTATTTGGTTCTTTACAATAAAGTGATCCTTATTTCGTCCAAATATGCAGTTCAAAATACATAATACACACCTATATTTATTAATGGTATATTTGGAAAAAATAAAAGGAGATAAATTTTTTAATTATTAAAACAGATATTCAGTAATTAATATGCTAAATAAAACTATAGTTTTCCCATAAGTTTGCAATGAATTTGAAAGAATATATTTTCAGAAATATATAAGATTTTTATTTTCTAATATGTTTTTCCTTATAGTCCCTTTTGATGCACTATCACATGGCATATTGATTTTGAGAGTTTTTATAAAGGTTCCTATAATATAAATATTTCATTTTCCGTTAAATCATTTGAAAGATTTAAAATAGTACTTCATTTTAAATAATTAATAGTTCTTAACAAAATGTATAAATTTTTTAAGTCTTAATTTTTTAGAATAAAATGTTTTAGTGCACACAGATTTCCTTATATTTATTTATCTATTCAAGAAGTTATTTTATTTATATTTTTGTATATAAAATTAATAAATAATCAAAATTAGGTACATGTATACCAATTTTCTTTGCAAAACAAATCCGCAAATTTATTTTGTATCTGAATAATTCGTACTTTAAAATTTATAAATGTACAATTTGCTTTATTAAAGTTGATGCTGTCACAATGGTATTTAAAATAACTACCTTAATGAATTTGACTATCTTTATAAAAGAATGAAATTAATTTTTACAAATTTAATGGTTAAATTCCTTCTAAAAGATTTATGTTTCAATGCATTGAGGATTAAAACTTCTCGAAATCATTCCAGAAAAATGCAATATTTGATTTATGTATATCCAAACACTCCAATAGTTTAAAGTTTAATGGGCATCACAGATAAGGGTTGGAATTATAAGACACCATCGATGTGTTCATCGTATCGATTTCTCGCTCGATATCGATAAAGGCAAGTGAAACTATATTTTTTTTTGGTGCATCGAAACTTCACGAGCATGAGACAGTTCATAGATATAACCTTTCTTTTTTTCTACTTTTTTCTTAGTGACGCAAAACTGTATCTCCCACGAGACAACTTAAATAATATAAAAAAAATAAAATTTTCTCTCTCTCTCTCCCTTTTTTTTTTTCCTTTTTTTCATAAGGATAAAACGCGAAAGCAAGTGCTAAGTCATATTCTTCTGGTACAGCTGTGAAATAAAGTATACTTTTTTTCAGAAATATACATGCTAGATATAAAGTGAAAACATAAAAGTGCTTTTATGCTTTCTGTAGCAGGGTGCAGTGTTTTTTTTAAGTAAATTTTTCATTTCTCCTTTTCTGGTTTCCTCCAAATCCAATTGCTTATTTTTTAAGGTAACTCTGGATGGAAAAAGGGGGTCAAAAACAATACGATTTCATTTTCAACCAGTTGTCCGGTTTTGAAATAAAATCAGCTGGAATATATTTCCGTTGGTAAATGAATTTTCAAAACAAAGGATATTAAAAAAAAAAAATACTTATTTATCCTTTAGTCGCGTTGAATCTTCTTTGTTAGTTATACAAAATAATTTAGAATGTTTTAATTTTTTTTTTTTTTTGGGGCTTAAATCTGTTTTCTAACAAATAATGCCTTTAAAAGACAAAATAATTAGAGGAAACTAACCATGAAATCAATCCAAAAGTTTCTTTCTTAAAATATTAAAGAATGGCAGCGTTGGATAACTGATAGTTTATTAAGAATTTCTGGAAATTTTTGAAGTCCAACTTATTAACTGTGCTATTTATAATGCACATTTTTCAGAGGTAACTCAACCAAATATATTTACGAGGACATCCTTATCATTTCATTACGTTGTCTAGTAGATAAACATTTCATTAATCATAGCATTTTAAAAATAGCATTGTTACTCGAGGTGGATCGGTCATATACATATTTCAATTCGTCGAGATGATTAATTGATAATCATTTCATTAAAAATGGGCTTTTGAGAGATGCAGTTGAATCTCTTTGAAGATAAATTTATTTTTAATGTTAATTATTTAGTTCTTTATAATAATTTAATTCTTTATAGCAATTGTTTTAATAATTAATTTTAAAGTTAATTTTAATTGGTTAAAACTTTTATAAAAGTTTGTTTTAAATATTGTTATTGAAACCTGAATTAAAAGATTCAGCTAAGAAGGAAATCCGTATTATTAAATTAAACTATACCTGAAAATATTTACAACTGCTCAAAAAACTATGACTTTTAATAATAGAATAATATTTAAAATATTCTTTCATTAAATATTTCTCTTTTCAATGTGCTTTCATATTAATTTTCATTTACATAGACAACCGTTTAATGGATTATAATAAAAAATGACTCCTTTTACGATTGGATTTATAAATATTTCTTATTTTGGCACAGTATGTAATTCAAATTACATATTACACTACCAAACGAAGTCATCATTATCAATTTATTGTGTTAATCGAATAATATTTTTCTGCACAAAAATAATCTTTGATTTTTCATTTAGTTTTCAGCAAAATTTTTAAACAAAGAATAACTTTAATGATACAGATGAGAACCAGACACCATTCCCAAATGATGTCATTTAAGTTTTTTTTATTCATTTATTTTTAATTCTTGAAAAATTTCAAATAGAACTACTACTTTTCTACTATCAATTACAAAGAGAATTTATAAATATTTGTTATTCTTGAATAGCAACTAAACAGAAAGAAAGACTATAATTATCTTGAAACCATATTTAATTATCTTGACCATATTTAATTATCTTGAAAACATTTTTAATGCATTCCAAACATAAAAAAATGCATTTAATGTCGTAATTCATTCTGGAGATCGGCATGATTTTTACCTAATTCTCTCCATTTAATGAGAAAATTTGCAATTTTGTCCTCTCTTTAATGAAGCCAACTCTCTCATCTGAATCCCTTGAATGCTTAATGCAATAATGTTTAGAACCATCAGAATTTTAAATTGGTGAATAAATCTGATACAAATTGGATCTCCGACTTGCGTTTACCTGAGGTAAAATGGCGCAACCACCCCCTACTGTTTTACCCATCATGGCCCACAATTTGCCGAATTCCGTTTCCAGAACTGTTTAACGTGATAACTATCTGAAGGGATTTTATACTAATTAAAACTATGAATTAAATTTTTAAAAATTCAAGGTTAAATTAGTTCTAAAGGATTTATGATTCAATGGATTGAGGATTAAACTTTTCGAAATCATTCTCGCTCTTTCCAGAAAAAAGCAATATTTGAGTTATGTATCTCCAAACACTCCAAAAGTTTAAAGTTTAATATGTCTCAGAGATAAGGATTGGAATTAAAAAAAAACTTTGATGTTTGCATCCTATCGATTTCTCGCTCGATATCGATAAAAGCAAGTGAAACGATATTGTTTTTGGTCCATCGAAACTTCGAGGATAAGGCTGTTCATAGATATAATTTTTTTTTGTTTAGTAACGCAAAACTGTAACTCCCACAAGAAAGCTTAAATAACTTATACAATTTTCTTACTTTTTATTTCATAAGGTAAAAAAAGTTAGCGGAGAAAAATAAAACCCGATAGCAAGTGCTAAATCATATTCTTCCGTTACTGCAGAGAAATAAAGTATCCTTATTTTTTCAGAAATATATATGCTGGTTAAAAAGCGAAAACAAAAAAGTGCTTTTATGCTTTCTGTAGCAGGGCGCAGTGTTTTTTTTTAAGGAAATTTTTCATTTCTCTTTATCAGGTTTCCTCAAAGTCCAATTGCTAATTTTTGTAAGGTAACTCTGGATGAAAAAAAGGAGCAAAAATAACAATAAGATTTCGTTTTTCAACCAGTTTCCAGTTCTGAAATAAAACCAGCCGGAAAATATTTCTTTTGGTAAATGAGTTTTCTAAAGAAAAATAAAAATAAATAAAGCTTTTTGTCATGCTAGAGCTTCTTTGTTAATTATACAAAATAATTCAGAATGTTTTAAATTTTTTTGATTTTTTTAGAGGTCAAATTGTTTTCTAACGAATAATGCCTTTAAAAGGACAAAATAATTGGACGGAACTAACCATAAAATCTATCAAAAAATTAATTTTTTAAGATATCAAAGAATGGCAACGTTATTTAATTGACAGATTATTAAGAGTTTTTGAAAAATTTTGATGTCGAATTTACTTCACCGTGTTATTTATAATGTATATATTTCAGAGGTAATTCTGCTAAACAAATTTACAAAGACACGATGACTCGAGGTATATTTGTCATGTACATATTTCAATTCATCAGGATAATTAATTGATAATCATTTCATTAAAAATGAACGTTTTAGAGATGTATCTGCATTTTTGTTGATGCTAAGATGCTTTGCCTCTTTGAAGAAAAAATTTAATATTAATGCATTATTTAGTTCTGTATAATAATTTAATTCTTTACAATAATTGTTTTTAAAATTATTATTAATTGGTTAAAATTTTTATAATTTGTTTTAAATCCGTATTATTAAATAAATTTTGCCTGCAAACATTTACATTTGCTCATAAAATTTTGACTTTTAATAATAGAATAATATTTAAAATATTTTTTCATTAAATATTTCTGTTTCCAATGTGTTTTCAAATTAATTTTCATTTATATAGACAGCCGATTAATAGATAATAGTGAAAAATGCCTTCTTTTAAAATTTGGTTTATAAATATTCGTTATTCTTGAAGAGAAACTGAATAGAAAGCCAAATATAAAAGTTTAACATATCTAATTATCTAGAATACATTTCTAATGCATTCCAAACATAAAAAATGCATTTAAAATCCTAATTCCTTTGTGGAAATCGGGCATTATTTTTACCTAATTCACTCCATCTAATGAGAAAATTTGCAATTTTGTCCTCTCTTTAATGAAGCAAACTCTCTCATCGGAATCCCTTGAATGCTTGATGCAATAATGTTTAGAACCGTCAGAATTTTAAATTGGTGAATAAATCTGGTACAAATTGGATCTCCGACCTGCGAGGTAAAATGGCACAACCACCTCTTACTGTTTTCCCCATCATGGCCCACAATTTGCCGAATTCCGTTTCCAGAACTGTTTAAAACACTTCAAAGACAGAAAAGCGGACAGCATAAACCGAATGACTCTGCGTCGCTGTGCAAAAGGAACTTAAAAGATCCTCTTCTCTCTCAATATTAATGGCCTCAAACCTCTCGTGGAGAAGTCAAAATCTCTTCATTAAGAAAAGTCCACCCCCGCCAGTCCACTTTCGTCTGTCTTCCATTCAAAACTGTCTTCTGCTTTTAAAAAATATCTCTCCGGAAGGGAAGTAATTGAAAAGGATGATTTCTTTGCGGATCATGAGATATATTAATGTATATCTCATTAATAAACCTGATGATAAATCCCCCCCATTCATCAGTTTAAGAGTCTGATGGAAAATGTCCCTCGTTTCCAGCTGATGACCGACAAGATATTTTCCATTTCATCTTTTCACTTTGAAGCTTTTATGATGATGTCGAATCACTCAGTACTTGACTTGAAAAGGATTATATATTTTAATTTTGGTCAATTTTAATATTGCCTATTTAATTAACATACTTAAGACAAAATATCAAATTGTATTAAATATGTATTTCAAAACATACTAATTTGGCTTAAAAATTAGCATTAAGTATGCCGGTTTATTCAAGATAAATTAAATAGTGTTTTACATTATTAATGGTAAAAGCCCGCATGAGAAGTATGTACACTATGTGCAGTCCTTCTTCAAGACTTTCTTTTCCTTACTAAAAGGAGAATTTCTTTCGTCATTAATAGACATTTCTGTAATCCCTTCTTTCACCTTAAGTCTAACACTTCAACATATGTGCGGTGCAATACCAACTTTTAAATATTCCTCCATTATATTTCGAACAGTCATTTCAATTAATTTCTTTTAATTTCCAAACCCAATATGTACAGAGACGTAATAAGAAGATTACAAATTATGTTTGCCAATGAAATTCTTTTCCTTTAGTAACAGTGTAAGGGCGAATAATACTGGCATTAGCTGAATTAAAATTAATGCAGCAAATTCATCTGTAAAGTATGTTCTTTCGTTAGTTGATAGGTTATTTGCAATATCATGCATCAATCGGCTTTTGGATCATACGGTACGTTGAATTATTTTTAATCCATATGCTTATATAGGAGGCATTTATACTGAGTAAAATTAACAATAACTTGATACGAGTCCAATATTATTAGTTGACATATTAAAAAGCGTCCTATTCATTCTAGACAGTCATAAAAAACAGCAAATTAATTAAGACCGTTCTTGCAGTAATGACAGAATTGACATTTTTGATGTGACATTTGCATTTTGAATGCAACTCGACGACCACCAGACCAGAAGAAAGGGGCACAAAATTCCCAGACAGGCAATCCAGGCAAATGCAAAATCGATCTCGAGGTGATTTTAATAACTAATTTAGATCGGAAATAGTGTTTAAATCGGGAAAGAACTCTCCTTCGGGCAAATTACGGACTGCCTCCAGTCACTGCGACATTAAGACATTTTTATTTGCAATTTTCAGTAGTTCCATTCAATTAGATCTTTGAGGTGAGAAAAGGAACTAAGCAAATGGAAAAGAGACACAACTGCCTTCCTGGTCATTATTTTAAGGCATTTAGTTAATGAGGGTTTACAGGTGATCATTTTTATTTTTTGGCATTTCCGTTATGGCAGTTGCAGTTCTTTCATTTGGTATGAAAGTAGAAATAGATGGGGAGATATAATAGTTTGGGTGCATTACAATTGCAGTTTTGCTCTTCCGTTTTTTACGGTTGTTGCTTATTCACTGCTGTTTTGAGTCTTCTTTAATTGCACGTTTAGAACTAACCTGCTTCTGCCAGTGATTAGCAGCATTAATTGCGAATGGTTAAAAGCAATGGAATAATTAACTTTTGATATCTGATTGAAGCTTAATGGTATGTTTTTTTAATTGGTGTGATATTATATTTAAATTATTTAATTTGAAGGAAAAAAATTTGTTATTATTTTATGTTATTTTGTTCTTATATTGGATTGGCAAGAAAGTAACTTCGGTTTTCATTATTTAAATACATGTTACAAGTCAGTGTTATATGAAATTTAAACTAATGTCTGGATGTGTTTAGAACTATCAGGATTACGATTATACTTATAAAAGCAATGAATTTATTTTTTTAAAAATGCATGGTTGAGTTCATTCGAAAAGGTTTATGATTCTTTGAATGGAGGATTAAATCTTCTCGAAATCTTTCTTGTTCCTTCCAGAAAAATGCAATATTTGATTTATATATTACCAAACACTCCAAAGTTTATAATTTAATGTGTCTCAGAGATAAAGATTGGAATCATAAAACACCATCGATGTTTGCATCCTATCAATTTCTCACTCGATGTCGGTAAAGGCAAGTGAAACGATATTCTTTTTGGTTCATCGAAACTTCACGAGGATAAGACAGTTCATAGATATAATCTTTATTTCTTTCTTTTTTTTAGTAACGCAAAACTGTAACTCCCACGAGAAAGTTTAAATAACTTATACAACTGTTTCCTAATTTTTTTCATTAGGAAAAATAGAGTTTCCGGAGAAAAATAAAACACGAAATCAAGTGCTAAATCATATTCTTCTAGTACTGCTGGGAAATAAAGTATCCTTTTTTTTCCAGAAATATATATGCTAGATATAAAGTGAAAACATAAGAGTGCTTTTCTGCTTTCTGTACTAGCAGGGTGCAGTGTTTTTTTAAGGAAATTTTTCATTTCTCTTTTTCTGGTTTCCTCAAAATCCAATTGCTTATTTTTTAAGGTAACTCTGGATGAAAAAAGGAGGAAAAAATAACAATAAGATTTCGTTTTTTACCCAGTTTTCCAGTTTTGAAATAAAACCAGCTGGAATATATTTCCGTTGTAAATGAATTTTCAAAAGAAAGGAAATTAAAAAAAAAATTACTTATTCATTCTTAGGTCGGGTTAAATCTTCTTTGTTAGTTATACAAAATAATTTAGTACTTTAGTACTTTAATTTCTTTAATCTTTGTTTTAATTTTGTTTTTTTGGGGCTTAAGTCTGTTTTTT
The DNA here is from genome assembly GCA_021605075.1 of Caerostris darwini. Taxonomy (NCBI): domain Eukaryota; kingdom Metazoa; phylum Arthropoda; class Arachnida; order Araneae; family Araneidae; genus Caerostris; species Caerostris darwini. The sequence continues at coordinate 260,569 of BPLQ01014758.1, read as the reverse complement.
AACAAATAATGCCTTTAAAAAGACAAAATAAGTGGAGGAAACTAACCCTAAGATCAATCTAAAAGTTTCTTTCGTGAAATATTAAAGAATGGCAGCGTTGGATAATTGACAGTTTTTTAAGAATTTATGAAATTTTTGAAGTTGAACTTGTTAACTGTGTTATTTATAATGAATATTTCTCACAGGTAACTGAACCAAATATATTTACGAAGACATCTTTATCAATTCATTATGTTGCCTAGTAGATAAATATTTCATTAATCATAGAATTTTAAAAATAGCATTGTTACTCGAGGTGGATCTGTCATACACATATTTCAATTTATTCGAGATGATTAATTAATAATCATTTCATTAAAAATGGTAATTTTAGAGATGTATCTACATTTTTCTTGATTCTAATTCACAAAATCCTCTTTGGAGATAAATTTATTTTTAATGTTATTTATTTAGTTCTTTATAATTATTTAACTTTTTATAACAATTGTTTTTACGTTTATTATAAATTGTTTAAAATTTTTATAATTGTTTTAAATATTGTTATTGAAACCTGAGTTACAAAATTCATCTAAAATGGAATTTCGTATTATTAAATTAAATTATGCCTGAAAACATTTACAATAGCCCAAAAAACTATGACTTTTAATAATAGAATAATACTTAAAAGTTTTTCTTTCATTAAATTTCTCTTTTCAATGTGTTTTCATATTAATTTTCTTTTATATAGACAGCCGATTAATAGAATATAATAAAAAATGCCTTCCTTTAAGATGGGATTTATAAATATTTGTTATTCTTGAACAGAAAGCCAAATATAAAAGTTTAACATATCTAATTATCTCGAAAGCATTTTTAATGCATTCCAAACATAAAAAATGCGTTTAATCTCCTAATTCATCTGTGAAGATCGGCATGATTTTTACCTAATTCACTCCATCTAATGAGGAAATTTGCAATTTTGTCCTCTCTTTAATGAAGCAAACTCTCTCACCGGAATCCCTTGAGTGCTTAATGCTATAATGTTTAGAACCGTCGGAATTTTAAATGGGTGAATAAATCTGGTACAAAATGGAGCTACGACCTTTGAGGTAAAATGACACAACCACACCCTTACTGTTTTCCCCATCATGACCCACTATTTGCCGAATCCTGTTTCCAGAACTGTTTAAAGCACTTCAAAGACAGAAAAGCGAACAGCACAAACCAAATTACTCTACGTCGCTGTGCAAAAGGGAACTTAAAAGATCCTCTTCCCTCGATATTAATGGCCTCAAACCACTCGTTGAGACGTCAAAATATCTTCATTAAGAAAAGTCCAACCCCGCCACTCCACTTTCGTCTGTCTTTAATTCAAAATTGTCTCCTGCCTTTGAAAAATATCTCTCCAGAAGGGAAGTAATTGAAAAGGATGATTCCTCGCGGATCATGAGATATATTAATGTATATCTCAATAATAAACCTCATGATAAATTCCCACCTATTCATCAGTTTAAGTCTGATGGATTTAGGATGATATCAAATCACTCAGTACTTGCCTTTGAAAATGGCTATTTTTTAAATTTTTTTCAATATGAAGATTGCCTATTTAATTAACATGCTTAAGTCAAAGTATCAAATTATTTTAACTTAATGCCAATGTTATAATCTAAATTATTATGTTTTCAAATACATGTTTCAAACATACTAATTTAGCTTATAACATTGGCAGTTAATAAATTGGTGTATTGAAGGTAAGATAAATAGTGTTTTACAATTGTTATAGTTTATAAGAATTTACGTTTAATATTATGGATAATAGTTTTGATCACATGAGAACTATGTAAAGTCATAAATGTCAGGCTTTAAAACCTTCATTGTGTTAATAAAAAGGAGGTACACCATAAGTTATTATTAATGTCTACTGTTAGTAATAGACAACTGATTGAATCACAGAAAGATCTTTTATCATTAGGTGATGAAACATCTTTTGTCATTAACTAGCAACTGATTGATCCCAGGAGGATCTTTTGTAATTATGTGTTGAATCGTCCTCTGTCATTAATAGGCAGCTGATTGGTCCCAGGTAGATCTTCTGTCATTAATAGGCAATTCATTGGTCCCTGAAGATCTTGTGGTATTAAGAGTTGAGACGTCGCAACTTAGCACATAGTCAATTTAGTAGTTTGTTACAAACTCTGTTAATGTGACGAGCTCTATAATTAAGCTCTTCCTCGCGGATTATGAGATATATTAATGTATATCTCAACAATAAAATAGGTGATAAATTCCACCCCATTCATCAGTTTTAGTCTGATGGAAAATGTCAGTCTTTTCCAGCTGATGGCCGACCAGAAATTTCCATTTCATCTTTTCGCTTTGAAACTTTTATGATGATGTCAAATCTCTCAGCACTTGGCTTTGAAGATGATTATTTCTAAATTTCCTTCAATATGAAGATGGTTGTTATTTAATACCTATTTAATTAACATGTTTAAGTCAAAATTTCAGATTATTTTAAATATGCATTTCAAAATATCCTAATTTAGCTTATATAAGTATGCTAAATAAGCTAGTTTATTCAAAAGTACTATTGTTAGCTTCAAAATATACTAAATAATATTCTAGGTAAGTTAAATTGTGCTTTACATTTTTAATAGTTAATATAAAAGAAAGAATTAACATTTAACATTAAGGATAGTAGTTTTTCTAACATGAAAGCTATGTAGACAATAAATAGTCATTCTTCAAGACCTTTGCACCCTTAATAAAATGAGGCACACGATAAGTTATTAGAAGTGACTTCTGTCATTAGCAGGCAATTGATTGGATCACAGGAAGATCTTCTGTCATTACGTATTGAAAAGTCTTCTGTTATCAATAGGCAACTGATTGTATCACAGTAAGATCTTTTGTCATTAATACGCAACTGATTGGATCACAGGAAGTTCTTCTGTCACTACATGTTGAAATGTCTCAAGTTAACTCTTTGCCAAGACAGCAGTTTGTTACGATCAGTATTAATGTGAGAAGTTTGATTATAAATTTCAATCTAATGTCATTTTAATTATTATAAAAATGAGAACTGTCTAATGATTTTTTAATACATAAAATATCCCCAAACTCTTATTCCGGGTATTTAAAAAATATCCGTATTGATTTTAAAGTGCAATAATTTAGTTCAATTAAAACAAAAATTGTTTCTTAAAAAAGGAGTTTCATGTTATGGTAGTTAAAAATGCCGTGAAGGTAGTAAGTTAGTGAATGCTGTTGTAAAAACAATTAATAACATTGTTTCATCAGATAAAAAGTCATTCACCTGAAATCTCACTCCCATACCACATTTCACAAATTCATAACTCGCATATATGTATTTGAGATAAAGAGTTTCTAACAAAGCAAACGAGTTTCATAATATTCCAATTCCTGCAATTTCCAAGCATAAAAGAATCTATAAGAACAATTTTGCGATTGTGTTCATAATTGTGCTGACAGTCATTTTTTTTTTAAATATTTACTCAGTAAAAGAGTCTGGTTAAATTATTTTTTGTATTTGAAGTTATTTACTTTTATTTTTTTTAAAAATATTATTTATGTTCAGAGTTAAAATGCAGATATTTTAGTCATAAATAAGTTTAAGAAATGTGCTTATTATGAGCCATTCTAAGTGTATAATCTATAAATTACTCTATTGTCTCTATTGTTTTGAAATGTACTGTACAAAGAGAGAATAAATTAATGACAGCTACAAAGGTTTTGATTTTGAATAGATTGTTAAAGGTTTTACTAAAAAACGATATATTTTCTTTTTTGTTCTCTAAAGGACAATATATAAAAAATGACAATAGATTGTGATGTGGATTGCATGTGATTGGTAAAATAACATTATATTGAAACTTTTTTTTATTTTAAACATACTGATATTTTACTAAAAAAGTATTGGATTATGAAATCAAATATTCTAGATTTTATTCACCATCATGTTAATATTAATTTCAGTATTTCCTTCCAGTCAATTTAAAAAAATGCTTCAGAATTAGTTGTTAAATTTTGGGGATTAATCAAATGGTTTCGAGTTGAGCTTTCGTGTTCGAAAAACCATTGTGACATCTGCTAGACCGTTTTGACCTCGAAAACATCAATTTAAATATGTTGTTCTAATGCAGTTGGAAATACAGAGACAGTTAATTTTTGATGCCATAAGCAAGGGCTGTACTTCTGTTACTCATTTAGCCCCACCCAGGGGGCCCGCGTAGCTTGAGGATATGCTACGGACACGAGTAACACTACCTACAACGCTCTACGATCCTATTAGATCGGGACCTACAGTTTAAAGAGGATTCCTAACCATTACAAACATCCATAGCACCACCTTGATTGAAACCCGAAAACTGTGGTACCGAGCGCAAGACACTCGGCCATAAAGCCGCTTCATCAGTTTAAATATTAAATATTATTTCTTTGTTTTATTTCATTTATTTCAGTGGACGAAACTATTGACTAAATTCAATTTTATTACAGTACAAAATGAAAATAAATAAATAAATACATACCAGACAACTTTTAATTAATAAAATAAATATTTCGATCTTTCTTTTTATGAAAGCATTATAGTATTTTATTATTTTTTTTTTACTAATATAATTTTCAAAATGATTAATCATAATACAAAATTCTAAATAAAATAAAAGACTGACTTTGTCAATAAGATTTATGGAAGCATCATTGTACAATAAAAATTAATAATAGTGAAGAAAAATAACATAACAAGAAACTGGAAATTAGTGTTTTATATTTTAATTTTATCTATTGCATCTTTCAGGTTTACTTAAATTTCAGCAGTTCAAGTCATATTTTAAATGGTTCCAAAAATGTTGACAATTATTAGGTTTCGAATGGAAAGAAACCTTCTCAGCAGTCGCCCCCATATCACTGCCTACAAGACCATTAATATCAGTAATGTCAATACTGTCGTATCGGTGTAAAACTCTTCATATCTGCTGAAAGTTATAAATGACCTGAATGATTTATGACCTATAAAGACAATGCATTTTCCAATATTTCGATTATTGTGTGTGCTTAAATACTTGCACCCGAAATATTTTGGGGAATTGTTCTATTTTTCTTGCATATCTTGTCCTAATTGTCGTCGCATTTTGAATTTTTCTTAACAATCTATTATAAGAGGGTGTTCATATTAACAGGACTTAATACCTAATTTGTTGCGTTTGATATATTAGGAAATTTATATCGAAATATGTTAACAGATAATTACATGACTGTATTATTACTTATAACTATTGGCAAAAAGAATTTCTAATTATGAATCCTACAGGAATTGGATGTTAGAAATATCTTCGACAGATGGGTTTATGTCATCTTTGTGTGTAGATAAAGTTTCGATAATTGCCCTCATTTAAAGTTAGATTAGTCTTTTAATAGAATGTGAATTTCATAAATTAGGCTCATAGATTCACGTTATTTATTTTTTATGTCTGCAGTATGCTAAACGGTGTCTGACCATTGAAAGTGCTAATATTATAAATGGGCAACTAATATTATATAATGGCTATTATAAATAGCAGAATTTAAAGGTAAGCTGGTATGTAAGCAGAATTTGATGTTAATCTGATGGTCCTATAGATTTTATCCTAATTAGTGTTGCATCTTGAGTTTTTCTATTAGTTTATTTTAATAGGATTCTAATATTTACAGGATTTAACAACTAATTTGTTGCGTTTGATGTATTAGAAAATTTATATCGAAATATGTTAACAGATAATTACATGACTGTATTATTACTTATAACTATTGGAAAAATAACTATTTCTAATTATGAATCTTACAGGAATTGGATGCTTGAAATATCTTCGACAGATGTGTTTATGTCATCTTTGTGTGCAGATAAAGTTTCGATAATTGCCATCATTTAAAGTTAGATTAGTCTTTTAATAGAATGTGAATTTCATAAATTAGGCTCATAGATTCACGTTATTTATTTTTTATGTCTGCAGTATGCTAAACGGTGTCTGACCATTGAAAGTGCTAATATTATAAATGGGCAACTAATATTATATAATGGCTATTATAAATAGCAGAATTTAAAGGTAAGCTGGTATGTAAGCAGAATTTGATGTTAATCTGATGGTCCTATAGATTTTATCCTAATTAGTGTTGCATCTTGAGTTTTTCTATTAGTTTATTTTAATAGGATTCTAATATTTACAGGATTTAACAACTAATTTGTTGCGTTTGATGTATTAGAAAATTTATATCGAAATATGTTAACAGATAATTACATGACTGTATTATTACTTATAACTATTGGAAAAATAACTATTTCTAATTATGAATCTTACAGGAATTGGATGCTTGAAATATCTTCGACAGATGTGTTTATGTCATCTTTGTGTGTAGATAAAGTTTCGATAATTGTCATCATTTAAAGTTAGATTAGTACTTTAACGGGACGTGAAGTTCGTCAGTTTGGCACAGAGATTCATATTATGTATCTTCTAACAGCAGGTTAAGCTGTGCCTGATCATTGAGAATGCTAATATTATAAATGCCCAAATTTCAGCTCCAGTCAAGGTACACTAATGTGATATTAGATAAGGTAATCTAAGTTAAGGTAAGCGTAATCAGAAGTTAACCTGATGTCCTTACAGATTTTGCCCTAATTAGCACTGCGCCTTGAATTTTTCTATAAGTTTATTTTAAAAAGATTCTAATCTTTACAGGATTATTTACTAATTTGTTGTATTTAATATATTGTAAAATATACGCAGAAAATAAGTTAACAATTAATTATATGACTGCATTATTATTTATAACTATTGGAATAAAGAATTGCTAATTATGAATCCTACATTATTTGGTCGTTTGAAATGTCTTCGACCGATGGGCTTATGTCATCTTATGTGTGTAGCTAAAGTTTCGATAATCAACATCATTTTTTGATAATCATCCTCATTTCGATAATCATCAACTTAGATTAGTCCCGTAAGAGGACGTGAAGTTCATCAACTTTTCACAGAGATTCACATTATTTATTGTCTAATAGTAAGCTGAACTGTGCCTGATCATTAAAGTGCTAATATTATAAATGCCCAACTTTCAGCAGAAGTTAAGATATTGTGATGTTAGAAAAGGTATTGAGTTAAAAAAAAGGTAAGCGTAAAGGTAATCTAAGTTAAGGTAAGCTTAATCAGAAGTTAACCTGATATCCTTACAGATTTTGCACTAGTTAGTGTTGCGTCTTGAGTTTTCCTATCACTTTATTTTAAAAGGATGCTAAAATTTACAGTGTTATCTACTAATTTGTTGTGTTTAATATATTGGAAAATATACTCAGAAAATATATTAACAACTAATTACAGGATTGCATTATTACTTATAACAACTGAAAAAAAAGAATGGCTAATTAGGAATCTTACATAATTTGGTTTTTGAAAGATGGTTTAAGTTGTTCGATAGATGGGTTTATGTCATTTTTGTGTCTAGCTACAGTTTCGATAATTGTCATCCTTTATAGTTACTTTAGCCAGCGACAGCGAAATCCACCAATTTGGGCCAGAGATTCACATTATTTATCCTCTGATAATGTCATAAGTTATGTTTTTAGTGAAATAACTAAATTGTCATAACTAAAATTTTTTTGAAAGTGTTTAGTAAGCTTCCTTTAATAAGCGCATTGCCCACCACGATCGACTGGCATTGTACTTTGTTGATTGTCAATACACAAGTTAAGCGAATGTTTTTCCCTGAGACTTGAACCTTCTCGTTTAAAATCCTTTGTACAAGTCGTAGAAGAAAATACCATTGGACATAGGATGTTAGGATCAATAAAAACCATTCCTAAAAATGAATCCGCCCCCTTTCACTGCATTTCGGGATTAAGGGGTTAAACTCAGGGGAAAGAGGAGGGGGAATCTCCAAGTTTTAAAGTAGCCAAAGGTCTTACACAGACCATATCTTATTTATGAGTCAAATTTGAAAACTCCAGGTTTAATTTACATAAAGAAGAAACAAATAAAGCAGGCAGATGTTTGAAATTTATATATTAGATAATGGACTAATTGATTACAGTTGCGTGTAAAAGTTATGTCAAATATTAAAAAATATATATTTTTATTTATTATTTTGTTGTTATTATTTATTTGTTATTATTATTTTAAAACTATTTTTTTTAACTCACATGAAGGGCCTAGTCCCATTTCTTTAATCTTTCTATACATTCATAACGTTGTTTGCTTGATGTAATTTCTGTCTACTAGGTACTCTTTTTTGTGATTTATCTTCTATCCACATTACTAGAGCTTTTTCCCTTTTCCCTTTGACAATATATCTTGCGCGTGATGCTGTTTTAACGCTTTGTTCCACAACATTACGACTTTCTAATAAAAGCTTCATTTTTCTTGATAGTTCTTACAGTAGCTTCATATAGACAAAATGCTTTCCTACACCTTGGCCAGTAGCAAGGTAATTTGAAATTTGAATTTTTTTTCTTTCTAATGCAGCTGGCAAACACAGACAGCTTGACACAGACTGCTTTTTTTGCTTGGATGCCTTAAGGCAAGTGGTGCACAGACGTACTCACTTTGCATTACCCAGGGGGCGCGTGCAACTTGAAGATAAGCCACGGACGCGGAGTAACAATGCCCCCGCAACGCTCTACGATCCTATTAGACCGGGACCTACTTTTTAAAGTGGATTCCGAACGACTACAAACAACCATGGCACGGCCGGGACTCGAACCCGACACCTGTGGTGCCGAGCGCCAGAGCGCTAGTCACTCGGCCATTCAGGCCCAATTTGAATTTTAATATCTGGAGATTTCGTTTCTTTTTCACTTTTGTTACCATATGTTAGGGTTACCGAAAAATATTTTCACTTATAAATAATATAACCAAGGTTTATAAGCATCAAAAAGGTACATTTTACTCTGAACTTCAAACTCAAAACGCATTTAAAGGAGACAAAATTCCATGTTGAGGTTATAAAACTCGGGGTATTCACGCAAATGGAAATCGCATCCAGTTTCTTAGTAAAAACATTTAAATTAAAGCACAATCTTCTTCTCAGAATTTGGGTCGATCATGTTGAATCAAAAGAAGACGATTAAAAAGAAAAAAGTGAAACAAATTTTTTTTTATAATTCGTGTAAAAAGAGAATTATATATATATATATATATATACGGATAGATGCTCTCCTATACCCATGCATACCTGCGTAAATAAATATTCACTTGCATGTGAGGTGCGCACAAAGCTATGCTTGGAGAAAAAAAGTACAGAGATTAACTTATGTATATTTAGGCTTATATCTTTACCTATGACAATATATTAGTACTCATACAGAAATACATAGTATTTAGATATACATATGCACTTAACTCTTTATAAATATACATATGTATATTATGTATACATATGTACTTGTATAAACATTGAAATAAAACCCTAATTTTGGGAATGGTTAATTAATTTGCAAAAAGGTTAATTTGATTTACAAAAATATTCATTTCAATTGCAAAAGGGTTGGTTATACTAGTTAGTTAGTTTACTTAATTTGCAAAAATGTTAATTTGAAATGCAAAAGGGTGCGTTAAATTAGTTAGTTCGTTTACTTAGTTTGCAAAAAGGTGATTTTGGACTGCAAAATTTGTATATGCATACTTAATATCTTTCTCTAAAACAGCCAAATATATCATTTTTTTATGTTCTGTGTTGCTATAAATTGTCTTGGTTTTTATTTTGTCTTTTTCTGTAGTATGAAACGAAATGGAAATGAATTACCCTAGGCAAGAACAAAGACCTTGTAGGGAAGAAAAAAAAGGTAACTCATTCAATTTTTTTTTTTAAATTATAAATGATGGCAACTCCATGAAAGAAAATTTTATATCAAGTTGTACTACAATTTTAAGAAAAAAAATTAAATAAAAAAAGAAAATATATATTTCAAATTTTGTTATAAAAACTTGATTTAAATTGAAGAGTTGTTGTGGTTATAGATTTTACCTAAAAAATACATATCATATATTTTACAAAGTATTACTGACATATACATATATGGAATACATCTTTTAGTTATTCATAACTAAAAAAACTACGCTATAGAACGTACAGCTTTATACAGGATACGTTGAAGTAAATCTATCAACCATGAATGAAGAAACCCTCAAAATAAAAATCCTGCGTTTTGTGGGGGAAAAAAAAACTTAATCTTCTCTGTAAAATGCGATCCAGTAAAAAATATTTTTCTCCACATTTTTTACTGTAGGTGGTAACAGTAAATTGTGTAAATTACTGTAGAGGGCCGCAGAAAGTCTTCTCTATACAATGCGACCAAATACAGTGAAAAATATTTTTCTCCATATATTTTGTTTATAGGTGGTATCAGTAAATTTTGTAAGTTACTATAGAGAGCATCAGAAACATTTCTCCTGAATATATCCAACTTCTGCAGGAAAGTAAATTTCCATTATATGTTTTGGTAGACTTAGTATTTTCTAAAATTTACATAATATTGATACTTATTATAATCAATTATTCATAATAAGTAAAAAATATTTTACTTCTGTTTGTTAAGAATAGGAATATAATTTTTAATAAACATTAAATTACAAAACTAAGGAACAATATAATAACTTTGAGTGAATTTACTGTCGATTCTACCACAATTTATTAAAACATCAACTTATTTTGCAAGTTAGTAGTGTTTTTTTTTTCTGGTACACGTAATGCTTTTGAATTATCTATTTACTCAATCTTTTGAAACTAACTGAAGCCATAGGAAATTATGTTTTTAGAATCTTTTCAGCATCAAAATTAGCTACATCTTCCTTAGAAGATGAGACACATTTTATCTTTCCTTTATTTTCTATACATTCTCCCTTTAATCTTAATTTTCACGGATCATAATTTTACCAATTTTTTTTTTCACCTTAGATGCTGAGGCATCGTTTATTATTATTATTATTATTATTATTATTATTTTGACAGTCGACTGTATGACGCCTGAAACGATCTCGTGTTTATCAAAAACATCAAAGAATCTTAAATTTTTTTTTACCCCTCTACGTCGTGCGTTGCTAAAACTCGACTTTTCTGCCGTCTTGCCTTTTGCTGTTGTATGCGACCAACTGGAAATAAATTGCGTAGTGCAAGAACAGAAATGATAACCCTTTACGAGAAGAAAATAACTTATTCGATTCTTATCTTATATTATACTTTTTTTTTCGTAAAAGAATGATGATAACTCTGTGAAAGGAGACTTTTCTATCCATTCATCTTGCAATTTTATGTGTTTTAGCCCCATCATCCAAACAAAATAATAAATAAATAAAATGTATAAATGCTTTATGATTCTTGTAATATATTATAGCACACCAATTTTTTTTAAAAGCTTGTTGCTTGTCTATGAGGATATTCACCTCTAATTCAGCAAATGTATAGTAGATCTTGCATTATTTTATTATTTACCACATGATATAATTTACCATAGAGCATCAGAAAGTCTTCTCTATACAATGCAACCACCTACAGTGAAAATTATTTTTTCCATGCATTTTACTGTAGATGGAATCAGTAAATTTTGTGAGTTACTGTAGAGAGCATCAGAAATACTCTTCTCTATAGAATACGACCATCTACAGTGAAAATTGTTTTTCCTAATGCATTTTTACTGTAGTTAGAATCAGTAAATTTTATAAGTTACTGTAGAGGGCATCAGAAAACCGTCTCTATATAATACGACACACCTACAGTGAAAAATACTTTTCTCCATGTATTTTTCTGTAAGTGCCATCAGTAAATTTTGCAAGTTACTGCAGAGAGCATCAGAAAGTCTTATCTATACAATGTGATAATCTAGAGTGAAAAATATTTTGCTCCAAATATTTTACTATAGGTGGCATCATACATTTTGTAAGAGGGCATCAGAAAGATTTCTCCTGAAAGTATCCAAATTATGTCGAAACTTTAATTTCTATTGCACGTTTTGGTCGCCTTAGTATCTTCCACTACTTATATCGATACAAATTATAATCAAATATTAATAATGTGTAAAAACATAAATTTATTTCTGTTTGTTAAAAATAATAAATATAATTTTTAATAAACAATAAATTATAAAAAAAGGAATAATATATTATCCTTGATTGAATTTATTATCCATTCTACCACAATTTATTAAAACATCAACTTATTTTGCAACCAGTAGTGTTTTTTTCTAGTCAATGTAATGCTTTTAAATTATTTATTTATTCAATCTTTTGAAACTAACTGAAGCCCTATGAAATTAAGATTTTAGAATTTTTTCAGTATCAAATTTAGCTACCTCTTCCTTAGAAGATGAGACATATTTTATCTTTCCTCTATTTTCTATACATTCTCTCTTTAATCTTAATTTTCACGGATCATAATTTTAACAATTTTTTTTCTTTCCTTACATGCTGAGGCATCGTTTATTATTATTATTATTATTATTTTTTGACAGTCGACTGTATGACGCCGAAAAGGTCTCGTGTTTATCAAAAACATCAAAGAATCTTCAATTTTTTTCTACCTCTTCTTCGTGCGTTGCTAAAAATCGACTTTTCTGCCGTCTTGCCTTTTGCTGCTGTATGCGACCAAGTGGAAATAAATTGCGCATAGCAAAAAGCAAAAATGATAATCCTTTACGCGAAGAAAATAACTTATTCGTTTCTTATCTTATATATTTTCCTTTTTTTCTGTATAAGAATGATGATAACTCTGTGAAAGGCGACTTTTCTATCCGTTCATCTTGCAATTTTATGTGTTTTAGCTTCCCTCACTTCAAAAAAATAATAAATAAATAAAATAAAATACATAAATGCTTTATGATGCTTGGAATGTATTGTGGCACACCAAAAAGTTTTTTAAAAGCTTGTTGCTTGTCTATGAGGACATTCACCTCTAAATCAGCAAATGTATAGTTGATTTCTAACTTTACTACATGGTATTATTTACCACTAAGCATCTCATGAAAAATATTAATAATGTATAATGTTTTATGCGAATTTAGTAGTAAATTCCGTGATTTTTTAACAAAGATTTTTTATCAACCATTTTTTATTAATTCCCTGGCGTTTTCGCAAGAATTTTTGTAGAAAATTCTACGATTTTTTTATAAATTCCATGATTTCTTTCATAAATACCTCGAATTCTTTTAGCAAGAATTGTAATCGTAAATTCTATGATTTTTTGTAGGGTTCTTATAGTAAATTGCGTGTTTCTTTTTTTTTTTTTTTTTTTTTTTGGCAAGAATTTTTATAGTAAATTCTACGATTTTTTTTGCAGGGTTTTTCAGTGCGGTTTTTTTAACAAAGAGTTTTCATATTAAATTCCATTAATTTTAAGCACTGTACATGGCATCAGTAAAATTTGTAAGTAATTGTAGAGGACATCAGAAAATCTTCTTCTGAAAGTATTCAACGTCTACTGAAATTTTAATTTGCATTAAACGTTTTGATTGGTTTTGTATTTTTAAGTATCAATACCAATTATAAACAACTATTAATAATGTGTAAAAATTAAATAATTTCTATATTTTAAAAATAATCCTTGTAATTTTTAATAAAAATTAAAATATAAAACAAATAAATAATATAATATCTTTCATTGAATTTATTATCGATTCCAACACAATTTATTAAAACATCAACTTATTTTGCAACTCAGTAAAGTTTTTTCTAGTAAACGTAATGTTTTTTAATTATCTATTTATTCAATCTTTTGAAACTAACTGAAGCCATAGGAAATTTAGTTTTTAGAATCTTTTCAGTATCAAAATTAGTCACATCTTCCTTAGAAGATGAGACACATTTTATCTTTCCTCTATTTTCTATACATTCTCTCTTTAATCTTAATTTTCACGGATCATAATTTTAACAATTTTTTTGTCTTACCTTAGATGCTGAGGCATCGTTTATTATTATTATTATTTTTTTTTTTTTGACAGTCGACTGTAAGACGCCGAAAAGGTTTCGTGTTTATCAAAAACATCAAAGAATCTTCAATTTTTTTTCGTCCTCTACAAAAATCGACTTTTCTGCCGTCTTGCCTCTTGCTGTTGTGCGACCAAGTGGAAATAAATTGCGCATAGCAAGAACAAAAATGATAACCCTTTACGCGAAGAAAATAACTTATTCGTTTCTTATCTTATATATTTTCCTTTTTTTTCTGTAAAAGAATGATGATAACTCAGTGAAAGGAGACTTTTCTATCCGTTCATCTAGCAATTTTATGTGTTTTAGCCTCCCGTCACTTAAATAATAATAAAATATATAAATACTTTATGATGCTCGGAATATATTATGGCTGACCAAATTTTTTTTAAAAGCTTGTTGCTTATCTATGAGGACATTCACCTCTAATTCAGCATATGTATAGTAGATCTTGCTTTATTCTAAATGTACTATTGTATGGTAAGGTTATACCCTGGTATAATTTATCTCTAAGTATTTCATAAAATGTATTAACAAAGTTTAACGCTGTATAAGTGAATTTAGTAATACAATTTGGGATCATTTTATCAAAGAATTTTTATAGTAAATTCCATGATTTTTAGTAACTAAATATTTCATGAAAAGTATTAACAATGTATAATGCTGTATCCGATTTTCATACTAAATTCCATGGTTTGTTTTAACAAAGAATTTTTATAGTAAATTCCATGATGAATTTTTATAGTAAATTAGTAACGATTTTTTATGTATTCCCTGACCTTTTTAGCAAGGATACTTAAAATGAATTGCGGGACTTTTTTTTAGCGTAGATTTTTTGTAGTAAATTCCATGATTTTTAGTAACAATTTTTTATATATTTCCTGACTTTATTTTAACAGGAATTCTTATAATGAATTCCAAGATTTATTTAGCGGAGAGTTTTTATAGTAAATTCCGAGATTTTGTTACCTAACAATTTTTATGGTAAATTCCGTGAGTTAATGTCATTAGCTGACGAAGTTCACGGAGTCACTTCATTTGGTGTTTGTTAAAGCTGATGGTGAGTGTTTGGTGGTCTAGAGCAGGTATGATCCCTTATGATTTCATGATCACCATATAAATTTATTACAACAATCTGGACGAAATGATGCAAAAATTAAAAAAAAAGCCTACCAACACTTAAAGAAAGACTTTGTAGCATAAATTGCTCAACATATCGAGTCCTATCTTATTGCATGATAACGCTGGACCACACACTGCACAAATGACTGTGACAAAACTACACGAATTGGAATTCATCATCATTCACTTCTTCATTATTCTCCACAATCACCAGATCTAGTCCCCCTAACTACCACTTTTTCTTCAATTTAAACAACATTTTAGTAAGAATTTAATAAAAATTTAATTCTGACAATGCTTTAAACTTAGCCTTCCAGGAATTCATCAGCTTCATTCGCCAGGGTTTTATACAACACGCCTGAACAACCTGCCGTTTAAATGACAAAAGCGTATAGACAAAAAGGATGACTACTTTGATGAATAAAATAATTCCTTATATTTGTAAATTAAGTTCCAAGTTTGTTTTTTTCTACAAATTTCATCTTTGACGACCCGATATAAGCATTGATTATAATGCAATAAAAACAAAATATGTTTTGTATTCAATTTGCAGGTTTTTTTCTATTTTTCAAATTTAATCCGATAGTTGAAGTACTTACTTGCCTAACAGTCTTTCGGAGATAATCCTTTGTTGTGATTTTATCCTTCTTTTGAACACCAAAAACTTCGTATTATCATAACATCATGTTTCCACATGATAATAATAATAAATTGGTTTCTATTATGTAAAAAAAGAAATTTTTTAATTGTTTAGACTATATAGTAGAAAAATAAAATTCCTCTAAAATCACTTAGGATAATATTTTCCAGTCGATTATACGCTATTGCATAATGATAACAGCTGTTGTAAATGATGTCACCAGGTGTTTTCATCAATTTTTAATAATTGGCGATTTTTGATAATAGCTTTCACACAGTTGGCTAATTTTATAAGGAAATTTTAAATTTATTTTTGTTCCCAGTGGATATTTTAAATTGCATACAAGTGTGTAAGGTTGAAACGCTTAAGCACCTCATATAATAATTATTGTAGACATTCACAAAAGTAATAGAATTTAAGTACTCATATTTAAAATGATAGCTTTGCGATAATGGACTATGGTGGAGAAAGGAAAAAGTCAACAATGATTTTAATCAAAAGAATGTACAAAGTATACTAAAATATCTTTCTGTGCGAGACTTTTGTGCTTTTTTTGTGCAGTTCTTACAAGGTTCATTAAAAAAATATCCGTAAATACATATGAATCTAAGAATAATTAAGGTAGCTCATCTGCTTTTGTGCAGTCTTTATCCAAGACTTAAGCAATTAATTAGGCTTAGTCTTAGTCTTAAGGATAATCTTTAGACTTTTTTAGAAATTTATACATTCATATTTAAATTTACAATTGCAGGGTAGCATGGCCTCCCGGATAATGTGTTGGGAGTCGGACTCGAAAGTAGGCAAAACATCGAACAGATAACAACTATGTTCACGCCGGGGATGGGTAAAATAAATCTGCTAAACCGGATGTTCTTCCTTTGGGCTTAATATGGTAGGGAAAGGTTATTAATTTTACGAACAACCGCTCTCCTTTTCTTTTTATCCCCCATTGCTTGACCCCAATGTGGTTTTAGTGTTAGAAGTTCTCTGTGTTGTACTGTGGCAATGTTAAATTTCCGACGTTGTTGTTTTAGTGGCGAATGACCTCTAGCCTCACATTCAGAAATTTATGTATTAAAAATAGAATTATTGTATAAAATATAATCAATCATATATATACTGTTCTATTAGCAGTTTTGTTGAAAGCAAGCCTCCTATTAAACACTGAAAATGGACGAATCGATTACTTATTAAAGTGATATATCTGGTACGATGAAATTCCGAGGAAAAATTATTTACTGCTATTGAAAAATTTTATCTAATTTTTATCTGAAATTTAATTATTAAAAAAATTAAATTATTTTTTTTATTAATTAATTTAAATTCCAAGACAACCTTTCTCTCTTATTAAATGTATTGTATTGGAATCCATTTAATTTTTGCCATGTAATAGCTGTTCGGATTAAATATATAGTGTAAACACTACTTATTTATTTCATACATATAACAACTTCTTCAATGGTGTACAGTCCCATAGTGGGCGAAGGAATGGTTCCGAAACATGCTGTTAAATGATTTTGCTTTCTTTTTAAGGGGTAGGATTGTCAGCAGCATGCCACATGCTCTACAGTCTAATTAGACTAGCACCCATGGTTTAAAGTGGATTCCGAACTTCTTAAGCATCCATGACACAGGCTGGACTAGAACCAGGTGATTCTGAGCGCCAGAGAGCTAGTCACTTGATAATCAGTTCCACAAATACCTACTAGAGAAGCATATATTTTTTGAAACACAAGCCTCAAATTCAAACCAAAATGCATGATATGCTAGAATAGACTGACTAATCCAACATGAGCGAGAAGCTGCCAAATCAATACACCATTTTATCCCATCTACGTATTCCAATATATGTCTTTTCGCTGTAAAATGTAAAATTTTTTTTTATTTTTGTTTCTTCCTAGATACACACTGTTCACTGCACCATATACACACTATACTTCTATATACACATGTATCTTAATTTTGTGTTAAATCATCTAACAATAATTCATTTAAATGTATATCAAAAGGTTTGTTAATTTGGCCATAATAGAATAACCAAATTGTTTCCATTCGATTCGATTCAATAAAAAATCACCAAGTATTTACGCATCTCCAGGTTGGCGGCATGATTCTTTTATTTTCCTTAACTACAATTTGTTTATTGAACTTTCCTACTAATGTATTATGGTATTTAATGATAGAGTCACATCACAAATAAAATGTGCAAGAGCTCCTTCCATTAAAATAGGTTTCTACTAATAAATTAGCTTTGCACAGGGCTGCATAAGACTAGCACAGCATGACTCTCCGCCAACACACATTTCGAAACCAAAGCCAAAAACAGGCGTGTGTACAAATGATGTCGCATAACTTTTAAAACATAGTCAGAGGGTAGTAAGTAGAGAGTGCATTAACGCTACTGCGAAAATTTAATGCTGTCTACAATATAAATAAATGAGAAGGAATACGTAAATATGCCGTCATTTATGGTATTTTATTACAGTTACCATATAAATTAGGATGTTATGTAACAGAACCCTTGGTGCAATTTGGGTACAGTAGAATCTACTATACAGTTGCTGCACTAGTGGCGCATGACTTAGGACAGAATGCATGAGATTCGAAAACATCAACGTTTGAAAAATTCTAAAATTTAATTTGTGAAGTACTACGATAATAGCATAAAGTAAACATATTTTCTATCTGTGGTTCTCTGTTCAAAACAACAACTACTGCAAAAGCAGAGAACCTTAAAGCTCAACCACACAAAAAGCAAATTACCGCTCTTAAACACCATGCTAGTAATTTTAAAACTGACACATCGCAGAAAACTGTCATTAGTACGTTAAAAAAGTATTTGCTCAGCGAAAATATTTTCGTTTACCTATTGCAAAAATGTTTACCTGCATAAATCCCGGAGAAGTTCGCTCCGGGGAAAAGTCTGGAAAACCTTCCGTTGCTGACATCGCCGAAACGGATATTCTGCATATGCCTTTGCACTCTTTTTAATAAAAATTTGCCCACGGCCGACTTGTAAAGCTTCAGTGTTTGCTCAAAACCGAAATCCTTCTTCTGTGTTGCTGGCTGCCGTGAAAGGTTTTCAAGCCTTCAGCCCCTTTAAAAAAGACATAGTAGGGTGTTAGCTGAAATAGATACTCTCTGTTTTTAATATTTAAAACGTCCAGTTTCGGATGGTTTAAGCCTCTATATGTTTAAGTTGAGAGTTAGACGGATGGTTTAAATACACTCATGTCCATAAATTAAGGAGGAATATTACACCACTCATCAAGCAATGCCCTCCGAAGTTCCGGTTGACAGGTGGGAGGGGGTTGACGGGCTGTAATTCGTCGGCCAAGCATATCCCACACATGCTCTATTGGATTCAAGTCCGGTAAGTATGCTGGCCAATCCATACGGGTGATATCCTTCAATTGAAGGCATTCGTCTACAATGTTTGCACGGTGAGGACGGGCGTTGTCATACATAAACAGAAATTCAGCACCCATGGCGCCCCGAAACAAACGTACTTGTTGTTCCAGAATGACATCCCGATAGATGCGGCCTGTCATCATTACATTCTGAACATGCAGGTCAGTTCTGGAACCAAGAATAATTCCTCCCCAAACGAGCCATCCTGCACCACCGTAACGGTGTCGTTCAATGGTGTTCTCTTGATGGTAACGGGTACCTGGCGCTCTCCATATGAAAGTCCGGAGAGATTCAGACTGCAAACTAAACCTGGACTCGTCGGAAAACATCACACAAGACCACTGTGGCGGTGTCCACAATGCATGCTCTCTACTCCAGGTTAATCTCAGGCGACAGTGAGTTGCGGTAAGGGGAACACATCTGACAGGCGTACGAGCATATAGACCAATGTGCCCTAAGCGTCTGTACACGGTCTGCCTTGAAACTGTCGTACCGGTAGCTCAAGAGAGCTGACGAGACAGGTCTGATGCTGTGCTCCGTCTGCTTCTTTTGGCAGTAACTGCTAAAGACCGGTCCTCATTCGGCGTTGTAACTCGGTGGGGACCTGTGCTGTAACGTCTACTCACATTACCATCATCTTGGAATCGTTGCCAAAGCCAGGACATGACACTCTGGGCTATTCCAAGTTCCTCGGATACTTCCACTTGGGTACGTCCACATTCCAATCGTCCGATAATTCTAACAGGCAAAAAATCATGCAAATGCTTCCTTTGGGCCATAACTATGCGGTTATTGCACTGAAAGGCTTTTAAAGCGCTTGTGAACAGTTTTACTTCTTTGCCACCATTCCTTATATACCCCTCTCTTATACTCTCGTCATTGTGGCGTACTATCCGCGCCATCCGGTGGTTTCCTGTAATTTGCATATTCTTCTTCAAGATGTGTGTGATAATTCTACAGGTGAAATTTTTATTTTAGAGTTCAATTTCTGTGTGATTCTGAATTATCCTTAATTTATGGACATGAGTGTAATATCGTTTTTGGTGCTTTAAAACTAGCGTTGAAGTTCTAGAAAATTTATTATAAATTGGTCAGGTTTTGCGTAAACATTTAAATTTCGATATTTTTAGAATGTAATCGCAAATTTTAACAGTACATATATTTACTTATTTGTTTTTCTTTTTTCTTTATATGAAATAAACTGGATTCAATCAGTTTTTACAAGATTCTGAAGCAATGGATGTTCCAATTACGGTGTAGTATTCACATAGGATGAGAGAAAAACGACCACAAATACCTTTACATCTTAATTATAAAACATTTGCATCATTCCAAAAAGTGAAAAAATGTGTCCGTATATCAAAATGTTTTAAAGATAGAAATATTTCTCAATGATAAAAAAAAAACGAAGCCAAAAAGTGATTAAACAAAGTATTTATAATTTGATTTAGTTTAATAAAGTTGTACACTGAAAATTATTTGAGCAATTCAATTTAATAATTTGTCACATTTATGATAGTACTAAAAATTTAAATGTATTATGTAGTGATAAAAAACTGTAAAATCCGATTCAATTAGATGCACCAAGCATCAACCCTTCTCCATGTTTGCTGCATGAGTTTCCTATTTTCTTTAACGGCAATTTGATTACCGAACTTCACTTCTAACAAATTGCGGTATTTAATGATATAGCCACATCATAAATAATGTGTAGAAGAGCTGCATTCCATTAAAATTGGATTATGTTATTAAATCAGCTTTGTAAAATGCTACAGCAGTATATGCGTAGCGTAACTCGCCGCCATCACACCGTTCGAAACCAAAACCAAAAACATGTGTGTGGTTAAATGCTGTCGCATGTATTCTGAGAGATTGTGAGAGAATAGTAAGTAGAGAGTGTATGGACGCTACTGCGAATATTTAATGCTCAATACAATATAAAGAAATGAGAAGTAATACAAAAGTTGCCATCTTTTGTGGTATATTTTCAATTCCTTCTATTAGCTCACACTCTCCCTAAATATATCTTGTTCAAATTTTCAATCGTTCATAAAATACTTTTTATTCATCCAGTCAAGTTTAATTTTTTTTTAACTTGTAGTGGAGGACATTTGATCTTAATACAGTTTTTTCAAGTATTAATTCATTCATTAAATTTAAATAATTAATGATAGTTTTTTTAGATTTAAGTTGCATATATCTAAATATAGATGGCGGCAGATAAACTTTAAAAAAATGAATGAAAGTTATTTATAAAGGACTTTCTGCAATAGAGTGACAAAAAAGAAGGAATTGAGTTTTGGAATTTTTTTATATTACTTTTTTACAGTTACCTTATAAATTAGGATACTATGTACCAAAATCCTTGGTGCAATTTGGGTATAGTATAAAATACTATACAGTTGCTGCACTACTGACGAATGACTTAAATCAGAATGCATGAGATTCGAAAACATACAAAAAATTCTAAACTTTAATTTGCGCAGCACTACGATACCAGCATAAAACAAACAAATTTTCTATTTGTGGTTCACTGTTTAAAACAACAACTATTGCAAAAGCAGTGAGAGCCCTAAAGCCCAACCACCCAAAATGTAAATTACCTCTCTTAAACATCGTCCTGGTAATTTTAAAACTGACACATCTACGAAACCTGTCATTAGAAGGTTCTGGTAAACATTCTAAAAAGTACTTGCTCAGCGAAAATATTTTCGTTTACCTATGGCAAAAATATTTCCCCGGATAAATCCCGGAGAAATTCGCTCCGGGGAAAAGTCTGGAAAGCCTTTCGTAGTTGACATCACCGAAACGAATATTCTGCACATGCCTTTGCACTCTTTTTAATAAAAATTTGCCCACGGCCGACTTGTAAAGCTTCAGTGTTTGCTCAAAACCGAAATCCTTCTTCTGTGTAGCTGGCTGCCGTGAAAGGTTTTCAAGCCTTCAGCCCCTTTCAAAAAGACACAGTAGGGTGTTAGCTGAAATCGATACTCTCAGCTTTTAATATTTAAAACGTCCTGTTTCGGATGGTTTAAGCAGCTCTATATATTAAGTTGAGAGTTAACAGATAGTTTAAATAATATTGCTTTTGGTACTTTAAAACTAGCTTTGACGTTCTAGAAATGTTATTATAAATTTATCAAGGTTGGCGAAAACATTTAAATTTCGATATTCTTCGAATATAATCGAAAATTATAACAGTAAATATATATACCGGTTTGTTTTTCGTTTTTGTTTTTATGAAATAAACAAAATTTAATCAGTTTTTACGAGATTCTGATGCACTGGATGTTCTAATTACGTCGTAGTATTCACATAGGATGTGAGAAATATGACCTCAAATACTTTTACATCTTAATTTTAACACATTTACATCAATGCAAAAAGTGAAAAATGGGTCCTTATCATCAAATTGTTTTTTTATTTCTCAATAATAAAATAAATATAGAAGCCAAAAAGGGATTAAACAAAGCATTTATAATTTGATTTAGTTTAATACAGTTGTACACTGAAAATTATCTGAGCAATTCAATTTAATAATTTGGCACATTTGTGATAGTGCTAAAAATATAAATGTATTAAATAGTGATGAAAAACAGTAAAAGTCGATTCGATTAGATGCACAAATCGCCAAGAATCTACCTTTTCCATGTTTGCTGCATGAGTTTCCTATTTTCTTTAACGGCTGTTTGATTACCGGACATTGCTTCTAACATATTACGGTATTTGATTATACAGCCGCATCACAAATAATGTGTAGAAGAGCTCATTCTATTAAAATTGGATTATATTATTAAGTCAGCTTTGTAAAATGCTACAGCAGTATATAGCGTAGCGTAACTCGCCGCCATCACACCTTTCGAAACCAAAACCAAAAACATGCGTGTGGTTAAATGCTGTCACATGAATTCTGACAAATAGTGAGAGAATAGTAAGTAGAGAGTGCATGAACGCTACTGTGAAGATTTAATGATCAATACAATATAAAGAAATGAGAAGTAATACAAAAGTTGCCATCTTTTGTGGTATTTCTCAATTCCTTCTATTAGCTCACACTCTCCCTATATATATCTTGTTCAAATTTTCAATCGTTCATAAAATATATTTTTTTCATCCACTCAACCTGAAATACATTTTTTTTACCTTGTAGTGGATGACACTTGACGTTAATACAGTTTTTTCAAATATTATTTCTGTAATTAAATTTAATTCATTAATTTTAGTTTTTTTAGATTTAAGTTGCATATATCTATGAATAGATGGCGTCTGATAAATTAAAAAAAATTAATGAAAATTATTTATAAAGGACTTTCTGCAATAGAGTGAAAAATGTAGGAATTGACTTACAATTTTTTTTATATTACTTGTTTACAGCCACCTTATAAATTAGGATACTACGTACCAAAATTCTTGGTGCAATTTGTGTACAATATAATCTACTGTACAGTTGCTGCACTAGTGGCGAATGACTTAGGTCAGAATGCATGGGATTCGAAAACATTTAAACTTTTTAAAATTATAATTTGTGAAGCATTACAATGCCTGCATAAAACAAATATATTTTCTATTTGTGGTTCTCTGTTTAAAACAACAACTATTGCAAAAGCAGAGAGAGCCTTAAAGCCGGACCACCCAAAAAGTAAATTGCCTCTCTTAAACATCGTCTTGGTAATTTTAAAACTGACACATCGCAGAAAACTGTCATTAGTACATTCTGGTAAACATGCTAAAAAGTACTTGCTCAGCGAAAATATTTTCGTTTACCTATGGCAAAAATATTTCCCGGGATAAATCCGGGAGAAGTTCGCTCCAGGGAAAAGTCGGGAAAACCATCCGTAGCTGACATCACTGAAACGGATATTCTGCATAGGCCTTTGCGCGCTTTTTAATAAAAATTTGCCCACGGCCGACTTGCAAAGCTTCAGTGTTTGCTCAAAATCGAAATCCTTCTTCTGTGTAGTTGGCTGCAGTGAAAGGTTTTCAAGCCTTCAGCCTTTTAAAAAAGACATAGTAGGGTGTTAGCCGAAATCGATACTCTCTGTTTTTAATATTTAAAGCGTCCTGTTTCGGATGGTTTAAGCCTCCATATGTTTAAGTTGAGAGTTAGACGGATAGTTTAAATAATATTGTTTTTGGTGCTTTAAGACTAGCTTTGACGTTATTGAAATTTTACTATAAATTGATCACGGTTTAATGTAAACGTTTAAATTTCGATATTTTTAGAATATAATTGAAAGTTTTAACAGTATGTATATTTGCTGATTTGTTTATTTGTTTTTGTTTTTATAAAATAAACAAACCTCATTAGTTTTTATGAGATTATTAAGCAACGGATGTTTCGATTACTGTGGGGTATTCACATAGGATACCAAAAAAAAAAAAAAAAAAATGCTACAAATACCTTTACATCTTAATTTTAACCTATGTGCATCATTCCAAACAGCGAAAAATTGCTTCTTATCATCAAATTGTTTTTAAAGATAGCAATATTTCTCAATTATAAAAACAAATAAATAAAAAATAGAACTGTCGTGCACAAAGAATTTATAATTCAATTATGTTCAATAAAGTTATAGATTGGAAATAGTTCAATTTAATAATTAATTGAGTTCAATTTACTAGTTTTGCATCTTTGTGATAGTACTTGAAATGTTCTACACATATATACATATCAGTTATCACACTGAAAAAATTAATATTTTTTTTTGTGATAAACAAAGTATAAAACGTTTACGAGCTTTTCGTGATGAAGTTGTTTCAATGACTATTATGGAATGTTGGTCAGTAAATCTTGGTGGTAAAAATGGACATGGTGCAATTTTTCGTGTTATTGATTCTTTTATTTTTTGGTTTATTTTGTTCCATTATTTCTTTTGCTAATTGTTGCATGAAGATGTGAAATGTTCTATACTTATGAATAGTTTTGTAAATGACGTAACTGTCCAAAAGGACCATGTAGGTCTTTGTGGATCCATTTTTGATTATTGGTATATTTTGTAGGTATAATTATTCCAATCAAAACCTTCCATTTTTATCAGATTTTTAGAATTTGTTTTGGCAGGAAAAATACTTTAATCTGCTTGCAATGGTTACTTTACACTGTCGCGCATATTTGCGCTTCGACGATAATGGCCCGAATGGTTTCACAAATATGCATGCTCTTATGATGTAAATGTGTTAATTAATGATGAAAAAGTTAAATGCATTAGATATACGAAGATCAAAATAATTTCGGTACATTAGAATCTACTATACAGTTGTTGCACTAGTGGCGAACGACTTAAATTAGAATGCGTGAGTTTCGGAAACATCAACATTTAAAAAATGTCAATAGAATATAATTGAAATTTTTAACATTAAGTATATTTACTGGGATTTTTTTTTTTTTTTTTTTTTTAAATAAAATAAACAAGATTTCATCAGTTTTTACGAGATGTTGAAGAAACGGATGTTCTAATTACAGTGAGTGATTGCCATTGGATGTGAAAAAACGCAACAAATACCTTTAGAACTAAATTTAAACCCATTTCCATAATTCGAAAAAGTGGAAAATTGGCACTTATCATCAAATTGTTTTAAAGATAGAAATATTACCCTGCGTTAAAAAAAATAAAGCCAAAAAAATAAAATAAATAAAAAAAATAAAGGCAAATTATAAAACGAAAAATTTATAATTTGATTTAGTTTCAATAAAGTTATTCATTGAAAGAGAGAAATTCAATCTAATAATTTTGCACCATATCTACTTGAAATTTTTAATACATATGGCCACATGGCTGTATCACACTGACAAAATGATATGATATACAAGCGTTCTAGAATACCAGCATAAAAAAAACATATTTTCTATTTGAGGTTTTCTGTTTAAAACAACAACTATTGCAAAAGCAGAGACCTTTAAAGCCCAACCACCCAAAAAGCAAATTACTTCTCTTAAACACCGTCCTGGTAATTTTAAAACTGACACATGGCAGAAAACTGTCATTAGTACGTTCTTTGGTAAACATACTAAAGAAGTACTTGCTCAGCGAAAATATTTTCGTTTACCTATGGCAAAAATATTTCCCCGGATAAATCCCGGAGAAGTTCGCTCCGGGGAAAAGTCTGGAAAAGCTTCCGTAGCTGACATCACCGAAACGGATATTCTGCATATGCCTTTGCACTCTTTTTAATAAAAATTTGCCCACGGCCGACTTGCAAAGCTTCAGTGTTTGCTCAAAACCTAAATCCATCTTCTTTGTAGCTGGCTGCCATGAAAGGTTTTCAAGTCTTCAGCCTCTTTAAAAAAACACATAGTAGGGTGTTAGCTGAAATCGATACTCTCTGCTTTTAATATTTAAAACGTCCTGTTTCGGATGGTTTAAGCCTCTATATGTTTAGGTTGAGCGTTGGACGGATAGTTTAAGTAATATTGTTTTTGGTACTTTAAAACTAGCTTTGACGTTCTGTTAATGTTAGTACAAATTGGTCATGGTTTGTGTAAGCATTTAAATTTCGATATTTTTAGAATATAATTTAGAATTTTTATAGTATGTATATTTACTAGTTAGTTTTTTTTGTTTTTGTTTTTATGAAATAAGCAAAATTTCATCAGTTTTTACGAGATTCTGAAGCAACGGTTGTTTCAGTTAGTGTGTAAGATTCACATAAGATGTGAAAAAAAGGATACAAATACCTTTACATCTCAATTTTAACTCATTAGCATCATACGAAAAAGTAGCAATTATCACCAATTTGTTTTAAAGATGAAATATTTCTAAATAATGAAAAAATAAAAGCCGAAAAGCGCGTACTCAATGAATTTGATTTAGTTCAATAATTTTTTTTTGTTCTACAACAACTGGCAAACATTTAGACAGTTGCCTTAGATGTCAAAAGGCAAGCGCTGCACCGACGTTACTCACTTAGCACTAAGCAGGAGGTGCGTGCAGCTTGAAGATAAGGAACGGACGCTGAGTAACAGTACCCTCGCAACGCTCTACGATCCTATTAGACCGAGACCTACGGTTTAAAGCTGATTCGGCGCAACTATAAATATCCAGGCCACCGCCGGGACTCGAAAACGAAACCTTTGTCACAGAGAGCTAGAGCACTATCCACTTGGACAACATGCCCCAAAATTTATTTTAATATTATTAAATTAATTTTGTACAAGAGCTGCATACTGCTAGCACAACGTGACTCTCCACATCCACACTTTTCAAAACCAAGACCAAAAACTTTCGTGTTGCCAGATTTTCTCACATAAATTTTGATAAATCGTTAGAGAAAGCATAGTAAGTAGTGAGTGCATGAACGATGCTTCGGAGATTTAATGCTCAATACAATATAAATAAATGAGAAGGAATACGCAAAGATGCCATCTTTTGTGGAAATTTTTTACAGATACCATATAAATTAGGATGCTATGTACCAGAACCCCTGGTGCAATTTAGGTGCAGTAGAATCTACTATAGAGTTGCTGCACTAGTGGCGAATGATTTAGGTCAGAATGCATGAGTTTCGAAAACATTTAAAAAATTTTAAACTTTAATTTGTAAAGGGCTATAATGCCAGCATAAAGTAAACATATTTTCTATTTGTGGTTCTCTGTTTAAAACAACAACTATTGCAAAAGCAGAGATCCTCAAAGCCCAAACAGCTAAAAAGTAAATTAACTCTCTTAAACACCGTCCTGGTAATTTTAAAATTGACATATCGCAGAAAACTGTCATTAGTACGTTTCTGGTAAACATGCTAAAAAAGTACTTGCGCAGCGAAAATATTTTCGTTTACCTATGGCAAAAATATTTTCCCGGATAAATTCCGGAGAAGTTCGCTCCGGGGAAAAGTCTGGAAAACTTTCCGTAGCTGACATTGCCGAAACGGATATTCTGCATATGCCTTTGCACTCTTTTTAATAAAAATTTGCCCACGGCCGACTTGCAAAGCTTCAGTGTTTGCTCAAAACCGAAATCCTTCTTCTGTGTAGCTGGCTGCCGTGAAAGGTTTTCAAGCCTTCAGCCCCTTTAAAAAAGACACAGTAGGGTGTTAGCTGAAATCGATACTCTCGGTTTTAATATTTAAAACGTCCTGTTTCGGATGGTTTAAGCAGCTCTATATATTAAGTTGAGAGTTAACAGATAGTTTAAATAATATTGCTTTTGGTACTTTAAAACTAGCTTTGACGTTCTAGAAATGTTATTATAAATTTATCAAGGTTTGCGAAACCATTTAAATTTTGATATTCTTAGAATATAATCGAAAATTATAACAGTAAATATATATACTTGTTTGTTTTTCGTTTTTGTTTTTATGAAATAAACAAGATTTAATAAGTTTTTTCGAGATTCTGATGCAACTGATGTTCTATTTTCGGCGTAGTATTCACATAGGATGTGAGAAAAACGACCACAAATACTTTTACATCTTAATTTTAACCCATTTGCATCATTCCAAAAATTGAAAAATGGGTCCTTATCATCAAATTGTTTTTTTATTTCTCAATAATAAAATAAATATAGAAGCCAAGAAGAGATTAAACAAAGCATTTATAATTTGATTTAGTTTAATAAAGTTGTACACTGAAAATTATTGGAGCAATTCAATTTAATAATTTGGAACATTTGTGATAGTACTAAAAATATAAATGTATTAAATAGTGATGAAAAACAGTAAAAGTCGATTCGATTAAATGCACAAATCACCAAGAATCTACCTTTTCCATGTTTGCTGCATGAGATTCCTATTTTCTTTAACGGCAATTTGATTACCGAACTTTCATTCTATCATATTACGGTATTTAATGATACAGCCACATCACAAATAATGTGTAGAAGAGCTCATTCCATTAAAATGGATTACATTATTAAACCAGCTTTATAAAATGCTACAGCAGTATATAGCGTAGCGTAACTCGCCGCCATCACACCTTTCGAAACCAAAACCAAAAACATGCGTGTGGTTAAATGCTGTCACATGAACTCTGACAAATAGTGAGAGAATAGTAAGTAGAGAGTGCATGAACGCTACTGTGAAGATTTAATGCTCGATACAATGTAAAGAAATGAGAAGCAATACAAAAGTTGCCATCTTTTGTGGTATTTCTCAATTCCTTCTATTAGCTCACACTCTCCCTATACATATCTTGTTCAAATTTTCAATCGTTCATAAAATACTTTTTTTTCATCCACTCAAGCTGAAATACATTTTTTTACCTTGTAGAGGATGACACTTGACGTTAATACAGTTTTTTCAAATATTATTTCTGTAATTAAATTTAATTCATTAATTTTAGTTTTTTTAGATTTAAGTTGCATATATCTATGAATAGATGGCGTCTGATAAATTAAAAAAAAATTAATGAAAATTATTTATAAAAGACTTTCTGCAATAGAGTGAAAAAAAAGTAGGAATTGACTTACAATTTTTTTTTATATTACTTGTTTACAGCCACCTTCTAAATTAGGATACTACGTACCAAAATTCTTTGTGCAATTTGTGTACAATATAATCTACTGTACAGTTGCTGCACTAGTGGCGAATGACTTAGGTCAGAATGCATGGGATTCGAAAACATTTAAAAATTTCTAAACTGTAATTTGTGAAGCATTACAATGCCTGCATAAAACAAATATATTTTCTATTTGTGGTTCTCTGTTTAAAACAACAACTATTGCAAAAGCAGTGAGAGCCTTAAAGCCAAACCACCCAAAAAGCAAATTACCTCTCTTAAACACCGTCCTGGTAATTTTAAAACTGACACATAGCGGAAACCTGTCATTAGTATGTTTCTGGTAAGCATGCGTAAAAAGTACTTGCTCAACTAAAATATTTTCGTTTACTTATGGCAAAAATATTTCCCCGGATAAATCCCGGAGAAGTTCGCACCGGGAAAAAATCTGGAAAACCTTCCGTAGCTGACATCACCGAAACGGATATTCTGCATATGCCTCTGCACTCTTTTTAATAAAAATTTGCCCACGGCCGACTTGCAAAGCTTCAGTGTTTGCACAAAACCAAAATCCTTCTTCTCTGTAGCTGGCTGCCGTGAAAGGTTTTCAAGCCTTCAGCCCTTTAAAAAACACATAGTAGGGTGTTAGCTGAAATCGATACTCGCTGCTTTTAATATTTAAAACGTCCTGTTTCGGATGGCTTAAACCTCTATATGTTTGAGTTGAGGGTTGGACGGATAGTTTAAATAATATTGTTTTTGGTGCTTTAAGACTAGCTTTGACGTTATTGAAATTTTACTATAAATTGGTCAGGGTTTGCGTAAACATTTAAATTTAGATATTTTTAGAATATAATTGTAAATTTTGATATTATGTATAATTACTGGTTTGTTTTTTGTTTTTGTTTTCATAAAATAAACAAAATTTCATCAGTTTTTATGAATTTATGAAGAAACGGATGCTCCAGTTAAGGTGTTTGGATTCACATAGGATGTGAGAAAAAAGGTCATAAATACCTTTTACATCTTAATTTTAACCCATTTGCGTAATTCCAAAAAGGGAAAAATGGGTCCTTATCATCAATTTGTTTTAAAGATAGAGAAATATTTCACAATGATATGAAAAATAGAAGCCAAAAAGGGATTAAACAAAGCATTTATAATTTTATTTAGATAAATAAAGTTGTACACTGAAAATTATCTGAGAAATTCAATTTAATAATTTGCCACTTTTATGATAGTACTAAAATATAAATGTATTAAATAGTGATGAAAAACTGTAAAAGTCGATTCAATTAGATGCACAAATCGCCAAGAATCTACTCTTCTATGTTTGCTGCATGAGTTTTCTATTTTCTTTAACGGCAGTTTGATTACCGAACTTCACTTCTAATATATTAAGGTATTTAATGATCGAGACACATTACAAATAAAGTGTACAACAGTTCATTCCATTAAAATTGGATTATATTATTGAATCAGCTTTGTAAATTGCTACAGCAGTATATGCGTAGCTTACCTCGTCGCCAGCACACCTTTCGAAACCAAAACCAAAAAAAAAGCGTGTGGTTAAATGCTGTCGCATGAATTCTGACAAATAGTGAGCGGATTGTAAATAGAGACTGCATGAATGCTACTTCGAAGATTGAATGCTCACTACAATATAAAGAAATGAGAAGTAATACAAAAGTTGCCCTCTTTGTGGTATTTTTTCAATTCCTTCTATTAACTCGCACTCTCTCTCTCTCTATATATCTTGTTCACATTTTCAAGCGTTCATAAAATACTTTTTATTCATCCAGTCGAGTTCAAATACGTTTTTTTTTAACTTGTAGTGGATGACACTTGATGTTAATACAGTTTTTTCAAATGTTAATTCATTCATTAAATTTAATTAATTAATTTTAGTTTTCTTGAAATTTAAGTTGCATATACACTGAAGTGACAAAAGTCATGGGATAGCAATATGCAAATTTTCAGATGGCAGTAGCATCGCGTAGAACAGGTATAAATGCGCAGTGCTTTCGCAGAGCTTTCATTTCTGTTCAAGTTATTCATGTGAAGAGGTTTTGACGTGATGATGACCGCACGACGGGAATTAACAGACTTTGAACGCGGAATGTTAGTTGGAGCTAGACGCATGGGTCATGACATTTCGGAAATCGTCAGGGAATTCAACATTCCCAGATCCACTGTGTCAAGAGTGTGCCGAGAGTATGAAATTTAAGGCATAACATCCCACCATGGACAGCGCAGTGGTCGACCGCCTGCACTTAACGACCGAGACCGGCGACGTCTGCAAAGAGTCGTAAATTCTAACAGACAAGTAACACTGCGTCAAATAACCGCAGAAATCAATGTGGGACGTACAAGGGACTTGTCTGTTAGAACTGTGCGGAGAAATTTGGCTTTCTTGGGCTATTCCAGCAGAAGACCGACTCGAGTGCCTTTACTGACAGAACGACATCGTTTGCAGCGACTCTCGTGGGCACGTGAGCATATCGGTTGGTCCCTAGATGAATGGAAAACCGTGGCCTGGTCCGATGAGTCACGATTTCAGTTGGTAAGAGCTGATGTTAGGGTTCGAATGTGGCGCAGACCCCACGAAGCCATGGACCCAAACTGTCAGCAAGGCACTGTTCAAGCTGGTGGTGGCTCCGTAATGGTGTGGGCTGTTTTTTTCATGGCATGGACTTGGTCCTCTGGTGCGACTGGACCGAACATTGACTGGAAATGCTTATGTTCAGCTACTTGGAGATCACTTGCAGCCATTCATGGACTTCATATACCCAAACAACGATGGGATTTTTATGGATGACAATGCGCCATGTCACCGGGCTACCACTGTTCGCGATTGGTTTGAAGAACCTTCTGGACAATTCCAACGAATGATCTGGCCACCTAGATCGCCCGACATGAATCCCATCGAGCATTTATGGGACATCATCGAGAGGTCTGTTCGTGCCCAAAATCCTGCACCATCAACGCTTTCACAATTATGGACGTCTATCGAGACAGCATGGCTCAATACTCCTGCAGAAGACTTCCAACGACTTGTTGAGTCCATGCCACGTCGAGTTGCTGCACTTCGCCGGGCGAAAGGAGGGCCGACATGATATTAAGAGGTATCCCATGACTTTTGTCTCTTCAGTGTATCTACCAAAAGATGCCATTAGATAAACTTAAAGATAATGAATGAAAATTATTTATAAAGGACTTTCTGCAAGTGGAAAAAGAGTAGGGATTGAATTTTGGAATTTTTTTTTATATTACTTGTTTAGAGTTATCTTATAAATTAGGATACTACGTACAAAAATTCTTGATGCAATTTGGGTACAGTATAATCTACTATACAGTTGCTGCACTAGTGGCAAATGACTTAGGTCAGAATGCATGAGATTCGAAAACTTTAAAAAATTTCTGAACTTTAATTTGTGAAGTGCTACAATGCCAGCATAAAGTAAACATATTTTCTATTTGTGGTTGTCTGTTTAAAACCACAACTATTGCAAAAGCAGAGAGAGCCTTAAAGCCCAACCACCCAAAAAGCAAATTGCCTCTCTTAAACATCGTCCTGGTAATTTTAAAACTGACACATCGAAGAAAACTGTCATTAGTACGTTCTGGGGTAAACATGCTAAAAAAGTACTTGCTCAGCGATAATATTTTCGTTTACCTATGGCAAAAATATTTCGCCGGATAAATCCCGGAGAAGTTCGCTCCCGGGGAAAAGTCTGGAAAATCTTCCGTAGCTGACATCACCGAAACGGATATTCTGCATATGCCTCTGCACTCTTTTTAATAAAAATTTGCCCACGGCCGACTTGCAAAGCTTCAGTGTTTGCACAAAACCAAAATCCTTCTTCTCTGTAGCTGGCTGCCGTGAAAGGTTTTCAAGCCTTCAGCCCTTTAAAAAACACATAGTAGGGTGTTAGCTGAAATCGATACTCGCTGCTTTTAATATTTAAAACGTCCTGTTTCGGATGGCTTAAACCTCTATATGTTTGAGTTGAGGGTTGGACGGATAGTTTAAATAATATTGTTTTTGGTGCTTTAAGACTAGCTTTGACGTTATTGAAATTTTACTATAAATTGGTCAGGGTTTGCGTAAACATTTAAATTTAGATATTTTTAGAATATAATTGTAAATTTTGATATTATGTATAATTACTGGTTTGTTTTTTGTTTTTGTTTTCATAAAATAAACAAAATTTCATCAGTTTTTATGAATTTATGAAGAAACGGATGCTCCAGTTAAGGTGTTTGGATTCACATAGGATGTGAGAAAAAAGGTCATAAATACTTTTACATCTTAATTTTAACCCATTTGCGTAATTCCAAAAAGGGAAAAATGGGTCCTTATCATCAATTTGTTTTAAAGATAGAGAAATATTTCACAATGATATGAAAAATAGAAGCCAAAAAGGGATTAAACAAAGCATTTATAATTTTATTTAGATAAATAAAGTTGTACACTGAAAATTATCTGAGAAATACAATTTAATAATTTGCCACTTTTATGATAGTACTAAAATATAAATGTATTAAATAGTGATGAAAAACTGTAAAAGTCGATTCAATTAGATGCACAAATCGCCAAGAATCTACTCTTCTATGTTTGCTGCATGAGTTTTCTATTTTCTTTAACGGCAGTTTGATTACCGAACTTCACTTCTAATATATTAAGGTATTTAATGATCGAGACACATTACAAATAAAGTGTACAACAGTTCATTCCATTAAAATTGGATTATATTATTGAATCAGCTTTGTAAATTGCTACAGCAGTATATGCGTAGCTTACCTCGTCGCCAGCACACCTTTCGAAACCAAAACCAAAAAAAAAGCGTGTGGTTAAATGCTGTCGCATGAATTCTGACAAATAGTGAGCGGATTGTAAATAGAGACTGCATGAATGCTACTTCGAAGATTGAATGCTCACTACAATATAAAGAAATGAGAAGTAATACAAAAGTTGCCCTCTTTTGTGGTATTTTTTCAATTCCTTCTATTAACTCGCACTCTCTCTCTCTCTATATATCTTGTTCACATTTTCAAGCGTTCATAAAATACTTTTTATTCATCCAGTCGAGTTCAAATACGTTTTTTTTTAACTTGTAGTGGATGACACTTGATGTTAATACAGTTTTTTCAAATGTTAATTCATTCATTAAATTTAATTAATTAATTTTAGTTTTCTTGAAATTTAAGTTGCATATACACTGAAGTGACAAAAGTCATGGGATAGCAATATGCAAATTTTCAGATGGCAGTAGCATCGCGTAGAACAGGTATAAATGCGCAGTGCTTTCGCAGAGCTTTCATTTCTGTTCAAGTTATTCATGTGAAGAGGTTTTGACGTGATGATGACCGCACGACGGGAATTAACAGACTTTGAACGCGGAATGTTAGTTGGAGCTAGACGCATGGGTCATGACATTTCGGAAATCGTCAGGGAATTCAACATTCCCAGATCCACTGTG
Organism: Caerostris darwini; assembly: GCA_021605075.1. Taxonomy (NCBI): domain Eukaryota; kingdom Metazoa; phylum Arthropoda; class Arachnida; order Araneae; family Araneidae; genus Caerostris; species Caerostris darwini. The sequence goes on along the minus strand of BPLQ01014758.1, from coordinate 225,535 downwards.
TCAAGAGTGTGCCGAGAGTATGAAATTTAAGGCATAACATCCCACCATGGACAGCGCAGTGGTCGACCGCCTGCACTTAACGACCGAGACCGGCGACGTCTGCAAAGAGTCGTAAATTCTAACAGACAAGTAACACTGCGTCAAATAACCGCAGAAATCAATGTGGGACGTACAAGGGACTTGTCTGTTAGAACTGTGCGGAGAAATTTGGCTTTCTTGGGCTATTCCAGCAGAAGACCGACTCGAGTGCCTTTACTGACAGAACGACATCGTTTGCAGCGACTCTCGTGGGCACGTGAGCATATCGGTTGGTCCCTAGATGAATGGAAAACCGTGGCCTGGTCCGATGAGTCACGATTTCAGTTGGTAAGAGCTGATGTTAGGGTTCGAATGTGGCGCAGACCCCACGAAGCCATGGACCCAAACTGTCAGCAAGGCACTGTTCAAGCTGGTGGTGGCTCCGTAATGGTGTGGGCTGTTTTTCATGGCATGGACTTGGTCCTCTGGTGCGACTGGACCGAACATTGACTGGAAATGCTTATGTTCAGCTACTTGGAGATCACTTGCAGCCATTCATGGACTTCATATACCCAAACAACGATGGGATTTTTATGGATGACAATGCGCCATGTCACCGGGCTACCACTGTTCGCGATTGGTTTGAAGAACCTTCTGGACAATTCCAACGAATGATCTGGCCACCTAGATCGCCCGACATGAATCCCATCGAGCATTTATGGGACATCATCGAGAGGTCTGTTCGTGCCCAAAATCCTGCACCATCAACGCTTTCACAATTATGGACGTCTATCGAGACAGCATGGCTCAATACTCCTGCAGAAGACTTCCAACAACTTGTTGAGTCCATGCCACGTCGAGTTGCTGCACTTCGCCGGGCGAAAGGAGGGCCGACATGATATTAAGAGGTATCCCATGACTTTTGTCTCTTCAGTGTATCTACCAAAAGATGCCATTAGATAAACTTAAAGATAATGAATGAAAATTATTTATAAAGGACTTTCTGCAAGTGGAAAAAGAGTAGGGATTGAATTTTGGAATTTTTTTTTATATTACTTGTTTAGAGTTATCTTATAAATTAGGATACTACGTACAAAAATTCTTGATGCAATTTGGGTACAGTATAATCTACTATACAGTTGCTGCACTAGTGGCAAATGACTTAGGTCAGAATGCATGAGATTCGAAAACTTTAAAAAATTTCTAAACTTTAATTTGTGAAGTGCTACAATGCCAGCATAAAGTAAACATATTTTCTATTTGTGGTTGTCTGTTTAAAACCACAACTATTGCAAAAGCAGAGAGAGCCTTAAAGCCCAACCACCCAAAAAGCAAATTGCCTCTCTTAAACATCGTCCTGGTAATTTTAAAACTGACACATCGAAGAAAACTGTCATTAGTACGTTCTGGGGTAAACATGCTAAAAAAGTACTTGCTCAGCGATAATATTTTCGTTTACCTATGGCAAAAATATTTCGCCGGATAAATCCCGGAGAAGTTCGATCCCGGGGAAAAGTCTGGAAAATCTTCCGTAGCTGACATCACCGAAACGGATATTCTGCATATGCCTCTGCACTCTTTTTAATAAAAATTTGCCCACGGCCGACTTGCAAAGCTTCAGTGTTTGCTCAAAACCGAAATCCATCTTCTCTGTAGCTGGCTACCGTCTAAGGTTTTCGAGCCTTCAGCCCTTTAAAAAAGACAGAGTAGGGTGTTAGCCGAAATCAATACTCTGTGCTTTTAATATTTAAAACGTCCTGTTTCGGATGGTTTAAGCCTCTATATGTTTAAGTTAAGAGTTGGACGTACAGTTTAAATAATATTGGTTTTGGTACTTTAAAACTAGCTTTGACGTTCTGTAAATTTTACTTTAAATTGGTCAGGGTTTAATTTAAACATTTAAATTTTGATATTTTTAGAATATAATTGAAAGTTTTAAGAGTAAGTATATTTGCTGGTTTGTTTTTTTATTATTATTTTTTTAAAGTATACAAAATTTCATCAATTTTTACGATATTATGAAGCAACGGATGTTTTAATTTCATGTAGGATTCACATAGAGTGTGGGAAAAATTGCCACAAATACCTTCACATTTTAATTTTAACCCATTAGCATCATTCGAAAAAGTGGCAATTATCACCAAATTGTTTTAAAGATAGAAATATTTCTAAATAATGAAAAAATAAAAGTCAAAAAGGGCTTACTCAAGGAATTTGATTTACTTCAATAAAGGTTTTTTTTTTCTAATGCCACTGGCAAACACTTAGACAGTTGCCTTAGATCCCTTTAGGCAACCGCTGCACCGATGTTACTCACTTAGTACTACCCAGGAGGTGCTTGTAAGCTTGAAGAAAAGATACGGACATGAAGTAACAATACCCCGCAACGCGCTATGATCCTGTTAGACCAGGACCTACGATTTAAAACGGCTTCGAAACAACCACAAATATTGCTGAAACCGAGTGCTAGCAGCCAATCGAACAGTAGCTACTCGGCCATGAGGCCGCAAAACAAGATTATATTCTTAAATTAACTTTGTACAAGAGCTGCATAATACTATCACAACGTGACTGTCCACCATCACACTTTTCGAAACCAAGACCAAACACTTGCGTGTTGCCAAATTTTCTCACATAATTTCTGATATATCGTGAGAGAAGCATAGTAAGTACAGATTGTATTAACGATGCTGCGAAGATTTAAAGCTCACTACAATATAAAGAAATGAAAAGGAATACGCAATAATGCCATCTTTTCTGGTAATTTTTTAAATTACGGTACAAATTAGGATGTTAGGTACTAGGTCCCTTGGTGCTCTTTGGGTACAGGTGAATCTGCTATACAGGTGCTGCACTATTGGCGAATGACTTAGGTCAGATTGCATGAGATACGAGACCATTTAAAAATTTCTAAACTTTAATTTGTGAAGCACTACGTTCCGTACATAAAACAAACATATTTTCTATTTGTGGTTCTCTGTTTAAAACAACAACTATTGCAAAAGCAGAGATCCTTAAAACCCAACCATCCAAAAAGCAAATTACTTCTCTTAAACACCGTCCTGGTAATTTTAAAACTGACACATAGCAGAAAACTGTCATTAGTAGGTTCTGGTAAACATGCCAAAAAAGTACTTGCTCAGCGAAGATATTTTCGTTTACCTTTGGCAAAAATATTTCCCCGGATAAAGAGAGGAGTATGATAGTATGTATATTTACTGGTTTGTTTTTTGTTTTTGTTTCTATAAATTTTTGGTTGCAATTACGGTGAAGGATTCACATAGGATGTGAAGAAAAGACAGCAAATACCTTTACATCTTAATTTTAACCCATTTGCATAATTAGAAAAGGTGACAATTATCACCAAATTATTTTAAAGATAGAAATATTTCTAAATAATGAAAAAATGAAAGCCAAAAAGGGCGTACTCAAAGAATTTGATTTAGTTCAATAATTTTTTTTGTTGTTGTCCTAATGCAGATGGCAAACATTTAGACAGTTGCCTTAAGGCAAGAGTTGCACCAACCTTACTCACTTAGCACTAACGAGGAGATGCGTGTAACTTGAAGATAAGCTAAGGACGCTGAGTAACAGTACCCTCGCCACGCTGTATGATCCTATTAGACCGGGACCTATGTTGTGAAGAGGATTCCGAACCACTACAAAAATCCATGGCACCGCCGGTACTCGAAGACGAATCCTCTGGCAGCGAGTGCTAGAGCACTAGCCGCTCGGCGATCGGGCCACAAAATAGGATTATATTATTATATTAACTTTGTACAAGAGATGTATAATACTAGCGCAGTGTGACTCTCCACCACCACACTTTTCGAAAGCAAGACTAAAACTCTGTGTGTTGCCAAATTTTTTCACATAACTTCTGACAAATTGTTAGATAAATCATAGTAATTAGAGATTGCATGAACGATGCTGCGAAGATTTAAAGCTCACTACAATGTGAAAAACGAGAAAAAATAAGTGAAGATGCCATCTTTTGTGGTATTTTTATAAAAATTAAGATACAAATTAGCATTTTAAGTACCAGGTCCCTTGGAGAACTCTGGCACAACAGAATCTACTGACGAAAGACTTAGGTTATAATGTATGAGATTCGAAAACATCAACATTTAAAAAATCTTAAATTTTAATTTGTGGTGTACTACAATACTTGCACAAAACAAACATATTTTCTATTTGGTGTTCTCTGTTTAAAACAACAAATATTCCAAAATCAGTGAACGCGAAAGCTCAACCACCCAAAAAGCAAATTACATCTCTTAAACACCGTCCTGGTAATTTTAAAACTGACACATCGCAGAAAATTATCATTAGTACTTTCTGGGGAAACATGCTAAAAAAGTACTTGCTCAGCGAAAATATTTTCGTTTACCTATGGCAAATTATTATTACCTCCCCGGATAAATCCCGGAGAAGTTCGCTCCGGGGAAAAGTCTGAAAAACCCATCCGTAGCTGACATCGCCGAAACGGATATTCTGCATACTCTTTTTAAAAAAAATTTGCCCTCGGCCAACTTGCAAAGCTTCAGTGTTTGCTGAAAACCGAAATCCTTCTTCTGTGTAGCTGGCTGCCATGAAAGGTTTTCAAGCCTTCAGCCCTTTAAAAAGACATAGTAGGGTGTTAGCTGAAATCGATACTCTCGGTTTTTAATATTTAAAACGTCCTGTTTTGGATGGTTTAAGCCTCTATATGTTTAAGTTGATAGTTGGACGGATAGTTTAAATAATATTGTTTTTGGTGCTTTAAAACTAGCTTTGACGTTCTGAAAATCTTTCAATAAATTGGTTAAGGTTAAGGTTAACATTTAAATTTCGATATTTTTAGAATATAATTGAAAATTTTGAAAGTATGTATATTTACTGGTTTGTTTGTTGTTTTTGTTTTCATAAAATAAACAAATTTTCATTAATTTTTACGAGACTATGAAGAAACGGATGTTCCAATTACGGTGAAGGAATGCCATGGGATGTGAAAAAATGGCGACAAATACCTTCACAACTAAATTTTAGCCCATTTGCATAATTCAAAAAAGTGAAAAATTGGCACTTATCATCAAATTGTTTTAAAGATAGAAATATTTCACAATGTTGAAAAAATAAAGCGAAATTATAAAACAAAGAATTTATAATTTGATTTAGTTTCAATTAAATTTATGCATTGGAAATAATTTGAGAAATTCAATTTAATATTTTTGCACCATATGTACACACATATGTATGTTTTTTCGTTCATTATGTTCAGTAAATGCTTCTGTTAATTATTGATTGAATGTGTGTATGTGTGCTTGAGTGTATGTTACATATGGTGCATATGGTGCAAATGGTGCAAATGGTGTTTTGTATTTTTAACACATATGCTCACATGGCTGTTGTCGCACTGACAAAATGAATCTTTTCTTTTTTGTGATATACAAGCTATACAACGTTTATCATTTTTTCGTTATGAAGTTGTTTTAATGGGTATTAGAATATGCTGGCCAGTAAATCTTGATGGTAAAAAAGGACATAGTATAATTTCTCGTGTTGTTGAGAATTTTATTTTTTCTTTCATTTTGTTCAATAACTGCTTCTGTTAATTGTTGCTTGAAGAATTGAAACGCGCTATCTTTATGAATATTTTGAAAATAATGTAACTGTTCAAAAGGACCATATAGGTCTTTGTGGGCCTATTTTTGATTAATGGTAGATTTTGTAGGTACAATTATTCCAATCAAAATCTTCCGTTATTATCAGCTTTTTAGAATTTATTTTGTCAGAAAAAATAGTTTAATCTGTTTGCAATGGTCACTTTACACTGTCTCGCATATATGCGCTTCGACTATAGTGGCCCGAAAGACTTCACAAATAAACATGATTTTATGATGTAAATGGGTTAAATAGTGATGAAAAAGTGTAAAATGCATTATATATAAGAAGATCAAAATAATTTGGGTATAGTAGAATCTACTATACAGTTGTTGCACTAGTGGCGAATGTCTTAGGTCAGAATGCATGAGATTCGGACACATCAATATTTAAAAAAATTTTAAATTTTAATTTGTGAAGTACTGTAATACCTACATAAAACAAACATATTTTCTATTTGTGGTTCTCTATTTAAAACAACAAATAATGCAAAAGCAGAGAGCCCAACCTCCCAAGAAGCAAATTACCTCTCTTAAACACCGTCCTAGTAATTTTAAAACTGACACATCGCAGAAAACTGTCATTAGTACGTTCTGAGGTAAACATGGTAAAAAAGTACTTACTCAGCAAAAATATTTTCGTTTATCTATGGCAAAAATATTTCCCCGGATAAATGCCGGAGAAGTTCGCTCCGGGGAAAAGTCTGGAAAACCTTCCGTAGCTGACATCACCGAAACGGATATTCTGCATATGCCTTTGCACACTTTTTAATAAAAATTTGCCCACGGTCGACTTGCAAAGCTTCAGTGTTTGCTCAAAACCGAAATCCTTCTTCTTCTCTGCAGCTGGCTGCAGTGAAAGGTTTTTAAGCCTTCAGCCCTTTAAAATAGACATAGTAGAGTGTCAGCTGAAATCGATATTCTCTGTTTTTCATAATTAAAACGTCCTGTTTCGGATTGTTTAAGCAGCTCTATATGTTTAAGTTGAGAGTTGGACGTACAGTTTAAATAATATTGCTTTTGGTGCTTTAAAACTAGCTTTGACGTTCTAGAAATTTTACTAAAAATTGGTCAGGTGTTGAGTAAACATTTAAATTTTGATATTTTTAGAATATAATTGAAAGATATGATTGAATTATTATAGTACTTGAAATGTTCAACACTTATAACCACACGGCAGTTATCACAATAATAAAATGAATGTCGTTTTTTTTGTGATAAACGAAGTATACAACGTTTACGAGCTTTTAGTGATGAAGTTGCTTCAATGGGTATTAGGAAATGCTGGCCAGTAAATCTTATTGGTAAAAATTAACATGGTGTCATTTATGTTGTCCATACTCTTATTTTTGGTTTATTTTGTAGCATTATTCCTTATGCTAATTGTTGCATGACGATGTGTAATGCTCTATCTTTATGAATAGTTTTGAATATGGCGTAAGTGTCCAAAAGTACCATGTAAGTCTTTGTGGATCCATTTTTTATTTATTGGTATATTTTGTAGATACAATTATTCCAATCAAAACCTTCCATTTTAATCAGTTTTTTAGAATATATTTTGGCAGAAAAAATACTTTAATCTGTTTGCAAAGGTCACTTTACACTGTCGCGCATATATGCACTTCAACGATAATGGCCCGAAAGGCTTCACAAATATACATGCTCTTATGATATAAATGGGTTAAATAGTGACGAAAAAGGTTAAATACATTACATATAAGAAGATCAAAATAATTTGGGTACAGTAGAATCTACAATACAGTTGTTGCACTAGTGGCGAATGACTTAGGTCAGAATGCATGAGATTCGGAAACATCAATATTTAAAAGTTCTAAACTTTAATTTGTGACGTGCTACAATGCATATAATAAACACATTATAATAACATAATAATATACACTGAAGTGACAAAAGTCATGGGATAGCAATATGCAAATTTTCAGATGGCAGTAGCATCGCATAGAACAGGTATAAATGCGCAGTGCTTTCGCAGAGCTTTCATTTCTGTTCAAGTTATTCATGTGAAGAGGTTTTCACGTGATGATGACCGCACGACGGGAATTAACAGACTTTGAACGCGGAATGTTAGTTGGAGCTAGACGCATGGGTCATGCCATTTCGGAAATCGTTAGGGAATTCAACATGCCCAGATCCACTGTGTCAAGAGTGTGCCGAGAGTATGAAATTTCAGGCATAACATCCCACCATGGATAGCGCAGTGGTCGACCGCCTGCATTTAACGACCGAGACCGGCGACGTCTGCAAAGAGTCGTAAATTCTAACAGACAAGCAACACTGCGTCAAATAACCGCAGAAATCAATGTGGGACGTACAAGGGACTTGTCTGTTAGAACTGTGCGGAGAAATTTGGCTTTCTTGGGCTATTCCAGCAGAAGACCGACTCGAGTGCCTTTACTGACAGAACGACATCGCTTGCAGCGACTGTCGTGGGCACGTGAGCATATCGGTTGGTCCCGAGATGAATGGAAAACCGTGGCCTGGTCCGATGAGTCACGATTTAAGTTGGTAAGAGCTGATGGTAGAGTTCGAGTGTGGCGCAGACCCCACGAAGCCATGGACCCAAACTGTCAGCAGGCACTGTTCAAGCTGGTGGTGGCTCCGTAATGGTGTGGTCTGTTTTTTCATGGCATGGACTTGGTCCTCTGGTGCGACTGGACCGAACATTGACTGGAAATGCTTATGTTCAGCTACTTGGAGAGCACTTGCAGCCATTCATGGACTTCATGTACCCAAACAACGATGGGATTTTTATGGATGACAATGGGCCATGTCACCGGGCCACCACTGTTCGCGATTGGTTTGAAGAACATTCTGGACAATTCCAACGAATGATCTGGCCACCTAGATCGCCCGACATGAATCCCATCGAGCATTTATGGGACATCATCGAGAGGTCTGTTCGTGCCCAAAATCCTGCACCATCAACGCTTTCACAATTATGGACGTCTATCGAGACAGCATGGCTCAATATTCCTGCAGAAGACTTCCAACGACTTGTTGAGTCCATGCCACGTCGAGTTGCTGCACTTCGCCGGGCGAAAGGAGGGCCGACACGATATGAAGAGGTATCCCATGACTTTTGTCACTTTAGTGTACAGCATAAAATAAACACATTTTCTATTTGTGGTTCTCTGTTTGAAACAACAACTATTGCAAAAGCAGAGTGCCTTAAAGCCCAACCTCCCAAAAAGTAAATTACCTCTCTTCAACACCGTCCTGTTAATTTTAAAACTGACACATCGCAGAAAACTGTCATTAGTACGTTCTGGAAAAAACATGCTAAAAAAGTACTTGCTCAGCGAAAATATTTTCGTTTACCTCTGGTAAAAACATTTCCCCGGATAAATCCCGGAGAAGTTCGCTCCGGGGAAAAGTCTTTAAAACCTTCCGTAGCTGACATCCCCGTAACGGATATTCTGCATATGCTTTTGCTCTCTTTTTAATAAAAATTTGCCCACGGCCGACTTGCAAAGCTTCAGTGTTTGCTCAAAACCGAAATCCTTCTTCTGTGTAGCTGGCTGCCGTGAAAGGTTTTCAGGCCTTCAGCCCTTTAAAAAACACATAGTAGGGTGTTAGCTGAAATCGATACTCTCTGCTTTTAATATTTAAAACGTCCTGTTTCGGATGGTTTAAACCTCTATATGTTTAAGTTAAGAGTTGGACGGATAGATTAAATAACGTTGTCTTTGGAATTTTAAAACTAGCTTTGACGTTCTAGAAATATTACTATAAATTTTTTTGTGTTTCATGTAAACATTTAAATTTCGATATTTTTAGAATACAATTGAAAGTTTTAATAGTAAGCATATTTATTGTTTTGTTTTTGTTTTTGTTTTTATAAAATAAACAAAATTTCATCAGTTTTTACAAGATTATGAAGCAATGGTTGTTTTAGTTAATGTGTAAGATTCACATAAGATGTGAAAAAAATGATACAAATGATGTCAATTTTAACCCATTAGCATCATACGAAAAAGTAGCAATTATTCCCAAATTGTTTTAAAGATGAAATATTTCTAAATAATGAAAAAATTAAAGCTAAAAAAGGCGTACGGAAAAAATTTGAATTAGTTCAATAAAATTATACACTGAAAATAATTTTAGAAATCAGTTTAATAGTTTTTTACCTTGTTTTCGCATCAACAAGCATTTTTTACAACTTTTACGAGTATAGTTTATACAATTCAACAGATTTATACTCTAAATTTTCTTACAATGTTATATTTATTCTATGAAAACAATAGAACACAAATAACAGGTATCAAAGTATTATAGAGTACCAAAGTCAAGTAAAATAAAATTGTAAATTTTAATTACGAAGATGTATATTTGTAATATAATAAATATTATTTTTTCATAACAATATAATAGCTTCTATAAGATCTTCTTTTATTGTGGATCCAAGATAGCCTTTTGTAAACCTCAGTGCTGAGAAAATTCTTTCAATACTTTATTCGTATGAAGTCGTATGATAATGAAGTCATAGTTTTTGTTGTTGGTTAAATTATTGAAGGATACAATTGAACTACTTTCATTAATATTAATTTTTAGAATTTTGGAACAAAAAATATTTTTGTAAATGAGTCAGGAGTTGGACTTTTAAACCCACTTCTGGCTTCGACTCCCGACAGCTTCCCAAAATGTCTTATTCCAGACTACAATTCCCCACCTCTGCTTAATAGTATGACACTGGAAGTTTAGGAGATTCTATTTATCTGAGACTTGGACTTTGACTAAATCGCAGGCTGAATAGTTGGCCATTTTTGAGCACAAGGCTCTTAGAAATATATTTGGCGCTGTGAATGAAAATGAATTGTGGAGATAAAGACATAATTTTGAATTGTATATGTTGTTTAAGGAGGCAGATATCATTAAATACATCAAGATAGGACATATGAGGTTTGCGGACCACATCTGCAGAAGGGGTATGTCATGCTTTTGACATTTAGAATGTTTAACTATGTACCTTTTGGAAGTAGAACTAAGGTTAGACCCAAGTTGAGATGGACCTTTTGTGTGAGACAGATTTTAAAGTTTTAAGAGGAACTAGCTGGAGAACTGTCGCAAAGCAGAAATTGGAATGGAAGAAGGTTCTCGGGAAGGCCTTGGCCCACCATTGGCTGTCGACTCGTTAGAAGAAGAAGAAGAAGGATATATCACTGCCATCACCAGCTTTTGTAATTTTTAATTCCGTATACCTATTCCATATCAACCTCAGACAAAATTCTTCTGGATATCTATAATAGGAAAATGTCAAAAGAACAAAATTAAGAATTTATGGATACGAATTGGCGAACGCAACTAAAGATGGCTGTGTGCTAAACACACTTGAAAAGTTTTCATGAGGGCTATTCGGGGATATTCAAGATATTGTCATTGTGGGATGGCTTATTTTGGTTTATTATTTTATAATAAATATATTTATATGACGAATGGTGAAAAACAATTGATCCGATGTTGAGTTCCCCCTTCGTATCCTCAATGCCTCAGTTGTTCAATCCGAGAACGATTTATTTTAATAAATAAATAAATAATAATAATAAAACATGTTTATGCGAAATTTTTAAATGTTTCTAAATTGTATCTTTGAATCATAATGAGAACAACACATGTACGGAAATTTTATGAATTATTAATGATAAAAATTGGCAGTGAAAAAAAATTGAAAATGGTAGAGAAAATCAATGGGATATTTCGAATGTTAATCAATGATCACAAACTGAATAGAATTCAAAGAAACATAATTTGATTTCTGAAAAATTCTCAAGTTGTGAAGTTGTTACTAAAGACAGATCTTTAGTAACAGACTCTCTGTTACTAAAGACAGATTCGACTCAAATCGCCTGAAAACTAGACACTCTTTCTTTCTCTCTCTCACACGCGTTTAAACTTTTTATCACGTTAACCATGAAATTCCCAGTCGTGGGTGGCTTAATAACTGAGGAAGCAGAAGAAAACGAGGGAAAATATTTCATTATTTATTTCCTCCGGAAATAAAACTAGCTTCCTGCTGCAGATAACTTTGCCAGGGGGCGAAAAATGCAAGTTCTACCCGTTTTATTAATTTAGCGGAATGAGCCGAACTCTTCAAAAATATTCGTGAATTTTCTGGTAAAAGCGTTTTCTAGGGGAGCCCTGAAGTGTTTTTCCAGTTTCATTTCTTTAAATAGTTCAGGAGAAAATAAAGAATTTTCTGGAATTTGCTTTCGCATTGAAAATAATGTTTTTATTTTATTTTTTTGAACGTCAGTGGGTTACATGTTCCACTTAACAACCTCCAAGGGGGTCTGATGACCGTGTGACTAGTACTCTGGTGCTTGATACCACAGGGTTTGGGTTCGAGTCCAGGCTGTGCCATGGATATTTATAGTGGTTCAGAATCCATTTTAAACCATAAGTCCTTATCTAGACTGTTGTTTGTAGGTCTGCTACTACTATTACACCACACCACACCACACCACATCACTGTGCTTAGAGCTGAGTTGCCCCTACACACTTCGGTAATGATGTGGGTGAGAAGTCTGACTGGGCTCTGTGACGGTCTTACGGTCATATGAGATAAGGGACCTACAGTTTAAAGTGAATTCCGAACCGCTGCAAATTTAACAGCCCCCCGATGGGCAACAAGGACACCAAAATCACCAAACGAATACGCATTCTGACCAAGGAATTTCCATCATCAAATTATGACCATTTCCATCTCTCAAATGGTTTTAGTTGCATATGCATAAAAAATTATAGGCCGATGTTATGTTTCTGTGATACTATTTTCTTCATTTTTAAACATCAATTTTTTTTAAAGAGAAAAATTATTTTCTATAACAATGCAACTTCAAGAATGATTTATGTAACAAAATTAATATTGTTGCTTATAAAAAAAAACATTATTTCAAAGATATTTTTAACAATGAATTTTACTTTTTAATGTGCGGGAAAATGCTATTATTGCCTTACTCACATCTACAGAAACAATTATTTCACGTCCATCTTGAAAAAACAGTGTTTTCAATCTAATTGAAAGAGAAATATTCGCAATCCTCGCATGAAATATTTTCATCTCAAATTTCAAGTTGCCATCAAAAGCTCATCAGGGGTTCGTATTTTGCATCTCTAATAACTTCTCGAAATGATGATTCAAATGATATTTATTCGATTATATTATCAAATATATCAAATGAGTTTATGATAATTGTAAAACTAGTTTTATGAATAACATTTTAAAGGACCTAATTGAATATATATATATATATATATATCTATATATATATTGGCATCTAATTGTAATAAAGAAATAATAGTAGTATATGATGAATTTATGTCCCATAATAATAGTAGAGAAATAAAAGAAATATAAAATGCTCTATTTATTATGAAAAAAACTAGACTTGAGCAATAAATTAAAAATATTTCTCATTTTTATTTTGAGTGTTTAAATAGTTTCAGGATTTTCAATAATTTCGTTACTACTTTTTAAAAGTGTAGGTAGGATCCCTTGTCTGCGAAGCTTTGTTTTTCCTGTATGAATGAGCTTAGAATGGATTTGCTCGTTTTATGAATTTTCGCTTTTGTCAAAATTCAGAATAATGTAAATTGGGAACTGTAATGGCGTGAGCTGCGTATCTTATGTTACTTGTTCTACTAAAAAGAATATGTCTTAAGCCTTTCCCCATTATCTTTGCATTTACGTCTACAATTTTTTTTTCCAAAGAATCAACATTAGAATAAGATTCACCTTGTCAATTATTTCCAAATTCATGATGAAGTCGTTCTGTTACATTTAAATTGTTTTGCAGCTAACGCAGTTGCACTTTTCTGAAACATTTCGTTTTCCTTTTAAAATATCAAGAACTGGACAATCGCATTTCGATCTTAAAAACACTTTTTTGCATCTTACTTTTACAATGGGTTGATATTCAGCTGAAATAAAACAATAGGCTTCTATCAGCGGAAGAAACTAGATAGAACTATAGATAGATGAAATATGAATAGATGAAACTATTTCGTTATAATTAGGTTGGAAAGTTGCTTCAAAACAAATGACAGTTGTCCTGAAACATTGATTTTGATGGAAGGCTTCGCAATTTTACGCTACAACATAATTTTCACCTGCATTTGCCAATAATTCCAGTTTAGATGTACATTTGTACATACCATGATGTACGGGACAGAGTGAATGTATATTAATTTGAAATTTAATACTTTTATTGTTATTATTTTTTCTGGTTTTAATTTCGAGATGACTGAATCTCATCACTTATTGCGCTTAAATTTTTAGCTACTTGAAAAATGCTAAAAATTTAGATTTGATTAACACAGCACATTTGATCCATTTAATCTTGGAACATTAATTTTGTCCATAAGTTTAGTTTTTAGATTTTGCATTTCAGTTCACAACTATATTTAAAATGGAACAATTCAAGAAATTCAGAACTTTTATTATCAATGTAAGGATGTGTTTTTCTGTTTATCTTACTTATATCACAAATTTCACATTTAAAATCATTTGCCTTATCAAATTCATTCATTATGTTTTTAATGACATATTTTGTCAAGCCAAATTTCATAATTACTAGTAGACTGAATGGAAAAATAACAATATTAAAATTATACCATAGTTTTAAATATAAAACTATGGTATAATTCTTAATGCTATTTTTGGCATTTCAATCTATTGGCATTTTTAAATTATCTAATTATTAACTAAATGCCATTATCAAATAACAATATCAATCAATACACAGGTAAAACATGTTTTTTACAGACAATAGATTATATCTCAGTTGATAAACATAACTTACATTAGGAAAACTTATTTTTAAAGGATTATTGTACTAGGTTTTCACAGTTCTTTACTTGATAATCCCAATTCCTTCACATATAATATTTATGTCATTACCGGCCAAATAAATATGCTTTATTTCTGGTATTAACTTTTAAAAGCACTTTTCGTCTTTCACCGTATGACAGGATGACACCTGTCCGGGATCCAAGACATTTCACATAGTTCTTTTTAATTGGGAGAACCTGTTAACACAGAATATTTACTTGAATAGCAATATTTTTCACTCTTAAGGAATAGTGACGTTGCTGGATTTTGCTCACTCACTCTCCCTTCTTTTCAAGGAGCTGTGTGCGATAATGATTGTGTGCAGATGTTATTATTCGTTTCTTTGCTTGAGTAACTGTTTAATAATCATTTGTATGTGAAGAAATTCCAGACAATATGTGCGACAATATGTGGTCTTGTTTAACAAAAGTACCCACATTTTTTTTTTCAGACGTCTGAAAAATAAACATCCTTGTAGAAAGGTCGTTTGTCGTTTAAACTACACTAAAGTGATTTTATGAAACTGAAGTATTTCTCTTCCTATAAATGTATCTCTGGTTATACATGCTACAACTCGAATGCTATTTTTGGGATGACATTATTAAAGAATTAAAAGTTCATCAGAATAAATATCATAAATTAAAAAAAAAATGCTTTATCAAAAAGGGTTAAAAATAGGCAATTTTTTAGAGAATTTTATAAATAAAGTGAATTTTAGTGTACAAGGTATCTGAAAAATAGCTGACAAAAATGTAGAGTCAGGTGGAGGGAATAGAAATAAGCAGGTTTTGCGAAGGAGTGTGTGGGCAGAAATGACACATGTTAGTGCTTGTACGCACAGAAGATATGAAAAACAGGAAAGTGAGAAATACATGCAGAATCAACAGAACAAATATTTTAAGAATAAACTTTTTACAAAAGATAGTTAAAAGAGGTGCACCAAACGTAATACAGCAGCTGCTCACGGACTGATTATATTACAAATAATATTAGACATATCACGCACATTTATACGTCAAGACACAACAGTATGGCAACTTTCTACAGAATATTTTGCAGAAATATTTTCTTTCAGTAGATGGTGCTTCTAGTAATGTACGGCTCCAGTGGGTCGATGTTTTGGATTTGGAACAGGTGATGCATCTGAGCGTCATGGATGATTTGACCATGGTTTGAATCTGATGGAACAGGAACTGGAAGTGCTGGTGGCTTACTTTGGGATTCTGGAGGATTTGGTGGAACAAGTGATCCTAGAGGGTGGACAAAGTGGATCTGGAACTCCCGGAGTTGAATTTAGATCCAAGTGATGTTGGATCTAGCCCAATTACTATTTCTGGAACACAATCCGTAAGAGGTACAGGACCTACAAGAGCTGATTTATGTGCAGAAGGTCGGAATGGATCTGATGGTTTCGTTGGATAAGGATCAGCTGAGCAGAGGGGCTCGAAGGATCACGTGGACCTACTCGTGCTAAACATATGAGATTTGATATTCATTGATTGATTCTTTCTGAGGCACAAGTATGAGTATGACCTACAAATTTGTAGGTCATACTCATTGTAGAGATTTAATGGCCTGATTGTCAGTTTTTTCTGGAACGTGAGGGAAGTACCTCACGTTTTTACTACAAAGTGATTAGATGAAAGAGTTCCGTAAAATATGAACTCAGAATCAAAAGTCCTAAAAAGTACCATAGAAGTGGAAGAAACTTAGAAATTAAATGGAAATAATTTAATTAAAGAAAAAGTAGAATTAATATAAGAAAAATAATATAAAACTTTTAAATTGGAAAAAAAGAGCTGCGATAAAATTCCAAATGAAGTTGTAGGGAAGTTGGTTTAAATATTGCTGGACAGTAGTGACGTCAGATTTCATGTAGTAAGATGAGTCTTTAATTAAAAGGCAAAGCGCAATTAAATTTGGAAATAAACTTGGACAGATTAGAATGCACAATGCGATTGTGTGGAAGAAATTACTATGCTGATGAGTTGAAGATCTTGAAGATTAATAAAGGATTTTCAGTGAGTTGTTCAATTTTACTCACTTTGTTCAAGCGTTTTTAAATATTGTTGCAATGTATTCTTTTGTATTTCATAAATGATATTACCAATTTTTTGTATTTTTTATTTGTTTCTGTGTTTCTCTATTTCCCGAGGATGGCATTTCAGTATTAATATATTTTTATAATTTATTCCTTTATATGGAATAAAGTGCTTTACTCTGTGTTTGTATTATTTTTTTGTGTTTGTATCTGTATGTCCGTGATAACATTTTTGATTGTTCAATATTACACACTTTAATATGTTTGTAATAATTGTTCTAATTTATTCCTTTGCGTAATATAAAATGCTTTTTACTAACTTTATAGTCTTTCATTGTACTTGTGACTCTTTATATTGTTCTATTGTTGGTATTTCTAGTCTCTTAATTTTCCTCCCTTTGGCGTATGCTTGAAAACATTAATGTAACGTAATCTTTTGTATGCAATAAAGGCTTATTACTATCTTTATATTCTGTTAGTTTTTGTCTCTATATCCTGAGGGGAAGGAGGGCTCGCATAAAGATAATATTACTCGGAGGGGAAGAATAATACTCTGCGCATGTGTTTGCTAACAATTACTGCAAAGTATAATTTTGTATGTAATAAAGAGCTTTGTACTATCTTTATATTCTTCCTTTGTATCTCTTTTGTTCCATCCGAGGGAATTTTTCAGTCTCCCGATTTTACTCACTTTGCACCTATGGTTATTATTAGTATTATTTTAATATATTCTTTTGTATATAACAAAGGGATTTATATTATTATTATATTTTTATTGCGTTTGTGTCTCTTTACCTCTTGGAATGTCATTTCCGGTTTTTCAATTTTATTTACATTGCTCATGAGTTTGAAACTGTTATTATTTTATATTCTTCTGTATGTTATGAAGAAATTTACACCATTATTTATAATTTTTTTTGGGGCTGCATATTTATCTTCGTATGGGGCCGTCGCTAGTAATACAGTTTTATTACTTTGTGAGTGCGTAGATAAATATTATTATAATGTTTGTATTTTTTTTGTTGTTGTTTTTTGTATATGAGAGGTTATATAATATATATTGTATTTTTCGCATTTGTGTCGTGTACTACTGGGGATGACATATTTTACTCACTTTGAGTTTGCATTTGTAACTATTATTTCAATGTATTCTTCTGTGTTTAATAAAAGCCTTCACACATTTTTATCTTCATTCTTTGTATCGTTTTTTCTAATAGAAGTAGAATTTTTGGTTTTTCAATTTTACTGTTTCAGCTCATATATTTGTAAAAATTGTTGTAATGTATTATTTTATGTTTAATAAAAGCTTTTACACAATTTTAACAATTCTTTTTTGTGTCAGTGTATCCACCAGAAGTGTGATATGAGGTTATACAATTTCATCAATTTTCCGCTTTTGTAATTATAATTGTAACGCAACCTGTGTATGTAATAAAAGGCTTTAAGTTATCTTTATAAATTTTATTTTGTCATTATGTGTCTTTATATGTTTGGGGTGGCATCTACGGCTTTTTAATTTACTTAATTTGATGATATATATGTAGAAAATACTGTAATGTATTTTTTATGTAATAAAAAGTTTTAATCTATTTTTGTATACTTTCATGTATTTGTGTATCTTTATTAGTCCGGAAATGGAGTTTCAATGTTCCTCAGTTTATACGTATGTTTTTATTTATTATTGTAATGTATTCGTTTGTATGTAATAAAAGCTAAAGGACTTTACATTGTTTTTGTGCTCTTACTTAGCTTTTTCGTCGTCTGTATCGGGGGGGGGACATTTCCGATCATTCAATTTTAGTCACTTTCTCTATTGGTTTCTAATTATTATTATGCATTGTTTTTATGTAATAAAGGATTTCGTTTATGGTATTTCGTAATATGGAATTTCTATATTCCTCATTTTGCACATTTGTTTTATTTATAATTGTAATGTATTCGTTTGCATGCCATAAAGTGCTTTAATTTATTTTTGTACTCTTATTTTATATTATAGTCGCCTATTTCCGTCTGTGACAATTCCTATCTTTAAATTTTGCATACTTTATTTATGCGTTTCGATTTATTATTATTATTTTTTTTTTATGAAATTTTGGGTTTCACAATATCTTTATATTCTTTTACGTGTTTGTGTCTCTTTTAACACGGAGTGAAATTTCAAAGTCCCTCACTTTGTACACTCATGTCCATAAATTAAGGATAATTCAGAATCACACAGAAATTGAACTCTAAAATAAAAATTTCACCTGTAGCATTATCATACACATCTTGAAGAAGAATATACAAATTACAGGAAACCACCAGATGGCGCGGATAGTACGTCACAATGACGAGAGTGTAAGAGAGGGGTATATAAGGAATGGTGGCAAAGAAGTAAAATTGTTCACAAACGCATTAAAAGCCTTTCAGTGCAATAATCGCATAGTTATGGCACAAAGGAAGCATTTGGATGATTTTTTACGTGGTAGAATTATCGGACGACTGGAATGTGAACGTAGCCAGCTGGAAGTATCCGAGGAACTTGGAATCGCCCAGAGTGTCATCGCCAGGCTTTGGCAACGATTCCAAGATGATGGTAATGTGAGTAGATGTTACAGCACAGGTCGTCCCCGAGTTACAGCGCCGAATGAGGACCGGTATTTACCAGTTACTTCCAAAAGGAACAGACGCAGCACAGCATCAGACCTATCTCGTCAGATCTTTTCAGCTACCGGTACGACAGTTTCAAGGCAGACCGTGTACAGACGCTTACGGCACATTGGTCTATATGCTTGTAGGCCTGTCAGATGTGTTCCACTTACCGCAAATCCCTGTCGCCTGCGATTAACCTGGAGTAGAGAGCATGCATTATGGACACTGCAATAGTGCTCTTGTGTGATGTTTTCCGACGAGTCCAAGTTTAGTTTGCAGTCTGATTCTCGCCGGACTTTCATATGGAGAGCGCCAGGTACCCGTTACCACCAAGAGAACACCATCGAGCGACACCGTTACGGTGGTGCAGGATGGCTCGTTTGGGGAGGAATTATTTTTGGTTCCAGAACTGACCTGCATGTTCAGAATGTAATGATGACAGGCCACATCTATCGGGATGTCATTCTGGAACAACATGTACGTTTGTTTCGGGGCGCCATGGGTGTTGAATTTCTGTTTATGGATGATAACGCTCGTCCTCACTGTGCAAGCATTGTAGACGAATGCCTTCAATTGGAGGACATCACCCGTATGGATTGGCCAGCATACTCACCGGACTTGAATCCAATAGAGCATGTGTGGGATATGCTTGGCCGACGAATTGCAGCCCGTTAACTCCCTCCCACCTGACAACCGGAACTTCGGAGGGCATTGCTTGATGAGTGGTGTAATATTCCCTTAAGATCAGATTGATAATTTGATACTCAGCAAGCCTAGGCGTTATAAGGCCTGTATTGCATCGTCCGGTAGACATACTACATATTAATCATCATACTAACCATGTTATACTGTTTTTTGTAAATAGGTTCTTTTTTGAAATTTGTTCCACGGAGTAAAAATCGCAATTTTTAGTAATTATGTCAAACATATAGCATCTTTTTTGCTGTTTACCTTTTGTTTAATAAATAGACTTTACAAATAAGTCAAATTTGTTTTGCTTTTGTCTCTTTCTTTGCATGAACTTCATTGTCCTTAATTTATGGACATGAGTGTACATGCTATTTTATTTATTATCGTAATATATTCGTTGGTATATAACAAAGGGATTTACATTATTTTAGCACTCTTACTTTGTTTCCTACTCTAACTTACTTTTTATTTGCCTTTTCGTCTTCTATTTCCGGATGGGACATTTCAGGTCGTTCAATTTTACTTGCTTTTTTATACGTTTCTGATTATTAGTATGTATTGTTTTTATGTAATAAAAGGCTTCACAGTATCTTTGCATTTTTTTATGTGTGTTTCTTTGTTATCCAAAAGATGGATTTTTAATATTTCTTATTTGTACATGTTTTTTTATTTTTTACTGTAATGTATTCGTCGTCATGTATTAAAGGGCTTTACATTATTTTTTTACTTGCATTTTGTTTTTTATCTCGTCTTCTATTTTCCAGCATTTTCGTTCAATTTTTCTCACTTTGCGCATATGTTTTGAACTATTATAATGAATCTGTACGAAATAAAAGTTTTATACTATTTTTTATTTTTTTATTCCTGTTTGTGCCTTTTATCTTCCGTTGAAGTCATTTCCCCGGGCCTGAATGGCCGAGTGTCTAGCGCTCTGGCGCTCGGTGCCACAGATATCGGATTCGAATCCCGGCGGTACCATGGATGTTTGTAGTGGTTCGGAATCCACTTTAATCCTTTTTCGGTCCCGGTCTCCTATGACTGTAAGAGCGTCATGGAGCAGAAGTCAGACTTCTACCTACGGGTGCTCCATCACAACAGAAGCTGCAGCCCTCTTCCCTCCTTTCATGAGGGATACAACAACAACGAGTCATTTCCACTCCATTAATTTTACTCACTTTCATCACATGCATGTAAATGTTATTGTAATATAATATTTTTGCATGATATAAAGAGCTTAAAGATTTTTTCGTGTTCTTTTTTTTTCTCTATATCCCGATGGAGAGGAAGACCTTTCAAATCGTTGAATTCTACTCACTTTGCGGATGTGTTTGTAACAATTATTGTAATGCATCCTTTTGTAAGTAATAAAGTGCTTTATATTATCTTTGTTCTCAATTTTAAGTCATTTGGGCGCATGTTTGTAATTATTATTGTATTGTAGTCTTTTGTATTTTATAAGAGCCTTTATATAATTTTTGAATATATTTTTTTCTATTTGGGTCTGTTTAATTCATTCAAGTGATTTTCTGGTCTCTCACTTTTTGTATACTAGTTTTGCTCTTTCGTTTGTAATTGTTATCATTATAATGTGTCGTTTGTTCATAATAGAAAAAGAACTTGTATCTTTGTATTCTTACTTTGTCTCTTCATCTCTTTGGGATGTCATGTATGTCCGTTTCATTTTACTCTATTTGTCGACTTATTGTAACATACACTGTGATGTTGTTTTTTGCATGATATACTACTGTGTCCAAAGAGTAAGACCCATTTTTAATTTAAAATTCAGTATTGTTATGGAATTTCAATTTCTTTTTTAGGTTGCTGGCACTGGCCTTGACATCTGCGTGAAATGTGACGTCAAAATATTCATTAGTGTTTGAGCTACGCTTGATTTTGTGAGACGCTAAAACTGATTACGGCGATTTTTGAAATGCCTTAATTAATTGAGCAAAGCACTTGCATTCAATTTTGTTTCCGTAAACGTATAGAATATTGCAGAAGGCATTCGGTGAGCATTCCTATAACGGAAAGAAATGTTTAGAAGTGGTGTAAACAATTCAGAAAAGGTAGAGAACGCGTTGTAGACGAAGAGCCCTCTGGTGGACCCTCCACCTCAACCGACGAAGCACACGCCCAAAAAATTAAATCTTTGGTGCTTGCAAACCATCGATTTACAATTAGAGACCTTGCTGAAGATGTTGGAATTTGAAAGGGATCGGTCACGAAAACACTGAATGCGCCAGCTCATACTGAATTGATTCTTCGTGACGTTTTCGCCAAAAATGAAACCCATATCGTTCCACAACCCCCGTATTTACATATTGCGACCTCTGGCTATTTCCTAAACTCAAAAGACTATTCCGAGGACACCGTTTTGAGTTGATTGAAGGGATTCAACGAATCGGCGCACTCTTTGAAGGCCATCCCTGCCGATGACTTTTTAGCGTGCAATGAGGATTGGAAAAAAAAGTTGGCATAAGTGCATTGTGGGGATTACTGTGAAGGTGAGGAAATAAATTTGGAAGAATAAATAAAGAGTTTTTGAAAAAAAAATTGAGCTTACTTTTTGGGCATAGTAATACGTTTTCTTTAGTATAGCTCAATTTACTCACCTCATGTATACGTTTCTTTTTATTATTGTAATGTATTTTTTATGTAATAAAGGGCATTCCTGTTAGGCATTTATTATTCTTTACATCACGGGGAATTCATTTCCGGTCATTGAGTTTTACTCACTTTCCTCATGCATTTTTTACTGTTTTCGTAATGTATTCTCATATATTTTTACCCAACTTATGTCTTATTTCTTTTTTTCTTTTAAAACCGAGCGTACATTTCCTGAGGTCCAATTTTACTCATTTTGCTTATATGTAATTTTATATTTATGATATTATATTTATATTTATTTTATATTTTTCTATATTTTCTATATTGATTTTATATTTATATTTTTCTATATTTGTGTTTGTATCTCATTATTACTCACGTATTGTGTATATTGTAGTAGAAATTATCGTGATGTATTTTTTTCTAAGAAATCGAGGACTACACAATCTCTGGATTCTTTCCTGCATCACTTCATCTTTCATAGGTAGTTTATCGACCAATCATTTTCATTTATTTTGTACAGACATTTGTTAATATTATTGTAATGTTATCCTTCATATGTAATAAAAAGTTATATATATATATATATATACACATATATTGCATTCTTATTTATTGCTTATGGCTCTTTATTTCTTTAACGATTTCTGAGTTCAATTTGGCTTAATCTGTGAATGTATTTCATTAAAATTGTGATACATTCATTGGTGTGTAATGGAGGGCTTTACATTGTTTTTTTACTCCTATTTTTCATTTTTTGTATCCTTAATTTACGGTCGTACTATTTTACTCGTTAGGGTAGTGTTATTCGCGTCCGTAGCACATCTTCAAGCTACACGTGTGCCCAGGGTAGTGGTAAATGAGTAATAGGTGGCCTTGCTTATGGCATATAGATTAACGGTCTATGTATTGCCAGCTGCATTAGACCAACAACAACATTTTACTCGCCTTGCGTATGCGTTTGTAACAAATATTCTGTGTAATAAAGGATTTTACACTATCTTTATATTCTTCCTCTGTGTATGTGTCTCTTTATTTTTCGTTGTTAGTGTCTCCGATCCCTTAATTTCTTTCACTTGCACATAAATATTACTGTTACGTAATCGTTTTCTTGTAATAAAAGCCTTAACACTATTTTGTATTCTTTCTTATGTTTGTATCTCTATTTACTAGCATTTTCAGTCTTATATTATTGCTATATTTATGCATGTGTTTGTAACAATTACTGTAAAGTACCTTTTTTGTATGTAATAAATTGCTTTGTAGCATCTTTATATTACTTCTTTGTGTCTAGCAGTGAAATTTTCGGTTGTTGAATTTTACTTCTTTTAGCATATGTTTGGAATAATTATGGTAATATATTATTGTATTATTGTTTGTATTATTGTAGTTTGCATTTATGTTTCTTTATTAGATGTCATTTCCAGTGGTGCAGTTTTACTCATTTCCCTTCATCATATGTTATAACAATTGTCGTAATGTATGCTTTTATATGTCGTCAAAGGCTTTTCGCTATGTTTGTAATTTTAGTAATTGTGTCTTTTTATCTGTTTGTGGTGGCATCTTAATTTTAATTTTATCCAATTTGCAGATATATTTGTAACAAAAACTCTAATGTATACTTTTGTACTTATTCTTTCTTTGTGTTTGTGTTATTTTATCTCAGACTGTGGAATATTCGTTCACGGAATTTTATTCAGTTTCTGTATACATTTCTAATTTTTTTTTAATGTACAGTCTGAGTAAAAACTTTTTAAGGCCAGTAGATATTTTTGAGAAAATGGAAACATTTAAACTGAGGAATTAAAATACCATTTGATTGATAATTATTGAGCTTAAATAAAAGTAAAAAAAGTAGAAAAATTAATTTGCAAATATTTTATTATTAGAAAATATTACAGAACACACAGATGAATATTTGAGCCTGAGTAAAAACTTTAAGGCCAACATCGAAAATAACATATAAGAAAAAAATTACAAATTCTTAGAAGGTTGTGTAGGAACCATTACTTCGAATTACTTCAAATATTCTTGTTTTCATGGATGAAACGAGTTTTTGACAAAGGGTGAGGTCGGTTTTATACCATTCATCTTCGATAGTAGATTTCAGCTCTGTTGTTGATGTAAAATGTCTCCCATTTGCATAAACTCTTCATGCTAAGTTAGCCCAAAGGTTCTCGATTGGGTTGAGGTCAGGTGATCTAGCTGGCCATTTCACAGTTTCAACATTGTTGACTTGGAACCAATTTTTTCTGCTGTTACTCGAATGGATCGGGGCATTGTCTTGCTGCTATTTCCAATTTTCTCCAGCAAGACATTCAGCATTTGGCAAAAGATGATTTGTTAGGACATTTTGGTATCCTTGTGAATTCATTCTACCTGACACGAATGCAATTGAGGCGACACCATTGTAAAAAAAAACAGCCCCAAGTCATGACAGACCCACCACCTAATTGGCGATTGGAGAATATTTCTTTTTCATTTCTTATATCGTGCCAGTAGAAATTCCAGCCATCTGGTCCATCCAAATTCCATTTTTTTTCGTCAGAAAAAATAATTTCTATCCATTGATTGTCCCAGGTCATGACTTTCTGGCCAAAGTTCAAACGCTCTATTTTGTGTCTCTGCAGTAACTGAGACTTAGTCAATTTTGCTGTATAAGTGTACCTTCCAGACCTTCTCATTGTCTTATAAATCGTTTTTTGACAAACTTTTAAACCTGTCGTCGGAATCAGTTTCCTGGTTGAGTACTTTCCAGTAGATGCAAGTTGGCAAACTCTTCTTTCATCACACGAGGTCAACGCTTTAGGTCTTCCCTCAGTATTCCTTTTACCATAATTGTCTTTCAATTTTAAAAAATTGTTGACTACAATCTTTGATCTTCCTATCTTTATCGCAATAGCCCGACTACTCATTCCTGTTGAAGACAAAGCTTCGATTTGTCCTCTTCCACGATCAGTTAACTTCTTACCCTTCGCCATCTTCACAAAGATCCCCAATACTTCGAAGAAACGTATGACAAATATGAAAATTGCAGCGTTGTCACAAGCTAGTAGTTGCAATGGTAATTACACGATTATATTATATTTATTTTTAAAAAATGACTGGTGGCCTTAAAGTTTTTACTCAGGCAGAAATACTAAATTTGTAAATAACCCCATGTTTCTCATATTATGTATTTACAAATTATGTTTATAGCATTTATTTCTTATCAATGAACTTTAATAATTAATATTATTTGAATCCCTTTTATTTCATTTTACATTTTCTCAAAAATTTTTACTGGCCTTATAGTTTTTACTCAGACTGTATCTGGGTTTTTTTATGTAATAAAAGGGATTTACGCTCATTTTCCGTGTAGTTTCATAGCACTAATTAAAAAACGGGTGCATTGTGAGGGCTAATTTTTTTTTAACATTTAGAGGCATATTTTTGTAAAATTCACATGAGTTTCCCATTTACCCTATAATTCCATAGCATCATTTACATCAAAACAGCATTATACGCATTTTACTACTTTTTTTAAACTTTAAGAAGATATTTTATAATAAATTTGTAAAATATATCTTGAATAAATTCGAATTTCTGATTTCATCTATAATTCCAGAGCATCATTTACATCAAATTAGGATGTATTGTAAGATTTATACAACTTTTTTCAACTTTAACGATTTATTTTAGTAAAATGTCCATGAACTTCTCATTTGCTCGACAGTTCCATAACAATATTCATATAAAAGGGTGCATTGTAATCGTTATGCAACTTTCTTACACTTTAGGGATATGTTTTTGGGAAATTCCTACTAATTTCTCATTTGTCCCATAGTTTCAAAGCACCTGTAATATCAAAAAAGAGTGCACTGTAAGCATTATACAACTTTTTAAAATGAGGTCCTGAATGGCCGAGTGGCTAGCGCTCTGGCATTCGGTATTACAGGTTTCGGGTTCGAGTCCCGGCGGTGCCATGGATGTTTGTAGTGGTTCGGCATCCCCTTTAAACTGTAGGTCCCGGTCTAATAGGATCGTAGAGCATTGCGGGGGCATTGTTACTCCGCGCCCGCAAATTATTTTTAAGTTACACGCGCCCCCTGGGTAATGCAAAGTGAGTAACGTCTGTGCAGCGCTTGCCTTAAGGCATCCAAGACCAAGCTGTCTAAGTGTTTTCCAGCTGCATTAGAAAGAAAAAAAACTTTTTAAAATTTAGAGATATACACTGAAGAGCCAAAACATTATGACCACATGTCAATAACGAGTTGGCCCATCTTTGGCGCGCAACACAGCTTCAACCCGCCTAGGCATGGCTGCCACAAGTCCTTGGTAGATGACCGGAGACAGATTGTACCAGATGTTTAAGCAACTGTCACGTAAATCCGAGATATTGAGAATAGGTGGTCTTTGAACTCTGAGCTGCCGTCCCAGGACATCCCAAATGTATTCTATCGGATTGATCTCCGGTGAGTTAGGCGGCCAGGACATTAACTGGAATTCAGCATCATGTCCCTGGAACCACTCCAACACAATTTTAGCCTTGTGACAAGGGGCGTTGTCCTGTTGGAACATTTCATTTACAGATGGAAAAACAGAGGCCATGTAAGGGTGCAACTGGTCCACAATGATGTTCAGATACCCTGTAGCATCCATGGTCTACTCTACCACAACCACGAGTCCCAGAGAGACTCAAGAGAACGCCCCCCAAAGCATAATACCGCCACCACTGGCCTGTGTATGACCTACTGTACATTGAGGGAGCAACTGTTCGCCTGGAAGACGGCGTATCTTGACACGGCCATCGGCGAGATGAATGGCAAACCGTGATTCATCTGACCAGGCAACTCTCTCCCACTGATCCATGGCCCAGTCACGATGTTCCCGGGCCCAGCGCAGGCGCAGTTGGCGATGACGCTTGGTCAGCAAAGGCACACGAGTGGGACGTTTGCTGCGTAGCCCCATATCCAACAGTGTCCGCTGAACAGTGTGCTCCGATACTATTCTACTTGGTCCTGCATTGTAGTGGGCTGTCAGCTGAGCCACTGTCTGGTTCCGGTTTTGCGTCACCATGCGAGACAGTCTCTGACGACCTTTTTCTTTGATAGCGAGTGGACGTCCAACACCATGTCGTCTACTGCTGGTTTCACCGTCATTCATCCACTTTGCATAAGTACTAGCAACTGTAGATCGCGAACAACCCACGAGTCGTGCAGTTTCGGAAATACTTGTTCGGAGCCTTCGAGCCATTACAATATGCCCTCTATCAAAGTCGCTTAGATCCGCAGCCTTTCCCATCACATACAGAAGTAGGTGAAATAATGATTTTTCAGACTCTCCAGCAGTAGTTAAATACCACTTCCACCTGATCAACCAGGCGAGTTCATTGCAAAATGTAGAGGTGGTCATAATGTTTTGGCTCTTGAGTGTATATTTCAGTAAAATACACGCACGAATTTCTCATTTTCCCAGTAATTATTTCAAAAATCATTTGTAAAATTTTAATTGACTGAACCTTATATAACCATGCGGATAATTTTTAATTATGTTTACACTTCTAAAAATATGAATTTCTTTTATTAACATTTTAAATGTAATTATATTTACCTTCTACTTCAATGGCACAACAACCCCGTGTTGGGCCAAGGCCGTCTACTTACTGGCAGATTTCGGCACAGGAGATGTTTTCTTTTTACGGAGTAGGGAGGTCGGCCCTGCACCCAAACCACTAAGGTCATATTATATGGTTTAAAGTGGATTCCGAACCATTACTAACATTCATGGTACCACCGGTTTTCAAATCCGAAACCTATAGCACCGAAAGTCAGAGCACTAGTCACCCGTCCATCAGGCCCCATTCGTATTTAACCTCCTCCGCGTCATCATCATCATCATTAATGGTGCAACAGTTCCATGGTGGGCCGCCGTCTATCTACAGGCATATTTCTAGAGAAGAGATTTATTTTTACGGAATAGGATTGTCAGCCTTACAGCCAGCGCTCTACAGCCATATTTGACCGGATCCTACGGTTTAAAGTGGATTCCGAAACACTACAAGCATCCCTGGCACTACCGGGACTCGAACCCGAAGTCTGTGACACCGAGCGCGTGTATTTATCCTACTATTTGTTGTTGTCGTATACCTCATGGAAGGAGGGAAGAGGGGTGCAGCTTCTGTTCTGATGGAGCACCCGTAGGTAGAAGTCTGACTTCTGCCCTGTGACGCTCTTACTGTCATAAGAGACCGGGAACTACGGCTTAAAGTGGATTCCAAGCTACTACAAAGATTCATAGCACATCCGGAAATCGCACCCGAAACCTGTAGCAACCAGCGCCAGAATGCTAGTAACTCGGCCATCAAGCTCCATTTGTATTTAACAAACTATTTAAGAATTAATTTTAGATTTAAGCATACTGATGAATCATTAACACAATGTCTAATAACTAAAATTTTGTCTTTCATACTAAACAATTAACCAGCTAACCATCCTTACATTGAGTGCAATTTTTTTCTGCCAAAACAGCAATCATTTGATCCGAATTCTATGCCGCAGTACTAACACTGTTTATCTTAATTGCGTTTGCTTGGTATGGAAACATTTATCTTCTCACATTCATTAACCGAGTTCGAGATGTGCTCGGTAATCGAATTAGTGGATTTTGCTGTTTGTTTGGCGTCTTTTTTTTCTTTTCTTTTTTTGATTATTCGGTCCTCTCTCGTTTCGGAAGCCAAAACAAATGTCTCCGTGCAAAGAAATAAATAAGTTATTTTGTCACTCGGTTTATTACGAATGTCTTAATTGACTATGGCTTTTGAACAAGCTGTGCAAATATCCAATTTTCATCACTTGATTACATTCGCAGGTTGGATTTATTCTTTTGACACAAAAATAAGGGAATAAATATTAATGGTTCTTTTGATAATTTAACTGAAGAAAATTAAATAAGAATTTGTCATATTATTACATGAATAGCTGTAAACATAAAACTTAAAGTTTAAAGTGAAGGAGAAAATAATACATCAACAATTAGATATCCGTTGTAATCAACTTTTATATTTACACTCATGTCCATAAATTAAGGATAATTCAGAATCACACAGAAATTGAACTCTAAAATAAAAATTTTAACTGTAGAATTATCACACACATCTTGAAGAAGAATATGCAAATTACAGGAAACCACCAGATGGCGCGGATAGTACGTTACAATGACGAGAGTGTAAGAGAGGGGTATATAAGGAATGGTGGCAAAAAAGTAAAATTGTTCACAAACGCTTTGAAAGTCTTTCAGTGCAATAACCGCATAGTTATGGCACAAAGGAAGCATTTGGATGATTTTTTACGTGGTAGAATTATCGGACGACTGGAATGTGAACGTACCCAGCTGGAAGTATCCGAGGAACTTGGAATCGCCCAGAGTGTCATCTCCAGGCTTTGGCGACGATTCCAAGATAATGGTAATATGAGTAGATGTTACAGCACAGTTCGCCCCTGAGTTACAACGCCGAATGAGGACCGGTATTTAGCAGTTCCAAGAGTTCCCCAAGATCAGATTGATAATTTGATACTCAGCATGCCTAGGCGTTGTAAGGCCTGTATTGCATCGTCCGGGAGACATACTCCATATTAACCATCATACTAACCACGTTATACTGTTTTTTGTAAATAGGTTCTTTTTTGAAATTTGCTCCAGGTAGTAAAAATCGCAATTTTTATTAATTATGTCAAACATATAGCATCATTTTTGCTCTTTACCTTTTGTTTAATAAATAGACTTTACAAATAAATCAAATTTGTTTTGCTTCTGTCTCTTTCTTTGCCTGAACTTCATTATCCTTAATTATGGACATGAGTGTAAAATGATCTAGATAAGTCGACTTGAGGTCCAGTGTTAATATGCCCAGCTAGCATGCGGAATGGCTCTGATTCAAATCCACTGGCAGCAGTGACATACTTTACTATTACCACAATTAGATACAAAAGACTCGATAAAGATGTGTGAAATGTCTGACATCAATAATTAGACGGAATGTTTGAAACTTTCCCGGTTTTCAACTATACAGCAGGCAAAGAAGGCTAAGAAATGATGAACAATGCTCCCAGAAGGCGGTGTCTTACCTTTATCACAGGCAGCATGTGGCATCATAAATAGAACTGGAGAGCCAGTAATGTTCAACAACAACAACAAAACCTTTCTATGCAATATACAAATGATTAATCGTTTGGGGTGGAACATTGCATAGATGGAGCTCCAAGGTTTTACACCTGAACATCTTGATGGTGTATAAAAGAGGAGAAATTCCACTTCTAAAGAATAACTTCTGCTTGAGGTAGGAGTGAACTTATGCCGAGAAGTGGATTTTAACTGTTGGATTTCCCGCTTAATAACTATTGGTTTGAAATTTCAAAAATCCTGCTGAACTGAAAGATTCCGTTGCTATGCCACACATGAAAACGATAAATATGTAGACTGGAATATCTCACTGGAATATCTCATGTAATAGTAAAACATTTAGTAGAAATTTATTCCGTCTACTAACTTTGACAGCGCTGTTGCCTCGAATACAGGGATCACGCATATAATGTGAGCCTATGCACTTATTTTTAAGAGATCTCGTAATTGGACTATAGATAGCAAGGTGGTTAAAATAGAAAAATTGTTGATATTTGGATCGGCGTGATGATCGATGCGAGATGGTTTTGTATGCATTGTCACTATTGTCTCGATAACAATACTAACAATTCATACAAGACTCGGTGTCTCGAAACGAGAAAACTCGATGTCTTCTCGTTTCTGAAAACAGTCTCTACAACAATGCTGCCAGAGGAATCGAACCCTCAGTTCTCCTTGAACGTTAGCTGAGACGTCGCTCATCGATAGAAAAAAAGAATATGATTTCGTAAAAATTTTCATTTCTTTATTGGATAAGAACCAAACACTATTCCTGATCATATACCACACCAAATTTTAATCAAAACCTAAATTTATTTTATTAAAATTAAAAAAAAAAAAATTTCAATTTTCAATTGTTTGTGTATTATGATAAAATTAAATTAAATCTAGTGATTGATTTGCTATTCTCCACTGTAAACAGAATATTGACGCTAATATCAGCAACAGAGTTAAATATTAACAGGAATTTAAAATGTTTATTAAACTTTTTAATGATTAATAAATTAAATGCGAGATTCTCAGAAGGATATTTTAGATCATTTTATGTGTCAATATCATATCTTAAACATTATTTCAAAAACATATTCTAGAGAAATTTTAAATAAACAGTCTTTGAAAAGGTATTCCAAATTTTCTGGATTTGTTTACTTCTTATATTTATTTATATATTTGTTTATCTTCTTGAGAAGCACATATTCATTTCAAATGTAATTACTATTTATATAAAAGTAGCAATAAGTTAAGTATTAAAAAATTCAAGAGTGGCTATATTTGTAGAATAAATTCCTTTATATAAATCTTTCTATATAAATTCCAGTTAAACAGTGGTCGATAAATGTAAGATGATGATATCTCTAAGAAATATGGTCAGATTTCGAATTTAAATCACTCATGTTGGGATATTTACAATGATATATGATTGAGTTTAACGCACATTCATAATCGTTCTTTTCAAATGTCTTTTTTAATTTCTTCATAGAAATCGTAAATGTGAACCCCAAATATCAATTAAACCAACTTCATATACTGTAGCAGGATTCCATAATGCCTTCTAGGACATTTAAATGACTCGTGGCTCAGTGGCGAACATGCGCTGCTGGTGAGAATTAGGACCTTTTCATCCGCTGACGACTTCGTCGGGGACACTGTTTCAAAAAACGAGGAGACTCGATGGCGTTTGCGATGTTCAGCATCTTACCTCATTAGCCGGACTACCGGGTGTGAGTGTTACGATCTTTTCCCACTCGATACGCAAATACGGGGTAGTTCCCCCTAAAAGTCCTCCCGGCTGGGGGTGCGGGTGTACGGGTACCTACGGGTGCTCCATCATAACAAACGCTGCCCCCTCCCCTCCATGCATGAGTAAACTACTCGGGATGTGTCCGTCCGCGCTGCCGGACACTGAGGATTATTCACAACAACACTGTTTTAGTACCTTTCAAATGCTATCATTTAATCCATTTTGATTTATGTATTAAACTGAAACTCATGTTTTAACCATATTCAATGTGACTGATTATTTCTATGTTTGCTGTGTGTTTTGCACATTAATGGTTGTACATTAATAGATAACCCAACCATCTACTGATAGAAATAATAGTCTTTGCCAGACTGCATTATATTTATATATCCTTTTATAAAACTAATTATTAATTTAGTACGACGAGTAATTCCACAAAGTTCGAACACTGCAAGTACAAAGATAATTATTGAACTTTTCGAAGTAGATGCCTGGTATTTTTCTTTATTTTCGCCTCTCTAACATTCATTCCCAATCCAGTCAAGCTAAGAAATACTTTCCTACCAGTCAAATCGGAAAAACTTGAGCTGCTCACTGCAGCCCTCAATTCGAAGCACGATTTCCCGCCATCCGCTTTTGTACCGACTAACGAAGACAAGAACATGGTAATCAAGAGAGGTCGTGACCGAAGAACTACACAGAACAAATAAATAATCACTCAACTTCGGGAAAGCTGAGGAAGGTGGCGCTCCGATCGATAGTTTCTCTGCAGGCGTGCTTAATCAACGGTGCATGGTCGGATCACGGACACCTAAATTAATACCATCCAAAGTGATTTTTGCTCCGAAGCATGGCAACAAATCTATAAATCACTATGTTTAATGAATTGTGCTGTGACTTCTGCATGTTATTTACCGATTAGAAAGCTTTATAATTGGATAGTTTTCTCTTCTTGATGTATGGGCGGTGACATCGTTATGAGATATATGATGCGCGCGCTAATTTAACGAAACATTTCATAAATCACTGTCAGACGGGAGATTTTTATTCTTTTAGGTTTATGCTGTTATTAAGTGTATTGAGCGCCATGAACACCCCCGGTGATATTCCAGGGGGTCATTAAAGATTTCTCAAAAGTAAAAAAAAAAGTGGGTGAAGGGGGAGGGGCGAGATGCAGATGTTGTTGATTGAATATTGAATTACTTTCAGCAATTACTGGAGTAATCAATTATGGTTAAAATTAGAATGATAACGATGTGTTAGGTTTAATGAGATCACCATGTTAGTTTTATGGTTGAAAAACAAAGTGCGACAATGTTCCAATAAAGGCTTTTCATGTTTTAAAGATTAAAAAATTCATAGACTTATAATGACTAACTTATTCAAAATTTTAAAT
This sequence comes from Caerostris darwini, assembly GCA_021605075.1. Lineage (NCBI taxonomy): Eukaryota > Metazoa > Arthropoda > Arachnida > Araneae > Araneidae > Caerostris > Caerostris darwini. The sequence goes on along the minus strand of BPLQ01014758.1, from coordinate 191,761 downwards.
GGATTTTGGTATCGGAAAATTTAAGCTATTTAAATGTTAAGAACCAGACGAAGTAAAATATATTAAATTAAAATAAAACTTACTTTCAAAATTTTGACACTTTCAAGGTTTTACATTTTGATTAGATCATAGACAAATGTTTTTGTAAATTCATTTCTAGGTGTGTAATTGCAAAGTAAAATGTAAAACTTCCAATAATATTGTGTGAGATAAGTATAAAACCAATTTTGTTATCGAAATCAATGCGATGAAATTAAAACGAATAACAATGAATAATAAAATAAAAATTTAAAAATTGGTTGAAGTCTTATACAATTATAAAGCGAGGGTTACATCATTAATTCATTGAGCACACAATAAAATAGCCTTCCATAAAACTATTCTTCTATAAAAAAAATGTGTTGAGTATAGTTCAAATTAAGAAAGCAGGTATAATTTAGTGATAATATACATAATTTTGAATATATATATATAATTTGTATTGAGAGGTTTATACAAATTAGGCACATAAATCTTGCAGTAACAACGATATTTAACATTTATCGAATATACCCTGGAACGAAATTACGATTTAGAAATGAAGTAAAATTATTTCATACAATACATTGAATATATCTAAATCGCTTTAGGATTAAAAATAAAATAAATTTTAATTAAAAAATTATATATATATATATATTATTTAATTTACAAATATGTATCAATGTCTTTGAAGAGGTAAAGATGAAACAAGTTAATCGTAGAAAACATATATATATATATTGTACATTATTAAACATTGTGCTACATATAATTTAATGTAAAAAGTATTCATACAATACATACTTTATAAAATACATGCATGCATTTTATGAATACTTTCTGCATTACCTTATTACTGCATATTTTTATATTTTTAATAGAGAGAGGAGCACTACGAGAATTTCGTTCGCATGTACTGCCATGATTTGCAATCTCTTAATGAAAGTGTGTAAATTGTTTTAGAAACTTTCTTGTGTATATGCTGAAATAGAAATTCAGTTCGAAATTTGTGTTTTTAAAATTATTAGCTTATACATGCAGATTAAACTTTCAGAGACATATTTCCGAAAGGTCTCCAATTTTAAAAAGTTAAATTTTGAAATTTATTTGGTAGCTCTAGTTCTGCTATAAGTCAGCAACGAAAAGATTTACTTTTAAAAAAATTACTTAATCAATCATACGACTCCTCTCTCCTCAACTCATGGGTGGTTTGATGGGCAATTGGCTAGCGCTCCGGCTTTTGGTGCTTCAGGTTATAATACTGGCGGTGACATGGATGCTTGTTAGTGCTTCGGAATTCATGCTATACTGTAGGTCCTGGTCTAATTAGTCCAACGTTGCAAAAATGACAGTAGAGCGATAAAACCAAATCTCAATTCTTGAAATCGTTGATATATTGTTCGTGAGTTGAAAAAAAAGTGAGGATTCTAGAATCTAGTTCGAAAACTTTGGTATTATTTAGTACGTAGCACATTCAGAGACGTTGGTTTCTACAAGCCATAATTCTGGAAACAATGATGGTAATTGCAATTATTTTGGATTTGATGGAGCGTTAATTGTGTGGAATAAGAAAATCAACATAGAAATGCATCCAAAGTATCTTCAAGCATGCATTAATGGAACACAGGAATATTTTCATTCGATGATCTATCGAAAATCGTAAATATCGAGGAATAATTTATGGCATACGTTAGTGGAACACAGTTCATTTTCGTGTTTTCCCCCTTGTGACCCTCAGATGTAGAGTAGTTCCTCGTAACAATCTTCTAAAAGGCATTGCCCTTCCTTGATCACCCATCAGTGATCTGTTTCAGGCATACATTAGTAGAAAACAAGGCATTTTCGTGTTTTCTTCCTTACGACCCACCAATTCAGAGCAGTTCGTTCTAGCAATCTTCATGAAGGCCTTGCTCTTTTTTCATCGCCCATCAGTGAACTGCTTGAAGCATACATTAGTGACTTTCATACGATAGACTAAGACAGGGTAGTCACACGAAAGAATCCTTCTGGAAATCATTGATTTATTTCAGTTCTTATCGATTTGATTTGGTTTGTCGCTCTACGGTCATTTGTGCACACTTTGAGTTAATTGCAGTTTAAAATGGATTCCGAACCACTCACAATCATCCATGTCACCGCCAGGATTCGAACCTGAAGTACCAAAGGCCAGAGAGCTAGTCAATTGGCCATTAGTCCACAGTAGTACCTATCGGGTAATTATTTCGCGTATTATTCCATATACATTCACATCAGTTTCATACGACTCTCAAAATGAAACCCTAAAAGACCTCCCAGAAAGCATTGTCCATTGTCTCCATTCATCCTTTATCGGCGACATTTTTATCAATGAAATGGCATTGAAACAAATTTTCAATACCAATGCTGTACTATAAAAAAATTAATTAAAACTAAATATCTTTTATAAAACTAGTGTTAAATACAAATGTGAACCTCATGTATTAAAGCAACTCCAAAAGTCAAACAAAAATGTTCAGTTGTTAGGATTGAATCTATTTGATGTATATTTTGCTACTTCATATATTTGTAAAATTAAAATATCTTGAACTGTTTTAAAAAATTAAATATAAATTTATAAATTCTGTTTACAAAGTCAGCTTAAACTAAATCTAATGTGTCGATAACTTTCCACACTATTATAAACAAAAATTGTATTTATAATTATGCTATTTTAAAATGTATTTAAAGAAAAACACTTTTGGAACAAATATTCTCTTTGATCTAACCAAATACATTTCAAACGTCACAAACTATCAAGTTGGTTGTGAAAACTTTTTATTTGGCGAGGAAAGAAGTTTTTCGCGAAAACTCAAATCATTTCCGCTGATTTATTTCGTTGACGTAAACTGATTTCTCTGAGCTGAGCATTTCAATATATGCCAAGTGAATCATAGTGCGAATAGTTAGGGAGCTAACTATACTATGCTGATGTTGAAACCACATAAATATTCGATATTATTTCATCCGAATTTCATTCCTATTTGATATGGGGTGCTTTTTTAATGATAAAAAAATTCTTCTTTTTTTTAAAGATTATTTCCTTTTGATATCTATATATAAGTTCAAATTCAGTCTTATATTTTTTTATTTTTTAGGAAAGTTTTGAATTGAACTTTTGATTCTTATGAAAAAAACAATTTTTACGACAGCGTGTTTTTTTTATTGCTATGATTTAGTAGAGCACGGTTCTTATAAACGATCGACTTATTTTTAAAAATAAAGGAATATTTGTAATTTTTCAAGACCGGGTAATTGTAATTTTTCAAGACTATTAGACCGGGACTTACGGCTTAAAGTGGATTTCGAACCATTACATGCTTCAATGGAACTTCAGCGACTTGAACTCGAAGCATGTGACACTGAGCACCAGAGCGCTAATCTGTCGGCCATCAGGCTCCATTCCTTTTATATTACCATTATTTATTTTTTTTTATTAGTAAAGCTCTTTGCCATTTTCTTTATTTATAGTGATCATAAAAATAAAATACAAATTTATTTCTAGTATATCATAAATCTAATTTATCTATTTTTATTTATCTGCTATCTATTTTTATTTAAATGCATCATTTCAAAGCAGATATGTTAGCTAAAAAAAGTATTTGGAGGTTATTGATGAAGGTTGTAGAAATGAAAAATTAAAGAAAATGCGCACCACAATGCCTGATGACCTTGTGACTAACGCTTTGGATCTCGATTGTCACAGGAATTCGGCTCGAGTCCCGGTTGTGCAATCGATGCCTGTAGTGATCCGGAATTCCCCTTTAACCACAGGTTTCTGTCTAATATGAAAAAAGTAAAATATTTTTTCAAATATTATAATAAAAATATTACTGCCAACTATGTATAGAGATTTTTAATTGATGGTGTTTTATGCTGTTTTTGTTTTGGCTTATCGCTCTACGATCATTTTGTGACTGCACTTTTAATTAAACAATGATCTACAACTTAAAGTAGATTACAAAGTTGCATGGCATCTCCAGGATTTGAACCTCTCCTTATGCTGAGGTTGGATTTCATTTCTCGTCGTTTCTTTACTAGAAAACTTATCAATAATATGATTATTCTGTCGCAGTTAATATCCACAAATATTTATGATAAGCAAATATTTAGGCATGTTTGCCATAGAATCACTTTAACAATCAAGCTGGTGCAATAATAGCGTGATGAAAGTTGTGTGCAAAAGTGCATTTATTACAACATACATTCACTGCAAACTAAATTGCCTTAAGTAATGTAAGTAATCATTCTAATGCAAAGGCTCCATAAAATATTACGAAGCGAAACATGTTTACAGAGTAAATATTTCTAATGGATGACGCAAATCCGCCTAAACACTCAAGCGAATATTTATTCTAAACGCATTCTCATACGGATGACTATTACATTGGGAACTCAGAATCCAATTGTTTTGTATAGATTTGTAAGTAGTTTTATAGCAGAAAAGTTTTTAAAATGTTAAAATGTTTTTATTTTCATTTCATAAATATGACCGAAACATTTTTCTTTTATGGAATAAAACTATGCATATCTGTTTATGGTTTGGTTTGGTATTAAAATCTTGTTTTAAAACTATCATTGTATTAAAATATTTAAGTATTTTACGAATTTTTTAAATATATTAAGTTAAAAAATTAATTTAAAAATGATTTCAGATTTTGCAAATAATTCAATAAAAATTATTAAAAAATTAGCTCATATGAAAATTATTTATTTAAAAAATGATTGCCAAAGATAAAATTTTTTTTTTTTTTTTTTTTTTTTTTTTTTTTAATTCATGAAGTAAACATTTTTGTTTCACCCAATATATTGTTGTAACTTTTGAAATTTTTTATCGATTTTTTTCAAATTATTAAATTTTTTTCCAGTTAATTCCTTAGTAAATGAAACAAAATTGAGTTAATTGTTCAAGATGACGTAGAAAATGATATTTACATGAATGTGGAGGGGTGTAGCATCGTAAAGTATTAAATATTCTGATACAATCATAAAATATTTAATTACGATACACACATACAAAACAAGTACAGAATAAACACATCAATAGCACAGATGTCGTTACCGATGAAAATTCAACTCCTCGTTCACCTTTTATTCTACTCTCAGGAACTGGAGTTGTTCTCTTCTGTTAGAAATTCAAACGCCATCTAGTTATTAGGACATGAAGTTCTCAGTTGAATCCAATAGGAGAGGAAGTGTCGAATGCAGGGCGTCTAACACCGCAGCTTTCACATACACACACAAACATACATATTTAATATATATGTAAAGAAGAGAGAGAGAAGCAAAATAACTAGATATGAGACAGTTTAAAATAACATACAGATGAAAATTTAAGATGTATATTTTTTTCCTTGAAATTTTTATATACTACAAATATAATTTATATACTTTTACATACAAAACCCAGATTTACAATTTAAATAAAACATGAAAACAGAATGTAAGAAAACATAAGTTACAGAAACATATATTTTATAATATAAATAAATAAATTTAAAAAAGTATATATAATAAAATAAATCTAAAAAATAAATAAAATTTTGATAAAATATGCAAAATATTTATATTAATTCGCATAAAAATAATTTTACTTGCCATTAAAAGTATACTATATATGAGTATGCCTCTTAGATTTGCTAATAATGAAATAGACTTTAATAAATTGGGTTTTTTTAGACAATTTTTGAAATTTTCAAAATTTATAAAGGACAAGTCGTTGTTTACGTGTCTATCGTATATTTTAAGACAACATTCCATTCAAATGTATATTAAAATTCCACCTTCCACTTCAAAATTTAAGAAATGCGTGAAATACATACCATCTAGATATTCACAGAAAGTTCTTTTCGAATCTGAATTAATAATAGTATTATGTTTAAACCAACACAACCCCTCGAAAAATCTATAGTTGCAAAAAAGGCAAACCTCTTGGATATCCTAAAAAGTCATTTTGTAAAAATATCAATAACCAAAATTCCTCTCTTTTTCTGCCTGGGTCCGCGCTGGCCATGAAAATAGCACTCCAATACCAAAAACTTTTCAAGATAAGAGCTTTCTCTCGTTTCCTCTTGCTTATTCATGGGGGCCCTTTTCTTTACATGTTTATAAAAGCATTGCTGTTTTGATGGAATTGAAATAAAATGAATCGAACAAAGAAAAAGATACGTGCTGCTAAAAATAGAATCTATATACCGATAGGCCCCGCTCTTTTTTTGTTATAATTATAATAAAAGGAATTGTGACATTTATGTTTTTGTGTCAGGTCAGAACCAACTTAGACGTCGAGGATGTACGTCGATTAGACGTCGAGGCAACGTCTCAGCCTGCATTAGACCTATAAAGAGGGCCACTTTCCGGTTCATGGGAACAATTTTTATTTACAAACATTATATATATGTGGGACTGATGGCCGAGGGACTAGATGGTTGGTGCCACATGATTAGGGTTCGAGTCCCGGCGGTACCATGGATGTTGGTAGTGATTTGGCAATCCACTTTAAACCGTAGATTCTAGTCTAATATGACAGTAGAGCGTTGGGCGCAGGACTGGCAGCCCTACCCCGTTAAAAAGAAAATATCTCCTGTCAGAAATCTGCTAGTAGTGGTGGGTCTTATCTCACCATGGGGCTGTTGCGATACTGAGGATTTTATATATATATATATATATATATGTGTGTGTTATAAATATATATATATATATATATATATATATATAATGTATAAAACTCTCTTGATTAAAAATTATTATTTACAAAAAAAAAAAAAAAAAAAAATGAAAAATAAGGACTCAAATTAGATTCACAAATGCAGTTTACTGCAGGGACGGAGATTTTCAGAATTCTCCAGTCTACGACAAATCTAGCCCAACCGGTCTGCCACTCACCTTAATTTTCCTGCGGCGTGATATATGAAACCACAAGGGGTTTACATTATAAACAGGCGAAAACTACGGCCTGTTCAATCACTTTGAGAAAATGAGAAAAACATATGGGAGGGAATTTCTTGTCAACTCGTCGCAGAACACTATAAGAAAATCCATCAAGAGGGTTGGTGGATCAGCTTCCCTTACTTCTCATTGGAGTGGACACTTTCTCAGCCCTTACTATCACCAATCACGGTGCAAAAACTCATGTCGTAGTCCATATCTCGTCTGTAATTGTTTCGATCTGTGAAAGTGGAACAGACAATCGCTAATTTCATGAGGTTTCATTATCCATTGTTCATTTCAGCATGTGCATTTTTTTATTATTCGAACATTATAATGAAACTTGGCATCATTCATTTCCTGTGCATTCATTATATTTATTGACTTGTTTTCCTTGTTGACTGCTCCAAAATCCAGTATGAACCAGGAAAATCAAAAAATCTGCTTAGATTGCGAATATTGCATAAAGGTTTACGTGACAGCAGCGCCAAAGTCTCTCTCCTTATTGGTGACTGTTTTACTCTTTTTGCAGAAATTGTCTCCTCATGTTTTTCGCAGTCTGTGTATGAAATGTGGTTTTCGTTCTGTTCATACTTTTTCGCAGCTGATGTCTCCAAACAGGGTACGTTATTTTATGGCCATCCTGTACTTGACGACTGAGTTAATAAGGTTCGCAATTAGAGGATTTTTAATCTGCGCAGATTAAAAACGTTTTCAGATTATTAAATAGATTACATTTTTATCATGTATATTTTTAGTTAAATTGTAAACCAAAACATAAATCTGCCCAAATCATGGACTGTTGACAACCTGAGTAGCTAAGCTATATGAACCAAAGTCCAACCGGAAAGACTCAAATTCGAATTCGCTTTCTGTAGTCGTTACAGCCATTTCCTTCAGAGATGAAGGTACCAGAAAAATGTGTGTAGAAAGTCCTGCATTCAGAGTTAACCACCTGGTCGGTGTTTTTCGGGTTTCTCCAACACAAAACGCAAATCACCATTACGTATTCTGTTAGAAGGATGTTCGTGACATAGATAAACGAGAGTGAAGATTCAGGTACGAAAGTGACTTGAATAACAGTCAATTGTTTCAGAATTAGGGAGATGCGATGGCAATAGTAACAACGTGTCTAAAGCATTTGGAATCGGCAGTCAGGTTGCCTGAAAGGTTATTTTGACTGTTTTCTCTCATGTGATATGCAAATGATTCATATAATATGTAAAATACTTCTCGAAAGGCAATGTCCTCCCCTCATCATTCATTGACAGGCCTGCTCTTGGCATAAATTAGTAGAGCAGGATGCCAAAAAAATTTCACAAAAACGAAACAATAAAACAAATATCTAAAATTTGATAATTCATAGAATTTAAAAACAAATCATGATTAGTATTTTACATATTAATATTCAGAGGCAATTATTAATAAATAGATATTATGACACTATTTTGCTTAAACAATGGTGAACCATCACTGTCAAAGAGCTTCTAACATCTATTATTTTTTTTGAATATCTAATGGGCCGTAAAACGTAAAATAAATTATTCAAATATTAAGAAGATTAAAAAAAAAAAAAAATTCCTTGATAAAAGAATTCAGAGAAATGTGACGTTTTACAAACATTGCTTCCAAAAAACGACAATGTTATAAAAAATTTAGAATTTCTGTGCGGAGATGACAAACATAAACCATGTGTATGTAGTGAGAAAACAAATTCCTTTAACCAGAAAAGGTAATTTTTCCAAATGGAAATTCTTAGAAGCTGGAATTGTAAAGTACCTCTATAAATATGTAAAAAATTAAAGTAGATCTCAGAAATAGAATACTCGCAGATAGAACGGAGTCTGAATTATCGATAGCAATATTGAAAATTGGCTATAATATTATTCGAAATCTAAAAAAGTATAAATGATGTTGTTGTTGTTGTATCTTATCCCATTTGGCTGGCCAAGCCCACGAGCCCATATGGACTCATGATTGAAGGGGAAGGAAGCAGCTTCTGTTGTGATGGAGCACCCGTAGGTAGAAGCCTAACTTTTGCTCCGTGACGCTCTTACAGTCATAGAAGACCGGGACCTACGGCTTAAAGTGGATTCCGAACCACTACAAACATCCATGGCACCGCCGGGATTCGAACCCGAAACCTGTGGCACCGAGCGCCAGAGCGCTAGACACTCGGCCATTCAGGTCCCAAATTTGCCAACGGCACGCAGTGTTCCCAGGTGGTCACCCGCCCAAGTGCTGACCGCGCCCAATGATGCTTAACTTCGGTGATCTAACGAGAACCGGTACATTCAGCATGGTACAACAACATAAATGATGATAATAATATATTTAGAATTTAAATACGGGTCAATTATTTAAATATCAAAAGATTATTTTGTGATTAAATTGGATGAGAATAAAAAAAAAAGTTATATCAAACTCTCCATTCTGATAATTTTGCCATATTCGTGTCAGATGGAATATTTCAGCTTAGTTTTATTCCTTTGGATTATGTATTGTCTTCTAAAGTAGTTCAAAACATAGTTAGATTTCCTAGATTTAAAGATTAATATACTACATACGAGTATACTTATTTCTTTGTGAAATTAAAATTGCAAATTTATATAATAGCTGAGTAGAAATATTTTTTTTAAGAAATAAAAGCAATAATAAAGAATTATGCTTGAAATGCAGGTGAAAAATAATCTGTCTTTCCTGTTGTTCAGAATTTATTTAAATACAAATAAGTGGATTCAATAAAATTCAAATCACCAAAAATATTTAGCTTTCCACTGGAATAGTGTGCATTATAAAATTCCATTGTTGATGGATTCCATAATATATCTGTTAAGAGTAGCGGTTACTAGAATATGTGGAACTAAATTTAATAGGGGTTAGTGTACCAACAGTCTGTTAATAGTTACCTATATAGTTGGACATAAAACTGCGAATCGTTACTTTTATTGGACCAACTCCATAAAAAAATGTAAAGCATTAGTAGCGGAAAGAACTGTAAAAATTTCTAACAAATTTGTATACAGTTATCGTGTGTAGATTTTTAAATGAGCTCTGACTTCAAAATTTGAGAAATACTGAAGTAGAACAACAATTTAATAACTTAATTGTATTTAAGGACAAATTTGTTTATTGTATTACATATGTAAAGGGACCTGTTGGCCGAGTGACTGGAGCTTGTTGCTTCAGGTTTTGGTTTCAAGTCCCGGCGGTATCATGGTTCGGAATCCACTTAAAACCCTAGATCCTGATCGAATATGACCGTAGAGCGTTAGGTGTAGGACTAATAACCCTACCCCGTAAAATGAAATCGTCTTCTGTCTTGAAATCTGTAAACGCCAGAGAGCTTTGTAATTGTTGCCAATGAAGAAAAAAAAATAAAACGTATTCAAAAACAGCAAATTCTTCATCAGTATTATAATTTTAATTTACATTTGAGAAATTACAAATATTTTCATGAAAAATTATACTAGTACAATGACTGAGATTAAAATAATTATATTTTCACGTATAAATTCCAATATTTTATTTTTGTTGACGTTTCATTTTAATTCAATACAATAATTTCAGACTTCAAATTTGTATAAAAATTTATTTAAAAAAATCTAAGAAAATAGTTTTTCCAGGTAACAAAAATAGTTAAATATAATTGCCAATTACACCTAACATAATATTTTTTTTTCAGAAATTACATCATTCTTATAGAAAAAAAGCTAATTTCATTTTTTTCCTTTATGAAGTATATCTTAAAAAAAAAAGAAAAAATAGTAAGAGAAACTCGTCATATTTATGAACATATGCTAAAAAACGACATTTAGTTAAAATGAATAAATGGAGAAAAAAAAATTAGGCGATCTCTTTCTATTAAAAAAAGCTCCAATTTTTTTTTTGTATATTAAAGGTGGATAATTTAACTTTCCATTTTTTTTTCCGTTTTTTTTAATTGAAGTACATAACATTTGTTTCAGCAATTTTTTTTTACCCATTTCTTTGCTCAAATGTTTTTCTTACATAAAATGTTTAATAAAACGCATAAAACATTACGTAATTAAAATTTTTCTTCACCAACACTACCTCGTTAGCTTTTAAAGTACATAATGAAACACAAGCCATAGTTCATATGCATGCTAACTAGCTAAAAGTAACTAGCGTGCCAGCCAATTAAGTCATTCCTGCATTAAGAGGATAATCACATAATTTTCCTATCTGAAAAAATAATGACAGTATTCCAGATTTTAATCGGGCTAATCTAATTTCAACTAAAACGTCTCTAATGAGATAAGTGTCAAACTACCTTATCCAAAATGATAGATTAATTGAAAAAATACTTAATTTGATCTTGTGAAATTTAATTGGATAGTTACTATTATTAATTGTTTTGAAAAATAATAAACATACTTGGATTATTTTTTTAGGGAAAATTAATTTAAAACCGTACCGTAATTTAAAACCGTAATAATGCACTGAAAAAAAAAACTTATTAAGTGGCTTTAGTTATTTGATTAATTATTTTCTCGTTAGTATTTTAACGACGTTTGGAACATATTATAATAAGAAAACTAACGTCAAGTAATAAAAAATAAAATACAGATAGTAACATAAATTGGTGACGCTGTTAAAATGAGAACAAAGTGCAACAATAATTAATTGTATTTAAGTAAATAAATTTCTTCATTGTGATACATGTAAATGGGGTCTCATAATAATGGTGACTAGCGTTCTGGCTCTCGATGCCACAATTTCGGGTCGCGTCTCGGCGGTGACATGGATGATTGCACTGTCTCGGAATCTACTTAAAAACGTAGGTTCCTGTCTAATATTAATGTGGAGCGTTAGCGAGGGGATTAGGGGCCTACCTATTAAAAAGAAAACACCTTGTATCTCGAAATCTGGTGCCATGGGTCTGTTGCACCAATGAAAAAGAAGAATACATATTAAAAGGAAAAAAAATAATAAATAAATTCGATCATTATTATTACATTATTTTACATTTGGGAATTTACAAAATTTTCATAAAAAACGATATTAGTAGAATGAAATGGGATTAAAATAATTATTTTTTCACGAATAAATTCCAATATTTTTGTTGTAGTTCTGGTTTCATTTTAATTGGATGCAATAATTTCAGTTTTGAAATTTGCATGAAAAAGTATTTTAAAAAATCTACGAAAATGGTTTTCCTGATGTCAAAAAGTAGTTAAATATAATTAAATTTATATAACTGGGAATTACACCCAATATAATACATTTGTTTAAAAAAAAATACATCGTTCTTAGAGGAAAAAAGCTCATTTCCTTTTTTTACTTTATAAAGTTCACCTGAAAACAAAAACAAAAAATAGTAGGAGAAAATCATCATATCTGTGAACATATGCTTAAAAAAATTGCATTTGGTTAAAAGAAACAAATGGAAAAAAAAATTAGACGATCTCTTTGTATTAAAAAAAGCTGCAGATTTTTTTTTGTATGTTAAAGGTGGATAATTTAACTTTCCATTTTTTATTGGTTCCATTTTTTTTAGTTGAAGTACATAACATTTTTTTTGTAATTTTTTTTACCCATTTCTTTCCTAATGTTTTTGCTTGTATAAAATATTTAATAAGACGCATAAAACATTACGTAATTAAAATTTTTCTTCACAAACACTACCTCGTTAGCATTTAAAGTACATAATGAAACACAAGCCAAAGTTCATATGCATGCTACCTAGCTAAAAGTAACTAGCGTGCCTGCCAATTAAGTCATTCCAGCATTAAGAGGATAATCACATAATTTTCCTACCTGGCAAAAAAAAATTACAGTATTTTAGACTTTAATCGGGCAAATATAATTTGAATTAAAGCGTCTCTATTGAGGTAGGTGTCAATTTGTCTTATCCAAAATGATAGATAAATTGAAAAAACAACTTAATCTTACTCTGTGAAATTTAATTGCACAGTTAATTTTATTAATTGTTTAAAAAAAAAACCTACTTCGAATATTTTGTATAGAAAAATTAATTTAAAATCTTAATAGCATGCGTAAATAATGCACTGGGAAAAAAATTATTAAGTAGCTTTATTTGATTAATTATTTTCACGTTGATATTTTAAAGACGTTTTGAAACGTATTTTAATAAGAGAACTACCGTTAATTAATATAAAAAATATATAAATAGACACATAAAAATGGCTACGTTTAAAAAATAATTACAAAATCGATTCGTTTTTTTAAGCCAATACAAATTTAATTCATCTTTAGTTAAGTTTAATAGAAATAATTTTTGCAAACTGGTTAAATTTTTGCGTTTTTTCATTGAATTTTATGTGCAATTATTAACGATTTTATGTAATTTTAAATTCTTGTCCTACCATTAGAGAGAATATTTTTTTGAACCTTAATAAGCACATAGTTTTTAGCAAGCACATCGTTGTTAACCTTCAGAAAGTAAATTAATTTTTCTGCTTGTAGACTATGATACTCTCATATGATGGTATGACAATGAGTGCCATTACTGTGCATTTCGTTCTGTTAATTAACTACTATATTGTGCAGTTGAAAGCATTCACACCATACATTTAAGCAATTGAGTTAACACTTCAATTGTGAAGTTGAATGCTTTTATGCCAATAAATTAATAAATAAATGATATTGAGGTTCCACTCTTTCATTAATTTTTATTACCCTTGAAAATGTTTTAGTAATGTAAAATTCGGTCTTTTAATTTGCTATTCAATTGTACAATAGAATTTATTCTCAGAATGCGTTTATATCCATGAATTAACTCTTTATCTGAGTAGCTGAATGCGCTCTCAGAAAAATAAAAGCGTGATGACCGAGTGGCTAGTGGTCTGGTGCTCCGTACCGTAGGTTTGGGGTTCTAATCCCGGCGGTGCCAAGAATATTTGTAATGGTTCGAAATCCACTTTAAACTGTAGGTCCCAGCCTGTTTAGCCTTCGTGGGCAGGTGATTATCGTAGAACGACAAACCAAACACAGAAAAATAAGTTTGACGTTATGTCAATGACTTAACAATGAAAGCACAATGAGTTAGCACATATATGATGTGTCGGCTTCAATCTTTCATTAATTTTAGTTATAGTTGCGAAAGTATTTTAGTAGCAATCAATGCTAATTCTATAAAATTATCCCAGTGTTAATCTAATGCTCATACTATAGTGTAGTGGAATGTGTTCACAGAAAATTACTTTTTTGCCAATGAGTTAACACATAGATAATATGACCGCTATAATATTTTATTAATTTTAATTATCTATATGAGAATGTTATACTGACAATTAGTATTAACGTTAAGCATTTCGATGTGTTGAACTATTGCAGTGTTGGAAAGTAGAACAAAAAATATTTTAAAATTTAACATTTTTGAAATATTGCAAAATGGAACTTTGATTTCCTTTTAATCAATTGATTTATCTACATAATTTACATCACAAAATAAAATTATTATTATTATAAATAATTATGCATATATTTACATGCAATTCGAGAGACGATCGGATCAAATTTAACGTTTGAGTATTAAAAAAAATGTCATCTTTTTACGTTATATTTTTGTAAGCATAAGAAATGTCAAATTAAATCACGTGTTTGGGTAATATGACTTTTTATGTATCTTCATGTATAAATATATTCTTGTAAAATGTCTAACACACTCTATGAATAATTAATGGAACTTCAGAATTAAAAAAAATAAAGATGTCCTCATTTCATATGAATCGCAGATGTAACGATATAAATTACACAATAAATAGATGAACGAATAATTGTATTGAATATGCATTCTCATTTATTGGTGGCACTTTTTTTTTACTAAGAAATGGCAAATTGCGTCAAGTTGCTCCTCATATTCAAAAGAGAATGACAAAAAGTTCTTCATCAAAGAATAGAACTAAATAGTATTAGAATAATCAAAGATTAATATCAAGTTAGAAATAGAATATAATACCCCAAAAAAAGTGGGAAAATTTCCAATATTTTTCAATTGATACGAAGGTTTTCGAAATATTTATGTCCACGCATAAAATAATGATATTAGAACATCATTATGTATGGCATCGCAGTAGCTTAAAGTTAAGACAAATAAAGTTTTTTTTCTATTCTTTTCTTTTCTTTTTTCTTTTTTGAGATTAAGATGGTTCAAAATACGATTTTAATGGAAAAATAATCGAATTTTGTTAGTTGTATTCTTTTAAAGATTAGATTTTCAGCTTTCAAAAAAGTTTTGAGTGCTTTCTAGATCTATTAAAGGTCGAGATCCAACCATTAAACCACGAGCTATTAAGATACTGAACACATGCATTTAAAACTGAATTTATAAAAAAACTGCAGCGTCCATATTGGACAGATTGCAAATGAGATTGCAGATTGCAGAAGACAACAAAATTACAAATGCGAGTGGTTAGGTTGAGACACTTTATGCAAAAGTTTGAGAACTCACTGTTTTATTTGCACTGCCGCAACACCACCCACATACAATATTTAACACATTTAAATTAAAAGACAGTTAATTATACGTTCGGAGAAGCTACTCCACTTCTTAGTCGAAATCCCCAAACTCGGTTAAGCACAGGGCGCGCGAAGAAGGACATGGTTGCATTAGATATACTTCCTCTAGAAGGTGATAGACTGTAGTCCAACTAAACGTTTCCCATCAGTAACGCATGGCTGTGCTGTAATTCCTCTGAACGCCACTGGGAAAGGGTGCTCTTGTCAGTGCATAAGGAGGAAGCATGATTACAAATATTTTATCCGTAAAAAACTATATTACTATATTTTATTATTTAAAACTATATATATTTATACTGGAATTTATGACTAACTATATATGACTTTTTTCCTCTTTGTTGACGTAAAGTAAAAAAAAAAAAAACATTTTCTGAATTTTTTTTCATATTTTAATAAAAAATATTCGTGCAAATATTTTAATTTTCATGTTTGTCAGAGTTTTGTAACGTAATTTAACGATAGCATAGTAAACAATTTCCATAAAATATTATTTAGAATTTTAGGTTTGCCGGTTACATTATGTGTTGCATGCATTGGTTCTGGAAGTTGAAAGTTGTTGAAATTTTAAATTTAGAGCTTTCCATGCGCTGCATATAATTCACAACCTAAATTCGAGTGCAGTAATTACTGAAATAAATTGTGAAACTGGCGTTCTATTGTTATTAAAACTTTATGCTATCCCTACAGCAAGCAAGGCATTTGTTTAACAAAGTTGTTTGGATTCCGGCATCTTTCGAAAATTATCCATGTTATGATGCCCGAATCCCTATAATATTGCATTCAGCTAATTTAGAGGCATTCTAATGCAATTTCGCATTGTATTCAATTAAATATTACATATAGCTGTACAATTTAATAACATATTTATCTGAAGCTTATGCCAGCACAGCCAGGATTCCCGATCGAATGCTATCAGTTAAATTTAGGCTTTGAATTCCAATGAACGCAACAACGAAATTTAATTTCTATGTTAAGAATAGAGAAAAAGACCCAAATGTTGTAAAATATAAAACTATTATTTAGAGAAGCTAAATATATTGCTGTGTAGGTTTCGTTTATATTTAAATATAGAAATGGATTTTTCCATTAAGGTTCCTGTTGCTAGAAACCTATTGTCAATTCTAGTCGTTGTAAAAAAAATGACAGTATTTCAGACTTTAAGGCTAATCTAATTTGTACTAAAACGTCTCTAATGAGATAGGTGTCAAATTACCTTATTCAAAATGATAGATTGATTGAAATAAAATCCTAACCTTATCCTGTGAAATTTAATTGAATAGTTAATTTTATTAATTGTTTTGAAAAATAATAAACTTACTTCGATTATTTTTTTTTGGAAAAATTAATTTAAAACCGTAATAGTGTACATAAGTAATGCACTGGAAAAAAATTTATTTAGTAGCTTTATTTGATTAATTGGTTTCTCGTTGGTATTTTAAAGACGTTTTGGAACGTATTATAATAAGAAAACTAACATCAAGTAATAAAAAAATAAAATACAGATAAAATGGTGACGCTGTTAAAATGAGAACAAAGTACAACAATTACCATGGTTCTGTTGCACCAATGAAAAAGAAGAATACATATTAAAAGGGAAAAAAAATAATCAATAAATTCTCGATCATTATTATTACTTTATTTTACATTTGTGAAATTACAAAATTTTCATAAAAAATGATATTAGTAGAACGAAATGGGATTGAAATAATTATTTTTTCACGAATAAATTCCAATATTTTTGTTGTAGTTGTGGTTTCATTTTAATTGGATGCAATAATTTCAGTTTTGAAATTTGCATGAAAAAATATTTTAAAAAATCTACGAAAATAGTTTTCCCGGCGTCAAAAAATAGTTAAATATAATTAAGTTAATATAACTGTGAATTACGCCCAATATAATACATTTCTTTAAAGAAATTACACCATTCTTCGAGGAAAAAAGCTAATTTTTTTTTTTTTAATAAAGTTTTCTTAAAAACAAAAAAATAATAATAGTAAGAGAAACTCATCATATCTGTGAACATATGGTTTAAAAAAAATTGCATTTGGTTAAAAAGAACGAATGAAAAATAAATTAGACGATCTCATTTTATTAAAAAAAGCTCCATTTTTTTTTTCTTGTGTGTTAAAGGTGGATAATTTAACTTTCCTTTTTTTTTTTTTTTTTTTTTTTTCGGTTCCATTTTTTTAATTGAAGTACATAACATTTTTTTTAGTATTTTTTTTTCCCATTTCTTTGCTCAAATTTTTTTCTTACATGAAATGTTTAATAAGACGCATAAAACATTACGTAATTAAAATTTTTCTTCACAAACGCTACCTCGTTAGCATTTAAAGTACATAATGAAACACAAGCCAAAATTCATATACATGCTACCTAACTAAAAGTAACTAGCGTGCCTGCCAATTAAGTCATTCCTGCATTAAGAGGATAATTACATAATTTTTCTATCTGCCAAAAAAAATTACAGTATTTCAGACTTTAATCTGGCTAATTTAATTTGAACTAAAACGTCTCTTATGAGATAGGTGTCAAATTGCCTTATCCAAAATGATAGATTAATTGAAAAAAACTTAATATTATCCTGCGAAATTTAATTGGATAGTTAATTTTATTAATTGTTTTTAAAAAAAAACTTAGTTCGATTATTTTTGAAGAAAAATTTAATTTAAAATTTTAATAGCGTACATAAATAATGCACTGGAAAAAATTATAATGTAGCTTTATTTGATTAATTATTTTCACGTTGGTATTTTAAAGATGGTTTGGAGTCAAGTCATATAAAATAAACTACAAATATACACATAAAATGGTGATGATGTAAAAATTAAAAAATAATTGCTAATTTTATTTTTTTAATCCATTGCAAATATAATTTATCTTTGGTTAAGTATAATAGAAATAATTTCTGCAAACTGGTTTAATTTTCGTATATTTTCATTAAATTTTATGTGCAAATATTTACGATTTTATGTAATTAAATAGTTGTCCTTCCTTTAGAATGAATATAATTTCATACCTTAATGACGTACATTGTTTTTAGTAAGTACTACTAAAGTACGAAATTTATTAATTTAACTAATTTTAAAATTTAGAATGTAAGTTATTTTTTCTTCTTGTAGTCTATGATACTACGGTAACCTCCGTTATTCAAGCTTTGTCATTAGAAATGAAGAAATATTATATTATTGATTTGTTATATACAAATTTATTTTAGCATTTCTCTTATAAGAACTTAGTAGATTGGCTCGTTAAGTTAGGAGTTAGGAAATTTTAAAGCATAAAATTCAATTGTAATGAAATAATTAAATTAAAATTAATTAGAATTCAATTGTAATGAAAAATTACAAGGAATTGACCTTTCTGGTTTTTATTATATTTTATTTTCTCACATAAAAATTCGCCAAACAGCAAAAATGAGCCAAAAAACGTTTCCGAGAAACTAGGAGTGTCAACTTCTATGGTGGATTACCAGAAAGTCAGCGTCTACGTGATTTTCAATGTTAAAAACACGTCCATTGCACCCTCAGACACTTCGCCATCTGTAAATAGTCCATCTGCATACAAAATACAAAGTTTTAGTAGCGGATGCTTATTTCTAAGAAATTCGTATATCGTATGTAATATGTAGAAATTTGTAAAACATATGTAGAAATTTGTAAATCATATGTAGAAATTTGTATATCACATGTAGAAATTGTATATCATATGTAGAAATTTGTAGTTCATTTGTAGAAATTTGTATATCACATGTAGATTTTTAAATGACTAAAAAATCACTTCAAAATATTTGAGTAGAACAGCAAAAATGGTATTATAAAAAACATTTATTAAAAAACTTAATTGTATTTAAGTAAATAAATTTCTTAATTGTGATACATGTAAATGGGGTCTAATGATCGTGTGACTAGCGCTCTGGCTCTCGGTGCCACAATTTTCCGTTCCGTTTGTTTAATTGAAGTACTTAACATTTTTTTGAATAATTTTTTTGACCCATTTCTTTGCTCAAATTTTTTCCTTACATGAAATGTTTAATAAGACGCATAAAACATTACGTAATTAAAATTTTTCTTCACAAACACTACCTCGTTAGCGTTTAACGTACATAATGAAACACAAGCCAAAGTTCATATACATGCTACCTAGCTAAAAGTAACTAGCGTGCCTGCCAATTAAGTCATTCCAGCATTAAGAGGAAAATCACATAATTTTTCTATCTGCCAAAAAAAATGACAGAATTCCAGATTTTAATCTGGCTAATCTAATTTGAACTAAAACGTCTCTTATGAAGTAGGTGTCAAATTGCATTATCCAAAATGATAGATTAATTGAAAAAAAAAACTTAATCTTATCCTGCGAAATTTAATTGGATAGTTAATTTTATTAATTGTTTTGAAAAATAATAAACTTATATCGATTATTTTTTTAAGAAAAATTAATTTAAAACCTTAATAGTGTACATAAATAATGCAATGGGAAAAAAATTATTGATTAGCTTTATTTCATTAATTATTTTTCGTTGGTATTTTAAAGACATTTTGGATTAAAAATGGCGGCGTTGTTAAAATTAAAAAAATAACTAGTAATTCTATTTTTTTAAATGTTGTATTTCTAAAAATCTTTAAAAAGTCTAAGAAAATAGTTTTCCTGGTAACAAAAAATAATTCAATGTAATTCAATTTATATAACTGCGATTTACACCCAATATAATACATTTGTTTTTAAAAAATTACATCTTTCTTAGAGGAAAAAAGCTGATTTCCTTTTTTTTCTTTATAAAGTTCACTTAAAAACAAAAAAACAAAACAAAAAATAGTCCAAGAAACTCATCATATTTGTGAGCATATGCTTAAAAAAAATTGCATTTGGTTAAAAAAACAAATGGAAAAAAAATTAGACGATTTCTTTTTATTAAAAAAACCTGCAAATTTTTTTTTTTTTTGTATGTTAAAGCTGGATATTTTAACATTCCATTTTTTTTTGGTTCCGTTCTTTTACTTGAAGTACATAACATTTTTTTTTTATAATTTTCTTGTTATCCATTTCTTACTTAAAGTTTTTTTCTCACATAAAATGTTTAATAAAACGCATAAAACTTTACGTAATTAAAATTTTTCGTAACAAACACTAGCTCGTTAGCGTTTAAAGTACATAATGAAACACAAGCCAAAGTTCATATGCATGCTACCTAGCTAAAAGTAACTAGCGTGCCTGTTAATTAAGTCGTTCCAGCATTAAGAGGATAATCACATAATTTTCCTATCTGAAAAAAAAAATGACAGTATTCCAAATTTTAATCGGACTAATCTAATTTGAACTAAAACATCTCTAATGAGATAGGTGTCAAATTACCTTATCCAAAATGATAGATTGTTTGAAAAAAAAAAAACCTAACCTTATCCTATGAAATTTAATCGGATAGTTAATTTTTTTAATTGTTTTGAAAATTAATAAACTTACTTCGATTACTTTTTTAAGAAAAATTAATTTAAAACCTTAATAGTTTACATAAATACACTGGGAAAAAAATTATTGATTAGCTTTATTTCATTAATTATTTTTCGTTAGTATTTTACACATATTTGGGAGCGTATATTAATAAAAAAACTTCCGTTAAATAATATAACATAAAATACAAATAGACAATTAAAAATGGTGGCATTGTTAAAATTAAAAAAATAACTGCTAATTCTATTTTTTTTAATGTTATATTTCTTAAAATTGTTAACGAATCTAAGAAAAACGTCTTCCTGGTAACAAAAAATTATTAAATATTATTCAATTAGTATAACTGCGAATTACACCCAATATTATACTTTTGTTTTAAAAAAATTACATCATTCTTAGAGGAAAAAAGCTCATTTCCTTTTTTTTCTTTATAAAGTTCACCTAAAAACAAAAACAAAAAATAGTAAGAGAAACTCATGGTATCTGTGAGCATATGCTTAAAAAAAATTGCATTTGGTTAAAAAAACAAATGGAAAAAAAAATTACACGATCTCTTTTTATAAAAAAAGCTGCAGGGTTTTTTTTTTTGTATATTAAAGGTGGATAATTTAACATTCCATTTTTTTTTGGTTCCGTTCTTTTACTTGAAGTACATAACATTTTTTTTTTTTTTTTATTTTTTTTTTTTTTATCCATTTCTTCTTAAATTTTTTTTTCTTACATAAAATGTTTAATAAAACGCATAAAACATTACGTAATTAAAATTTTTCTTCACAAACACTATCTCGTTAGCGTTTAAAGTACATAATGAAACACAAGCCAAAGTTCATATACGTGCTACCTAGCTAAAAGTAACTAGCTTGCCTGCCAATTAAGTCAGTCCAGCATTCAGAGGATAATCACATAATTTTCCTATCTGGCAAAAAAAAATTACAGTATTTTAGACTTTAATCGGGCAAATCTAATTTGAATTAAAGCGTCTCTAATGAGGTAGGTGTCAATTTGCCTTATCCAAAATGATAGATTAATTGAAAAAACAACTTAATCTTACTCTGTGAAATTTAATTGGATAGTTAATTTTATTAAATGTTTAAAAAAACCTACTTCGATTATTTTGTAAAGAAAAATTAATTTAAAATCTTAATAGCGTGCATAAATAATGCACTGGAAAAAAAATTATTTAGTAACTTTATTTGATTAATTATTTTCACGTTGTTATTTTAAAGACGTTTTGGAACGTATTTTAATAAGAAAACTACCTTTAATTAGTATAAAAAATATATAAATGGACACATAAAAAAGGTGACGTTTAAAAGATAATTACAAAATCGATTCGTTTTTTTAAGCCAATACAATTTTAATTCATCTTTAGTTAAGTTTAATAGAAATAATTTTTGCAAACTGGTTAAATTTTTGCGTTTTTTCATTGAATTTTATGTGCAATTATTTACGATTTTATGTAATTAAATTCTTGTCCTACCATTAGAGAGAATATTTTTTCGAACCTTAATAAGCACATAGTTTTTAGCAAGCACATCGTTGTTAACCTTCAGAAAGTAAATTACTTTTTCTGCTTGTAGACTATGATACTCTCATATGATGATATGACAATGAGTGCCATTACTGTGCATTTCGTTCTGTTCATGTACTACTGTATTGTGCATTTGAAAGCAGTCACA
Source organism: Caerostris darwini (assembly GCA_021605075.1). Classification (NCBI taxonomy): domain Eukaryota; kingdom Metazoa; phylum Arthropoda; class Arachnida; order Araneae; family Araneidae; genus Caerostris; species Caerostris darwini. The sequence goes on along the minus strand of BPLQ01014758.1, from coordinate 169,166 downwards.
CAATATATTTAAGCAAATGAGTTAACACCTCAATTGTGCAGTAGAATGATGCTTTTATGGCAATAAATTAACAAATAAATGCTATTGAGGTTTCACTCTTTCATTCATTTGGATTACACTTGAAAATGTTTTAGTAACATTGAATGTAAAATTCGGTCTGTTAATTTACTATTCAATTGTACAGTAGAATTTGTTAGCAGGATGTGTTTATGTCAATGAATTGAGTTAATTCATTGATTTTTTACTTTTTTATTTGTGTAGATGAATGCACTCTCAGAAAAATAGGGGCCTGATGGCCGAGTGGCTAGTGGTCTGGCCCTCGGTACCACAGAGTTAGGATTCTAATCCCGGCTGTGCCATGAATGTTTGTAACGGTTCGGAATCCACTTTAAACTGTAGGTCCGGGCCTGTTTAGCCCTCGTGTGCAGGAGATTACAGCAGAGCAACAAACCAAACACAGAAAAATAAGTTTGACGTTATGTCAATGACTTAACAATGAAAGCACAATGAGTTAGCACATATATGATGTGTCGGCTTCAATCTTTCATTAATTTTAGTTATAGTTGCGAAAGTATTTTAGTAGCAATCAATGCTAATTCTATAAAATTATCCCAGTGTTAATCTAATGCTCATACTATAGTGTAGTGGAATGTGTTCACAGAAAATTACTTTTTGCCAATGAGTTAACACATAGATGATATGACAGCTATAATATTTTATTAATTGTAATTATCTCTATGAGAATGTTATACTCACAATGAGCATTAACGCTAAGTATTTCGATGTGTTGAACTATTGCAGTGTTGAAAAATAGAACAAAAAGTATTTTAAAATTTAACATTTTTGAAATATTGGAAAATGAAACACTTTGCTTTCTTTTTAATCAATTGATTTATCTACAAAACGTAGTTTGCATCAAAATATATAATTATTATGATTATAAATAAATATCAAATTTTACATATATTTACGTGCAATTCGACAATTGATAGGATCAAATTTAACGTTTAAGTATTAAAAAAATGCAATCTTTTCACGTTATATTTGTAAGCATAAAAAATGTCAAATTTAATCACGTATTTGGGTAATATGACTTTTCATATATCTTCCTGTATAAATATATTCTTATAAAATGTCTAACACACTCTATGAATAATTAATGGAACTTCAGAATTAAAAAAAAAAAAGATGTCCTCATTTCATATGAATCGCAGATTAACGATATAAATTACACAATAAATGAGAGAGTAATTGTATTGAATATTCATTCTCATTTATTAATGACATTATTTTCTGCTTGAAAAATGATAAATTGCGTCAAGTTGCTGCTCATATTCAAAAGAGAACGACAAAAAGTTCTTCATCGAAGAATAGAAATATTATTAGAATTAATCAAAGATTAATATCAAGAGAGAAATAGAATATAATACACCAAAAAAGGGGAAAAATTCCCAATATTATTCAATTGTTATGAAGGCTTTTGGAATATTTATATCCACGCATACAATAATGATATTAGAACATCATTATGTATGGCAACGTATTAGTTTAAAGTTAAGACAAATAAGGTTGTTGTTTTTTCTATTCTTTTTTTTTTTTTTTTTTTTTTTTTGAGATTAAGTTGGTTCAAAATACGATTTTAATGGAAAAATAAACGAAATTTGTTTGTTGTTTTCGCTTAAAGATTAGATTTTCAGCTTTCTAAAAAGTTTTGAGTGCTTCCTAGATCCATTAAAGGTCGAGAACCAACCATTAAACCACGAGCTATTAAGATACTGAACACATGCATTTAAAACTGAATTTATAAAAAACTGCAGTGTCCATATTGGACAGATTGCAAATGAGATTGCAGATTGCAGAAGACAACAAAATTACAAATGCGAGTGGTTAGGTTGAGACACTTTATGCAAAAGTTTGAGAACTCACTGTTTTATTTGCACTGCAGTATTTAACACACTTAAAGTAAAAGACAGTTAATTATACGTTCGGAGAAGCTACTCCACTTCTTAGTCGAAATCCCCAAACTCGGTTAAGCACAGGGCGCGCGAAGAAGGACATGGTTGCATTCAATATACTTCCTCTAGAAGGTGATAGACTGTAGTCCAACTAAACGTTTCCCATCAGTAACGCATGGCTGTGCTGTAATTCCTCTCGGATGAAATGCTTGAGGTCTATTAAAGATTTCTCATGAACGCCACTGGGAAAGGGTGCTCTTGTCAGTGCATAAGGAGGAAGCATGATTATAAATATTTTATGTGTAAAAAACTATATTACTATATTTTATTATTTAAAACTATATATATTTATACTGGAATTTATGACTAACTGGAATATATGACTGGATACTGGAATATTATACTGGAATATATGACTATATATGACTTTTTTTTTATTCCTTATTCCTGTTTGTTGACGGAAAGTAAAAAAAACAAACATTTGTTCTGTATTTTTTTTCAAATTTTAATAAAAAATATTCGTGTAAATATTTTAATTCTTATGTTTGTCAGAGCGTTGTGACGCAATTTAACGATATCATAGTAAACAACTTCCATAAAATATTATTTAGAATTTTAGGTTAGCCCGTAACAGTTAACAGTTTTCATACTTATTACTCTTCAATTTAATAACTGCTAACTTATGTGTTGCATGCATTAGTTCTGGAAGTTGAAAGTTGTTGAAATTTTAAATTTAGAGCTTTTCATGCGCTGCATATAATTCACAACCTAAATTCGAGTGCAGTAATTACTGAAATAAATTGTGAAACTGGCGTTCTATTGTTATTAAAACTTCATGCTATCCCTACAGCAAACACATCCTTTGTTTAACAAAGTTGTTTGGATTCCGGCATCTTTCGCCAATTATCCATGTTATGATGCCCGAATCCCTATAATATTGCATTCAGCTAATTTAGAGGCATTCTAATGCAATTTCGCATTGTATTCAATTAAATATTACATATAGCTGTACAATTTAATAACATATTTATCTGAAGCTTATGCCAGCACAGCCAGGATTCCCGATCGAATGCTATCAGTTAAATTTAGGCTTTGAATTCCAATGAACGCAACAACGAAATTTATTTTCTCTGTTAATAATAGAAAAAAAACCCAGATGTTGTAAAGTATAAAACTATTATTTAGAGAAGCTAAATATATTGCTGTGTAGGTTTCATTTATATTTAAATATAGAAATGGATTTTCCATTAAGGTTCCTGTTGCTAGAAACGTATTGTCAATTCTAGTCGTTGTAAAATCCTTTTTTTGAAAATAGTGGCCACAACACAAGTACCAATTGAATTCGAATCTTACCATTCCCGAAATTTGGCTGAGAATGTAATTACTAGGTTCGAGATAAAAAAATCTAATAGATATAACTTATACTTATTTAATATATAATAACATATTCAAATAATTTGTTTTAGTTATTGCCATTAATCGGGCATTTAAAAATTTAAAATTAACAGATAAAGATATTTTTAAATATTTGATACTTTTTTAGAACATTCTATTTACATAGAAAACATTGTATGTACAGAATAAATTATAGAAATCGATTACGTTATTACAGACATGCACAAATTGCTGCTGGCAGATCAAATATGACCCTGCTTTCATTTAATATCTCTCCAATTTATATATATTATTTTATATTTAAAATAATAAATATGTTCGTTCAAACATAACTTAATATATTTTAATTTAATAAATTATACCTTAGTGTATATTTACATATATACCCAAAAAATGAAACAGTTTTATGGACGAAAATTTAGAATCAGCTGTGTTATCACTAAAACTCGAAACAAATATTATATTTCATAAATTTTATGCATCAAATTCAATTTTTTATTTGTCCTTTCCTAAAGCTACTTTTACTTTATAAACTTTTTTTTTCTTTAATCTGAAGTAGTTTAGTATGCATCTCTGCATTATTTATCGGTATCAAACAACCCTATCCGTCCATTATCCATGCAAAAATTTATTTTTGATGCTAACCCTCTTCTTCAAACTATTATTGACAACATAAAATACCAGGACTCCTTTTGTGTACTAGTAAAAGCGCACACTGTCAGAAGCACTCATCTCCAAACTTGTCATCCTTGAGAACTGGATAACCGTCACCTATGCCCAGTTCTCATTATTGTCGATTTAACCTATGGGCAAGCGAGCCTGTCCTGTGAGTGACAGCCTCGTGTACTAGATCTCCCTGGTATAACGCCCATTTTCTCGTGAGGCTGTCTCCCCCATTCAGTCTGGTAGTTACGAGGAGTTATGCGAACTCAACTGCCCCTACAGTATGGAATGCCATAGTACAAGTTGCATCTGGGGTTTTTTTTCTATAGGGGGTCTCAACAATTTATTTATTTGGGTTTTCCTGCCACGTGGCACTGACAGCAGAAGGTTCTCGCTGAACAATGGTGAGGTTTGGGAATGAGCGATGTAAGTTATTGAGATATTTTTTTTGTTGAGCCTTAATACTTATGGCATGGAGGTATGAACTGGGGAGGAAATACTAAATTGTTGCTGTTAGAGTCAAGCAAAATATAAAATACTTGTATTCAACGAATTTTTAAAATGTTTGAATGATTTAATTTATTTATTTTAGGGCAACTTTCTAAACCTAAACGGTATAGATGTTTATAAATTCACTTATAGATATTAACACGGTTTTTTAAATAATATATATATATTTAAATTAATTATTATAATTTGTAATATTCATGTTTAGATATTCATTCATATATATTTGCGCGAAAATGTAACTTGTAAACGTGCATATTCGCTCATTTAAATTTTCACTAATATATCACCATACTCACTCATATTTCACTATACTCACACATGAATAATAACACATGTGATATGCATATTTATGCTAAAAACTATTTAATTTACGTTGCAGATTGTGTATATTTATATTTTGCATTGTTTATATTTACATTTTAGATTGTGTACATTTATTTGTACTTTATGTATAATTACATATATATACCAAAAAAATGGAACAGTATCATGGACGAAAATTTAGAATCAGGTTTTTTTATTAATGAAAATTGGACCAAATATTATATTTATTAAGTTTTATGCATGAAATTCAATTTTTTATTTTCTCTTTTCTAAAGCTATTTTTATTTTATATATATATATATTTAATCTGAAGTAGTTCATGCATCTCTGCATTATTTATCGGCATCAAACAACCCTATCCTTCCATTATCCATGCAAAAAAATTTATTTTTGATGCTAACCCTCTTCTTCAAACTATTATTGACAGCATAAAATACCAGGACTCCTTTTGTGCACTAGTAAGAGCACATACTGTCAGAAGTACTCATCTGAAAACTTGTCATCCTTGAGAACTGGATAACCGCCACTCATGCCCAGTTCTCATTATTGTCGATTTAACCTATGGGCAAGCGAGCCTGTCCTGTGAGTGACAGCCCCATGTTCTAGATCTCCCTGGTATGACGCCCATTTTCTGGTGGGGCTATCTCCCCCGTTCAGTCTGGTAGTTAGGAGGATTAGAGTGAACTCCACTGCCCCTGCAGTATGGAATGCCGTATACAAGGTGTGTATATTTTTTTTCTATAGGGGTTCTCAACAATTTATTTATTTGGGTTTTCCTTCCACGTGGCAGTGACAGCAGAAGGTTCTCGCTGAACAATGGTGATGTTTACGTCTGTGAGCTGTAAGTTATTGAGATTTTTTTTTGGTTGTGCCTTAATACTTATGACATGGAGGTTTGAACTGGGGAGGAAATACTGAACTGTCGTTGTTAGGGTCGAGCAAAATATAAAATACTTTTATGTAATAAATTTTTTAAATGTTTGAAAGATTTTATGTGTTTATTTTAGGGAAACTTTCTAAACCTAAACTGTATAGATGTTTATAAATTCACTTATAGATATTAACACGATTTTCTAAATAATATTATATATATTTAAATAATTAAATTAATGTGTAATATTCCTGTTTAGATATTCATATTCATATATTCATTATATATTCATTAGCAAAATATTAGATATTTCTATGTAATGCGTTTTTAAATGTTTGAACGATTTAATTTATATATTTTAGGGCAACTTTCTAAACCTAATCGGTATAGATGTTTATAAATTCATTTATAGATATTAACAGGTTTTTTAAATAACATATATATATATTTAAATATTTAAATTAATGTGTAATATTCATGTGCTAATAGGGGAATAATAATTCATATTTATTTGCACGAAATTGTAACTTGTATACGTGCATATTCGCACTATTAAATTTTCACTAATATGTCATTATACTCACACATATTTAACTATACTCACACATGAATATTAATTCATATAATATGCTTGGCTATGCTTAAAACTATTTAATTTACGTTTTAGATTGTGTATATTTATGTTTTAGATTGTGTATATTTATATTTTACATTGTTTATATTTACATTTTAGCTTGCGTATATTTATTTTTACTTTATGTGTATTTACATGTATACCAACAAAATGGAACAGCATCAAGGACGAAAATTTAGAATAAATATTTTTATTACTAAAAATCAAAACAAATATTATATTTATTTAATTTTATGCCTCAAATTTAATTTTTATTTGTCCTTTCCTAGAGCTACTTTTGTTCTATATCCTTTTTTTTTTACCATGAAATACTTTAGTATGCATCTCTGCATTATTTATCGGTATCAAACAACCCTATCCTTCCATTATCCATGCAAAAATTTATTTTTGATGCTAACCCTCTTCTTCAAACTATTATTGACAGCATAAAGTACCAGGACTCCTTTTGTGTGCTAGTAAAAGCGCATGTAATGATATGTTTTGTGTACTAGTAAAAGCTGTCAGAAGTACTCATGCCCAAACTTATCATCCTTGAGAACTGGATAACCGTCACCCATGCCCAGTTCTCATTATTGTCGATTTAACCTATGGGCAAGCGAGCCTGACCTGTGAGTGACAGCCTCATGTACTAGATATCCCTGGTATAACGCCCATTTTTTCTTGGGGCTGTCTCCACCATTCAGTCTGGTAGTTAGGAGGAGTAAAGTTAACTCAACTGCCCCTGTAGTATGGAAGGCCATAGTACAAGGCGCATCTGTTTCTCAACAATTTATTTATTTGGGGTTTCCCGACACGTGGCACTGACAGCAAAAGGTTCTCGCTCAACAATGGTGAGGTTTGGGTCTGAACGCTGGACGTTATTGAGATTTTTTTTATATTGTTGTTGAGCCTTAATACTTATGACACGGAGGTCTGAATTGGAGAGGAAACACTGAATTGTCATTGTTAGGGTCAAGCAAAATATAAAACATTTGTATGAAATACATTTTATAAATTTTTAAAAGATTTAATTTGTTTATTTTAAGGCAACTTTCTAAATCTAAACTGTATAGATGTGTGTATAAATTCATTTATAGATATTAACACGTTTTTTTAAATAATATATATATATATATATTTAAATATTTAAATTATTGTGTAATATTCATGTTTAGATGTTCATATTCATATTTATTTGCACGAAAATGTAAATTGTATGCGTGCACATTCGCTCATTTAAATTTTCACCAGTATGTCACTATACTCACACATGAATATTAACGCATATAATACGCTTAGTTATGCTTAAAACTATTTAATATACGTTTTAGATTGTGTATATTTATATTTTACATTCTTTATATTTACATTTCAGATTGTGTATATTTATTTTTACTTTATGTATCTTTACATGTTTACCAACAAAATGGAATAGTATCATAGACGAAAATTTAGAATCAGCTTTGTTATTAAAAAAATCGAAACAAATATTATATTTATTAAATTTTATGCATCAAATTCAACTTTTTATTTGTCCTTTCCTAACACTACTTTTACTTTATATACTTTTTTTCTTTTAGCCTGGAGTAGTTTAGTATGCATCTCTGCATTATTTATCGGTATCAAACAACCCTATCCTTCCATTATCCATGCAGAAATTTATTTTTGATGCTAACCCTCTTCCCGAAACTATTATTGACAGCATAAAATACCAGGACTCCTTTCGTGTATTAGTAGAAGCACATTCTGTCAGATGTACTCATCTGAAAACTTGTCATCCTTGAGAACTGGATAACCGTCACCCGTGCCCAGTTCTCATTATTGTCGATTTAACCTATGGGCAAGCGAGCCTGTCCTGTGAGTGGTAGCCTCATGTACTAGATCTCCCTGATACAACGCACATTTCCTCGTGGGCTGTCTCCCCCATTCAGTCTGGTAGTCAGGAGGAGTAGAACGATCTCAACTGCCCCTGCAGTATGGAATGCCATACTGCAAGATGCATCAGGGGTTTTTTTTCACTTATGGGGGGTCTCAACAATTTATTTATTTGGGTTTTCCCGACACGTGGCACTGACAGCAGAAGGTTCTCGCTGAACAATGGTGAGGTTTGGGTCTGAACGTTGTAAGTTATTGAGATTTTTTTGTTGTTGAGCCTTAATACTTATGGCGTGGAGGTCTGAACTGGGAAGGAAATACTGAATTGTCGTTGTTAGGGTCAAGCAAAATATAAAATACTTGTATGCAATGAATTTTTAAAAATGGTTTTAAATTTCTTTATTTTAGTGAAACTTCTAAAACTGAATAGTATTAAAAGTTGATTTTAAAGGACGTTACGTTTGGATATTTATTTAAAATTTCGCATATAATAATTCTTTTTACTACATTGTAGAGCGTTTTACAGGATTTAAGCCTTTTTACGTTCGATCATGAATGTTTTAAGTTTCTGACTACTTTTTAAATAATACCACCTAGGTGAATAAACATTGTTCTCTGATGAATCCGTGGTTTAAACAAAACTCTTTAATTGCAGCATCAGGAAGTTTCGACAATTCTTCTTTTTCAGTCCTTATTGTGGGCAGTGCTATAGACGTCGATATTTTAATACGACTTGAAATGTTTCCAGAAATGTTTAAATACTATAATTTTAAAATAAAGAATTTGCTTTTCATTTTATATGGATATTTTTATATATGAATAAAGTTTATTTAATGTTGCTTATTATTTAACTCTTTTCATGTTGTCGATTAATATATAGCAATTTACACGAAAAATAAAATGATTATTGGTTCAGTAAACTGTATTCCTAGAATGTTACCTATCACTTATTATATTTGAAATCTATGATTTAAAAAAATAGAAAATATTTGTTATAATAAAATTATGATATTACAATCATCACTAATCCCAAAATATGTTAATAAAATATTATATTAAGCTTCCTATTATCTTAAATGATAAGAATATTTCTTTATTAATTTGAGTATATTTAACTTTTTTTTTTACCCATAATAATATTTTTTTTTCAGGGGATTCAGTGACATATGTGTATTTACGGAAACGAGGTAGGACTTTTGGTTTTTTGGCCAACAAGGCCAATTTTCAGAGTTCTATTATGGTGGGTGTCTATCTTTCTTGGAGCTCGCCTCTAGGGTCAAATTAATTATCAACTCATGTTGGAGAAAGTCCTCGTACGAGTTGTGTGATTGTAACCTTCTTCTGCTTTAATTGGGTCTGGTAGTAGATCCGAACAGACGGCTTTTGCTAGCCTCTGCAGTGGTTATCCTTGTGCTGATCGTCATGTGTCAGGGCTTAAGGTTTATCGCCTTTGTCCGAGAAGTAACTAGACTCAAGCCACTCCAGCCCATATCTTGATCTGCATTAGTTACCAGAAGAGCCAGTTGTGCTCTAGTCCTGGAGTGGTTTTTCATTGTATTCTAGCTGAATTTTTTTCCCCTTTTAGCTTTTTTTCTTAAAAAAAAAACATATATAAAATCACTGAAATTGATCATGGCAATCAATCCTTTCAAAGCTTGATTCAACATAACTGTTGAGAGAAGTTGAGTCTATCAACAATTAGAATTCTGCTAAAATAGTCACTGCTTTTATAATTGGTACTATTATGGAAGATTACATTTGAAATGCCTTTTTTAACTTTCCATTTTAATATGAATACCTAGAATTTTGAAAAAACAAGTTTTTTATAAAAGACTCGAAATTCAGATTTTTAATCGATTTCTGACACAGGCTTAGGTATTGTTTTTAATAACGTAAACACTACATTTACTTTTATCTAACTGTACATACGTAAAGAGACAAGTACCAGTTCGTTATGAAGTTTATCTCCAGCACATAAAATTGCCTCATTAAACAGCAAATGCAGATAGACGTCGATATTTTAATACGACTTGAAATGTTTCCAGAAATGTTTAAATACTATAATTTTAAAATAAAGAATTTGCTTTTCATTTTATATGGATATTTTTATATATGAATAAAGTTTATTTAATGTTGCTTATTATTTAACTCTTTTCATGTTGTCGATTAATATATAGCAATTTACACGAAAAATAAAATGATTATTGGTTCAGTAAACTGTATTCCTAGAATGTTACCTATCACTTATTATATTTGAAATCTATGATTTAAAAAAATAGAAAATATTTGTTATAATAAAATTATGATATTACAATCATCACTAATCCCAAAATATGTTAATAAAATATTATATTAAGCTTCCTATTATCTTAAATGATAAGAATATTTCTTTATTAATTTGAGTATATTTAACTTTTTTTTTTACCCATAATAATATTTTTTTTTTCAGGGGATTCAGTGACATATGTGTATTTACGGAAACGAGGTAGGACTTTTGGTTTTTTGGCCAACAAGGCCAATTTTCAGAGTTCTACTTATGGTGGGTGTCTATCTTTCTTGGAGCTCGCCTCTAGGGTCAAATTAATTATCAACTCATGTTGGAGAAAGTCCTCGTACGAGTTGTGTGATTGTAACCTTCTTCTGCTTTAATTGGGTCTGGTAGTAGATCCGAACAGTAGGCTTTTGCTAGCCTCTGCAGTGGTTATCCTTGTGCTGATCGTCATGTGTCAGGGCTTAAGGTTTATCGCCTTTGTCCGAGAAGTAACTAGACTCAAGCCACTCCAGCCCATATCTTGATCTGCATTAGTTGCCAGAAGAGCCAGTTGTGCTCTAGTCCTGGAGTGGTTTTTCATTGTATTCTAGCTGAATTTTTCCCCTTTTGCTTTTTTCTTAAAAAAAAACATATATAAAATCGATTTCTTTGATTCAACATAACTGTTGAGGTATTCAACAATTTTTGCTAAAATAGTCACTGCTTTTATAACACTATTATGGAAGATTACATTTGAAATGCCTTTTTAACTTTCCATTTTAATATGAATACCTAGAATTTTGAAAAAACAAGTTTTTTATAAAAGACTCGAAATTCAGATTTTTAATCGATTTCTGACACAGGCTTAGGTATTGTTTTTAATAACGTAAACAGTACATTTACTTTTATCTAACTGTACATACGTAAAGAGACAAGTACCAGTTCGTTATGAAGTTTATCTCCAGCACATAAAATTGCCTCATTAAACAGCAAATGCAGAATTTCCCTATCGAAAGCGAGTTCAGCATCCAATCTCTCGGTCATTTTTTAATACCTGCCTAGGCACTTCCTTCACAAGGGTGCCCCTTTTAAGAAGGCCGCTATCTGAAGGAAGGCGTTCATAACTTCTCAGATAAGAAGCGTGGTTTCACGAAGCTCGACAAACACACCGGGAGTGTCGCGAAATAAACTGCTTTTATGACGCCTCTAATCCCGCCGCTTCTTAAAAACTTTATGAAGGGTGCTTCATGAATATAAATAGTAAACTTAGATTTCCCTCCTTTCTATCAGTGGATGGCTAAAGGAGATTTATTCATTTTAACTTCCTTTGAGTCTCAAAGTAAGACAATGCCCGAAATGTGACTGAATTAAAGTTGCGGTGGAATTATAAATTTCAGAAAGAGATTGCGAGTTTCTAAAGATTTGAATTTTTTTTTCCTTTTTAAAACAACACTTTTCTTAATGTTGGTTTTTTTTCTTTCGAATTTTGGCCATTTTGAATTACAGGGTGACTTTTATTTAACCTACGACTTTTTACAGAAGCCTTGATGACCGATTCATTACGGCTCTGGCACTCGGTATCACAATTTTCGAGTTCGAATCCTGGCGATTCCATGGATGTTTGTAGTGGTTCGGAATCCACTTTAAGTAGTAAATCCCGGTCTCATAGGACAGTAGAGCGTCACAGTGCCCAATCAAACTTCTTCTCACCCACATCATTCCCAAACTGCAAAGGGGAAACTCAGCTCTAGGCACAGTGATATGGTGTGGTGTGGTGTAGTAGTAGTAGGCCTAATGCTACCCAGCGGCGCCAGTTACCACTGAACCACGAGAAGATAAGTAAAAGACAATGGTATATTTTAAACAGAAAATGGCTATATTAGTAATACATTAAATATTCATGTTGATAATAGAGTATCTCTCTAAAGATACAGCTTACTGGCTTTTGGTACTTCAGGTCTGAATCTTGGCGAGGGCATGATTGTTTGTGAGTTGTTCGGAATCTATGTTAATTTGTAGATTCCGGTCTAATTACCCCAAAGCGAGCAGAAAATGACCGTAGAGTGACAAACAAAACCTAAAGATGCCCTTACAATTGCGGTCTAATTTGCCGAAAATGTAACAAGACCTAAAGATGTCCTTTAAAATGATTCAGGATAGCTGGTCGTGAATCGAATATGCGATCATATCATGAATCGAATATGACTTTGATGCCATATTCGATTCATGATAGCTTTTTATACGCATAACTCCTCAGAAATGTCTATCTACATTTGGTGAACTGCTAAAGCAGTCATTGCCTTTGTTACTGGTACTTTTATTCAAGACTACAATTGAATTGCCTCTTTAACTTTTAGTTTTAATATAAATGGCTAGAATTTCGTAAATAGTTAGGATTCAGATTTTTAAACGATTTCTGACAAAGACTTAAGCATTATTTCTAATAGCATAACCGGTACATTTAATTTTACATAACTGTCCATACTTAAAGAGGCAAGTGCGAGTTCGTTATAAACTTCATCCCTAACACATAAAATTGCCTCATTAAGAAGCAAATGCTGAATTTCCCTATCGAAAGCGAGTTAAGTATCCAATCTCTTGGTCGTTTTTTAATGCCTGCCTAGGCACTTCCTTCACAATGGGGCCCCTTCAAAAAATATATGCTGTGCCACTATCTGAAAAAGAAAGCGTTTATAACTTTCCGGATAAGAAGCATGGTTTCATGAAGGTCGACAAACACACCGGGAGGGTCGCGAAATAAACTGCTTTTATGATGCCTCTAATCTCGACGCTTCTTAAAAATTTTATGAAGGGCCCTTCATGAATATAAATGGGAAACTTAGATTTCCTCTTTTCAATTAGTGGGAGGAGGTATCCTTTCTTCATTTTAACTTGTTTTGAGTTTCAGTGTAAGACAATGCCCGAAATGAGACTGAGTTAAAGTTGGGGTGGAATTATAAATTTCAGAAATAGATTACGAGTTTCTAAACAATTTTTAATTTTTTTTTCTTTTTAAATTTATTGTTTTCTTAATGCTTTTTTTTTCTTTCGAATTCTGGGCATTTTGATCAACAGGGTGACTTTTATTTAACCTACAACTTTTTACAGAGGGTAGAGCTCTTGCCCTCGGTGCCACAGATTTCGGATTCGAGTCCCAGCGGTTTTATGGATGTTTATAACGATTCGGAATCCCCTTTAAACCGTAGGTTCCAGTCTATAGAAGTCCAGTCTCCAGTCTGGCTATAGAGCATTGGGCTGACAACCCTACTGCCTAAAATGTCATCTTTTACGGATAAAAGTCAGATTTCTATCAACGAGTGTTGATTCACAACAGAAGCTTTCTTTCCTTCGATGAGACCACACGAGTTCTTGACTTGGTCTAGATATTACTGCCTGCCAAGTGCGATAAGAAACAACAACGGTTCTAATTAGAAAAAATTCTCAGAATTCTCAGTTGGTGCTACGACTGCAGGCAGTGAGAGAGCGCATAAAAAGAATTTGTTTCGTGTTAGCTCCCAGCCCTCTTGAAAATGTCCCCCGAAGTTCCCAATATTCAACCAAAGATCCTATTTTAATTGTTAAAACCCTTCACTGTTACGTGTTCTCCCGAAGTTCGCGATCTTAGTATGAACACTGGTTAATATTGGTTCATGTATGATGGTGCCCCTCCTCGTAGAAAACATAATATGTTTAAAGATCACGATTAAAAAACAATAATTTTTCAATATAAGCAACAACAACAACTACAAAAAAAAATCCGAACAGTGGCAGATGATTTTTAGAAAAAGGGTTTTATCAAAAGAGTTTTATTAAACAACGATTTTTTTTCAGTTATTTCATTGATTTTCTCGCCATTTTTGTTAACAATTGAAGAAAAAATTACGATTTTAATTACTTGTTTGCATTTTATAGTTCTATATCTCTTTTACTACTTGCAGACTAGCGATGATAGCATGAATTAATAAACATAAAAAAGTAACATATATATATATATGTATATATAGTACAAATTTGTCGTCTGTACGTTATTATTATTACAGATAAGCATGCGCAATTTCCTATGAGCATGCGCTCTAGGGAGAAAAAAATACCGTAATATAAAATTATAAAATTATTATTTACGGTATGCAAAAACTCTCTAATATAAAAGGATATTTCTGACGTAGACAAAATTTTGCACTTGCTTATTTTTATATCCATCTGTATTTTTAAAAAGAAATCATATTTTATAAAGAATTTAGACAAAAATGAAATCATAACACATCCGCTGTGATCTCAGGAATTTCAAATAAAATATTTAAGCTCAGAAAAATAATTTGCTCTCTTTATATACGTTGTGTAATTCTCAGACAGCTTTAAACTTTTCCCTAAGGAAGCATTTTAGTTGTGATATCTCTATGTCGGAGATACAATGTATAACAATAAATAATTTCGAGACTTAACTTGGAGAAATAGAGACTTACATGGAATAAATAAGAACATGGGAAGTAATATAGCAGACAACAACATATATGTATATAAATATATATATATATATACGTTGCTCTAATGCAGTTGGCAATACAGAGATAGTTAATATTTACGCCTTAGGCAAGGACTGCACAAAAAAGATTTTAATTAGTGATCTGCATGTTGTAGCTCGATATATATGTCACTACTTGCAGACTCGCCATGATAAAATGAATTAATATACATAATATGAATCCATAAATATACATAATAATGAAATAATATATATATATATATTTATATATTTACATATATATACACTGAAGTGACAAAAGTCATGGGATACCTCTTAATATCGTGTCGGCCCTCCTTTCGCACGGCGAAGTGCAGCAACTCGACGTGGCATGGACTCAACAAGTCGTTGGAATTCTTCTGCAGGAATATTGAGCCATGCTGTCTCGATAGACGTCCATAATTCTGAAAGCGTTGATGGTGCAGGATTTTGGGCACGAACAGACCTCTCGATGATATCCCATAAGTGCTCGATGGGATTCATGTCAGGCGATCTAGGTGGCAAGATCATTCGTTGGAATTGTCCAGAATGTTCTTCAAACCAATCGCGAACTGTTGTGGCCCTGGTGACATGGCGCATTGTCATCCATAAAAATCCCATCGTTGTTTGGGTACATGATGTCCATGAATGGCTGCAAGTGATCTCCAAGTAGCTGAACATAAGCATTTCCAGTCAATGTTCGGTCCAGTCGCACCAGAGGACCAACTCCATGCCATGAAAAAACAGCCCACACCATTACGGAGCCACCACCAGCTTGAACAGTGCCTTGCTGACAGTTTGGGTCCATGGCTTCGTGGGGTCTGCGCCACACTCGAACCCTACGATCAGCCCTTGCCAACTGAAATCGTGACACATCGGACCAGGCCACGGTTTTTCATTCATCTAGGAACCAACCGATATGTTCAAGTGCCCACGAGAGTCGCTGCAAGCGATGTCGTTCTGTCAGTAAAGGCACTCGAGTCGGTCTTCTGCTGGAATAGCCCAAGAAAGCCAAATGACAATTTTATGACGCTGTGCTTATTTTCGGTATTTACAGTGGGAGTTTCTTTTTTCCGAACAGGATTGGGTGATTGGAGAGGGTGGGGTTGGGTGGAGTGCCTCCTTTAACCAGTGGGGTTGAATTTCTCTCTCCCTCACTAAATTCTTCTTTTCGTAATGAGATTGTGATTTACCGATATCTGTATCTCTGAGGCAAATTGCAACGGCGAAGCTTCAGCTTCAGTTTTTACTACTTCTTTTGGTTGAGGAACAGATATCATAGAAGACATCTCTGCTCGTAGCAGGGGCCTGGCCTAGGCGTGCATCTATAATTTATAGATTTCGGATATCCTGTCGGAATTCATCAGCCCTCGAGGCGCACTTCCGCCATGGATTTCCATTTGGGGTGCCGGACTCTTGGCGACAGTGGCGCAAGTGGAGGCCGGATTCGGGAAAAAGGGAGTCTTGAATATGATGGAGTGCTTTATTGAGTTTGACGTGTGTGTGGAGATGAGGACGCATGGATGCCGCGTCTGCTGTGTCCCAGAGAGGGAGAGGTCCCATTACTCGGATGCGCGCGGTCAATACTGACCACAGCAGAAAGCCGATATGGGTCGTCTAGTTTCATGTCAAATTTTGCGTCTGAAAATCGAATTCTCGTGGATTGTTCATTGGAGTACAAATTGAATATATGTGGCTTAATTTTAAAATAAAATCTTTTACTGAATGTACGACTAATGTAGTGAATTCTATTTATTGGAGAGGACTCTTATGAGTGTAAATTTCATTTTTTACATATATTAATATAATATGTTTATATTAATATGTTATGTTGAATAATTATATATTATGTTGTATATTAATATTGTTATTGTTATATTAATATTGTTAATGCTATATTAATGTTGTTAATGTTCATTACCTCATTGTAGATACATTAAATAGTAATATAAATTTTTAAAAGCAAACTTTTTTTTTCACAGCACAGATTTTCTATAAATGTATTACGATGAATTCCATTGACTGTTGTTAAACTATAGTTAAAAATTAATATTTTTTTCTTCTCTTTTCGTCAGTGGGTATCTCTTTTCCCTTATAAATGTCATGTCACTTATAAATGCCATCTGAAATCCCGTATACTCCCCTCTCGTGTCATATCTTCTATGCCAGACGCTATTCCCACATTCTCACATTGCTAAAATATTAGTTGAGTCTCCCGATTTTTGAACGCAGGAACTGCAATGATCGGCACCAGCGGATTCGAAGCTGAACCTTCTCACCTGCTAGAAGTGACCTTTACTTCTGTGTGTGGTATGGTGCACAATTCTTGGTAAATTTTCAATTTTCATTGTTAACAAATTTTTTTTGTTAATAGAGTGATGATCTTTAGTAAACGATCTGCTTGGCTTTGGTCACAAGGTTTTTGACTTTTTGCAATGAAACATTGAACTCTTGGTAATATTAAGAATATTAGCAAATATTAGCGAATCATTTCATTTTACCAGTGGATTTGTTATGAGAATCTGATTGGTTTTTTGGTAAGAAACATTGTATTTTGTTTGCAGGACTTGATAGTGATTTTTATTTTTTATTTTATAATCCAATGAATTCAACTTGTGTTTTTGATTTGAGCACCTGACTGTGATTTTGGTGGAGACACAATATGCTTTGCCAGTAGGACTTAATAGAAGTTTTTCTGGGAGGAAGTGATAGTGAAAAAAAAAATTGTCTCATTTTTTTTTTTTTTCTAACTTAATGTTAAAAAAAATTCTTTTCCACTGGAAAGTGAAAATAGTGTACATTAAAATATAAAAAAACAGCGTTTTATACAGTTGTAAATTATTACATAGACACTGTGTTATATATTTAGTGAAAAAAATTAATAAATGCGATAATATTTTCAAAATAATTTTTTTTAAATATTACTTTCGGTATTGTAGATAGGAAAAAATTAGCATTTTAAAACATAGGAAAATGTAAAAGTTAATAATGCAGCTGAATTTTAAATTACAATTTTTCTAACTTTTATTTATCAAACTTTAAATGCACAATACAAATAAGATTTAAAAAATTTATTTATTATTCTCAACAACTGAAAAAAACATTGAGCTTATACACTGAAGTGACAAAAGTCATGGGATACCTCTTAATATCGTGTCGGCCCTCCTTTCGCCCGACGAAGTGCAGCAACTCGACGTGGCATGGACTCAACAAGTCGTTGGAAGTCTTCTGCAGGAATATTGAGCCATGCTGTCTCGATAGACGTCCATAATTCTGAAAGCGTTGATGGTGCAGGATTTTGGGCACGAACAGACCTTTCGATGATGTCCCATAAATGCTCGATGGGATTCATGTCGGGCGATTTGGTGGCCAGATCATTCGTTGGAATTGTCCAGAATGTTCTTCAAACCAATCGCGAACAGTTGTGGCCCGGTGACATAGCGTATTGTCATCCATAAAAATCCCATCGTTGTTTGGGTACATGAAGTCCATGAATGGCTGCAAGTGATCTCCAAGTAGCTGAACATAAGCATTTCCAGTCAATGTTCGGTCCAGTCGCACCAGAGGACAAGTCCATGCCATGAAAAGCAGCCCACACCATTACGGAGCCACCACCAGCTTGAACAGTGCCTTGCTGACAGTTTGGGTCCATGGCTTCGTGGGGTCTGCGCCACACTCGAACCCTACCATCATCTCTTACCAACTGAAATTGTGACTCATCGGACCAGGCCACGGTTTTCCATTCATCTAGGGACCAACCGATATGCTCACGTGCCCACGAGAGACGCTGCAAGCGATGTCGTTCTGTCAGTAAAGGCACTCGAGTCGGTCTTCTGCTGGAATAGCCCAAGAAAGCCAAATTTCTCCGCACAGTTCTAACAGACAAGTCCCTTGTACGTCCCACATTGATTTCTGCGGTTATTTGACGCAGTGTTGCTTGTCTGTTAGAATTTACGACTCTTTGCAGACGTCGCCGGTCTCGGTCGTTAAGTGCAGGCGGTCGACCACTGCGCTGTCCATGGTGGGATGTTATGCCCGAAATTTCATATTCTCGGCACACTCTTGACACAGTGGATCTGGGAATGTTGAATTCCCTAATGATTTCCGAAATGGGATGACCCATGCGTCTAGCTCCAACTAACATTCCGCGTTCAAAGTCTGTTGATTCCCGTCGTACGGTCATCATCACGTCAAAACCTCTTCACATGAATAACTTGAACAGAAATGAAAGCTCTGCAAAAGCACTGCGCATTTATAGCTGTTCTACGCGATGCTACTGCCATCTGAAAATTTGCATATTGCTATCCCATGACTTTTGTCATTTCAGTGTATGAAGCAAACAATATAATTTCTTTTCTTATCAATAGCAGCTTATATTTGTTTAAAAGCAAACGGCACGACTGGAATCTAAATTTTAAAATATATCACCACACAGATTTCATTTCTTTGGAATTATTTATGATTCTTACGGACAGGCCGAATCATTTCATTCTTTTATGATAAATCTAAATAATAAATATATTCAACTCACAGAAACTTAAAAAGAGGGGAAAAAAATCTCAAAGATTTCTCAAAGAAGCTCTACAAATCTCAGCATCTATCGCGTTTATTGACCTCGAATAAATTACTTTGAATCGAAATAAATCATAATAACCAGTTCCCACTTCTACTGATTTTTAATTCCACCTCCGTATCTAATTCGAAATGCTGATGCATTGCCCTCCAAAATGCAATAAATGTACAACCCCACCGTAACTCCCACGACAGCAGGGAGGGGGGAGGTAAAATACAAATTTTATTACGCTGTGGTTCTTTTCGGTATTTACAGTGGAGTTTCTTTTTCCCGAGCAGGTTTGAGGGATCGGGGTGGGGCGGGGGGATGAGGTGCCTTCCTTTAACCAGTGGGGTGAATTTTTAGCTCCCTCAATAAATTCTTTTTTCTTAATGACATTGTGATTTACCGATATCTGTATCTCTGAGGCAAATTGTAACGCCGAAGCTTTAGCTTTAGCTTTTACTGTTTCTTTTGGTTGAGGAATAGATATCCGAGAAGATATCTCTGCTCGTAGCAGGGCCTGGTCTGGTCGTGTATCCATAATTTATGGACTTCGGGTGTCCTGACGGAATTCATCGCCGCCCAAGGCGCACTTACTCCATGTATTTCCATTTGGGGTGCCGGATTGTGTGCGACAGTGGCGGAAGTGGAGGCCGGATTGGGGCAAAAAGGGGGTCTCGAATATGATGGAGTGCTTCATTCGGTTTGACGTGTGTGCGGAGATGGGGATGCATGAGTGCAGTTGTGTCCCAGACAGAGAGAGGGAGGTCGCCTTACTCGGATGCGTGCGGTCAATACTGACCACAGCGGAAAGCCGATATATGCCGTCTAGTGTCCTGGCAAATTTTGTGTCTGGAAATGGAATTCTCGAAAATTGTGTATTGGAGTACAAATTCAATATATGTGGCTGAAGTTTTAAAAAAATGTAAGACGTGAGCTGTAAATTATATTTATTGGACTGGACTTATATGAGCATTAATTTCATTTTTTATATAAAAAAAAAAAGAAATTGTTTGTCCAATCATCTTTTCCGAATAAGAATAATTATTAATTGTGATAATGATTGAATAAAATCAAACTGATTCCTTTCTAAAATTACATGAAAATTTTGTCATGGAATGTCTTTTTCGATCTATATATATTTTGTGATGTGTTTTCTTTCATTTGGGGTAGGGACTTTTCTAAAGATACACATTTATTGTTGTTCGTGTCCTTTATATAAACTTTTTCTATATCGAAAATTAAATTTTCAAAATAATTTATTTACTCAACATCTACTAAATGCTTATACAAGTTAAACACAATTAGAAAAGCATATTAAAAAAATGATATAAACACCTAAATATAGCTTTAAAATTCGTTGCAATGGATACATATAGCCTTAAATTTACAATATCCGGTAGCAAAAGTCAATTACTCAATCTTTGAGGAGGAGCCCTGAAATCAGGATGATTAAATTGCTCCAAGCATGGCAAACATCCCCAGAGATTTCATTTCACTCCTTCAGAGGTCGGGAGGAGAAATTGTCTCGTTTAACATGGCGTGGAGTAAGTCCACCAACTGCATACCAGAGAGCTTCAGACCTGGCAAGGAAGATGTATGCCTCCGTGGTAATTCAAGTACTCGACTACATTAAATCATTCGAACCACTCTTCCTGGTTACCTGGTGCATAACAAGGTTGCCGCCCTAAACACTGGTGGATTAAATGCAAGTGTTATGAATTCCTCGGGATTCGGGTTCAGGATTGGTACAGCAGATTCGATTGTGGGCTACAGTGGTTAGATTATGATAATTTTTAGTTTATTTATAATTTATTGTATATATGTTTTACTATTAACAATCTATTTCAAGTATTATACATTTTACAGATAAAAACAGTAGAATATACATATATTTTAACTATAAAACAAACCTTAAAGCGAAAATGAAATTTAAAATAACCCCAAAAAACATTAAAAATATTTTGCGATTTAAATATTGGCTATAATGTTTAATCTAAATTACATAAAACCTTGTAATAATTTTGTTTGAGTGATTTCATTTTTTCACCTTTGTTTTACAAAAAAAATATCCTGTGATTGAATAACAAATTCAGTTTACCTTAAATGCTATATTGGAAATAGATTACGTAAAAGGATTCACAGAATAATTATGCTCATTAATTTATGAATTATTACAATTTAAGTAAATATGACAGTGTTCACATACATTTTCATAACGATATACATACCTATATATATATATATATATATATATAGGTATGTATATATATAGGTAATTTTAGCAATAATTTTGTTCTCATAGTTCAATCTAATAACTATCAAATTATACAACGCTTTCAAAGACAAATCTGTTTTCTTCAATCAGTGTTCATTTTGTTCTATTCCTCCACCACAATTTCTTTCAGCGGCAAGGCAGCAAACTGGCCAGCCTTTGGTACCCCATTCTTAATGTTCGAATCTTGGCTGTGTCATGGATGTTTGTTCGTGGTTCGAAATTCACGTTAAACTGCAGGTTCCGGTCTAATTACTGCTGTTAAATTGTCTAACTGCTAACTGTCACTGACCAGCATAATAAGTTTTTATGCTTATTATTCTTAAATTTAATAACTGCTAACTTATGTATTGCATGCATTAGAAACGTATTTGGTTCGTCGATTACAGTTAGCAGTTAGGAAATTTAAGAATTGTAAGTATGAAAACTTATGTATTGAATGCATTGGAAATCTGCAAGTTAAAAGTTGTTGAAATTTTAAATTTATATCTTTCCATGCACTGCATATAATTAATAACCTAATTATATAACGCTTTCAAATACAAATCTGTTTTCTTCAATCAGTGTTCATTTTGCTCTATTCCTCTACCACAATTTCTTTCAGCGGCAAGGCAGCCAACTGGTTAGCCTTTGGTACCCCATTCTTAATGTTCGAATCCTGGCTGTGTCCAAACCTGGCTGTCGAATGCAGTAATTACTCAAATAAATTGCGAAACTGACGTTCTATTGTTATTAAAACTGCATGCTATCCATACAGCAAACAAGCCCTTTGTTCAACAAAGTTGTTTGGATTCCGGCATCTTTCGCCAATTATTCATGTTATGATGCCTGACTCCCTATAATATTGCATTCAGTTAATTTACAGGGATTCTAATGTAATTCCGCATTGTATTCAATGAAATATTACATATAGCTGTACGATTTAATAACATATTTATCTGAAGACATAAGCTTCAGCATAGCCATGATTCCCGATCGAATGCTGTCTTAGCCTTTGAATTGCAATCAATACAACAGCGGAATTTTTTTATTCTGTTAATAATAAGAAAGAGACCTAAATGTTGTAAAATATAAAACTATTATTTAGAGATCTTAAATATATTGCTGTGTGCGTTTCAGTTTTATTTATAAAAATATAGAAATGGCATTTTCCATTAATATTCCCTTAGTCAGAAACTTATTGTCTAACATATTGACAATTCTAGACGTTGTTAAAATCTTTTTCAAAGCAGTGACCGCAACACGTACACCAGTTGATTTCTAACCTTAACTTTGCGGCAAGTTGGCTGAGACTTTAATTACTATGATCGAGATCCCTAGTTACGAATATAAAACTCACTATCCACAAGATCACTTTGAGTGCTATAGAAACTATTAATTACCACCACTAGTAAATGCATATAAATACACATATATATCAACATATAATATGTTGTCACGATTTTTTTTTTACTTTTGCATAACATATTTTTACATGAATATGGAATATATATATATATTTATGTATTAATTTATATAAATTTCTCTTACATGTATATATGCATATTGAGAGTATGTAAAATTTATATGTATACATATCCATTTCTGGATATTTACACGAATATATTTACACATACAATCATGCATATTAACATGAATATGTAATACGGATATTTATATATTCCCTCTTAGATTTATATACACGGTTATTTAAATAACCAAACACGCCTATTTAAATTAATATGTAATATTTAGATTTAGATTTTTTATTTAGATTTTTGTTAGGGTCAAGCAAAATCTAAAATACTTGTATGTAACGAATTTTTAAAATGCTTGAAATATTTTATGTGTTTATTTTAGTGCTATTTTATAGCACTAAATAGTATTAAAAGTAAATTTTAAAGGCGATTGTCGCTGATAATTATTTAAAATTTCATACATAATAATTCTTTTTGAACACTGTAGGACGTTTTACAGGACTTAAGCCTTTTTACTTTCGACGATGAATGTTTTAAATTTCTAACTACTTTTTAAATAGTACCACTCAGGTGGGTAAACATTGTTCTCTGATGAATCCGCGATTTAACAAAACACATTCATTGCAATTTTAGGAAGTATGGACATTTCTCTTTTTAAGTCCTTATTGTGGACAGTGCTATGGACGTCAATATTTTGATACGACTTAAAATGTTTCTAGAAATATTTATATACTATAATTTTAAATTAAAGAATCTGCTTTACATATATATGGATATTCTTATAAATGAATAAATTTCATTTAATGTTGCTTGTTATTTAACTCTTTTCATGTTATCGATTAATGTATAGCAATTTACACGAAAAATAAAATGATTATTGGTCCAGTAAACTGTATTCCTTGAATGTTATTTATCACCTATTATATTTGAAATCAATGATTTAAAAAAATAGAAAATACTTGTTATAATAAAATTATGATATTACAATCATCACTAATTCAAAATTATCTTAATAAAGTATTATATTAGGCTTCCTATCATCTTAAATGATAAGATTTTTCTTTATTAATTAGAGTATAATTTACCTTTTTTTTACCCATAATAATATTTTTTTTCAGGGGGTTCAGTGACATCTGGGTGTTTACGACAACAAGGTTGTATTGTTGGCCAACAAGGCCAATTTTCAAAGTTCTACTTATGGTGTTTGTCTATCTTTCTCGGAGCTTGCCTGTAGGGTCAAATTAATTATCAAATCATGTTGGAGAAAGTCCTCGTACGAGTTGTGTGATTGTAACCTTCTTCTGCTTTAATTGGGGATGGTAGTAGATCCGAACAGACGGCTTTTGCTGGGCTTTGCAGTGGTTATCCTTGTGCTGAGCGTCATGTGTCAGGGCTTAAGGTTTATCGCCTGTGTCCGGGAAGTAACTTGACTGAAGCCACTCTAGCAAATATCTTGACCTGCATTAGTTGCCAGAGGAGCCACTTGTGCTCTAGTCCTGGAACGGTTTTCATTGTTAGAGATCACATGGGTTCCTGGGCTTAGTCTAAACTTTGCTGTTGAACAAGGGGGATATGAAACAACATATTTTACTTGAATGTTTTTCCCCTTTCAGCTTTTTTTTTTTAAAACATAACTGCCATGATCAATTTCACTAAAAGCTAGTTCTATAATATTTAAAATCGTATTTGGTACCTGTGACCAAGTAAACTGTAATCCTCATAGCAATTTCAAGCATAATTTCTGTTAATATAAGCAATACTCATAGTTTTGTGCAGGCTATCTATGGATGGTTATTGTTATTTGCCGTTTATATATTTTTATTTGCTTTCATAGGTAATTCTGTAAAATACTAAAACCGATCTGGAATTTGTGACCAAACAAACTGTGCTCCTTCCATGTATTGCTTATTTCTTTTCTTTTTTCAATTTCTTCTATTAGCTCACACTCCCCCTATATATATCTTGTTCAATTTTTCAATCGTTCATAAAATACTTTTTATTCCTCCACTCAAGTTCAAATACATTTTTTGAACTTTGTAACGGATGACACTTGATGTAAATACAGTTTTTTCAAATATTAATTCAGTAATTAAATTAAATTAATTAATTTTAGTTTTTTTCTAGATTTAAGTTGCATATATCTACCAATAAATGGCACCAGATAGGCTTAAAAATATGAATGAAAATTATTTATAAAGGACTTTCTGCAATAAAGTGAAAAAAAAGTAGGAATTGACATAATTTTTTTTTTTCTTTTTTCGTATATTACTTGTTTCTTTTAATACCATATTTTTAAGAATGCATTGGATGCACTCCAATTTTTAATTTGAATTAAATTAATTTTTAGCATTTTATGCCTTAAAATTATGATATTAATTCACCACTAAGCTCAAATTCCATTATTTAGAGATTAAATTAAGCTAGTTATTGTTTGAATGACAAAATTTTACACTTAATATTTTCTCTGGATTTACCATACATTACAGCATATAAGCCGTTAATTTTTAGAATTTTTGTAAAGATCAATTACGATTATCTTCTAATATATCCGCTAATCTTTCAAAAAACTCATGTACTTTTTCACTAGGCGGACTAATCGTCGAATGCAGCTAAATATAGTAGATTTTTATTCTTTAGTTTATACTTGTAAGTTTATGAAAAAAATTTCATTTTAAAAGAAATGATTTGTACGTTTTATGAAAATGCTTTTTTTTTTATTTATTTAATTTTTATAGAAATTATTTGTATTACAAGTTTGCTGCGTCTTTGCCTAAATGAAAATGTGATGTTGGCGAAATTAGCGGCTGAAACATGAGATGTTTTTATCTTTACGGCGTGGGGTTGTCACACCTACGCCCAACGCTCTACTGTCTTGTTAGACTGGGACCTACAGTTTAAGGTGGATTCCGAATCACTACAAACATCCATGGCACCGCCGGGACTGGAACCCGAAAATTAAGGTTAGTTTTTTTTTAAGAAAAAATCCCAATGCATACACCTGGAACAATAACTGAATATCGTAACTACCGTAATAATTAGCACATTAAAAACAACGACATAAAAGGAAAATTACTTTAATCTTTTAACTTACCTTTTGGGTTTTTGTTGTTACGAGATAAAAATGAACAAAAACGATATACTAATTTGAGGTAGGGTTATTCGAGTTATAGCTATCCCCGTTGGCGTCTGCAATTTAATTTTAAAGAGATTTGATTGGAAAATATTTATTTTTTTTACCAGCTTGTCTACATTTGCACCCTCATGGCAACATACTTGAATATGACATGCTTTTTTTTTCCTTTCAGATTATGCACGGATTTTAGACTTTGGGTAAATTTCTGAAGAAAGAAGGTGTTTGATTATACAATGATCAGCTTATATTCAGAAATATAAGGTATTTGTATTTTTGCTTATATTTTGTTTAAAATTACACCATCTCATTGATGCTAGTGCAATGCCTTGGCATATCAGCAAGTTTTACAATATTTTAAAATAATGATTGGTATAAATGTCACATAAATTGCAATTCTTGTAATAATTATAAGCAATGGTGGTGAATTTTCCTAAGCACTTCCTGATTCTTTAGTAATTTCATATACCATGATATTTACTAATAGATATCGAAGTATTTGGGGAAGAAATTCAATGTCTTTCTGCTGAAATCGTATGTCTATAAAAGCAGAGGTGTTTTTTTTTTTTTTTTAATGAAAAATATTTTTTACAACTTTAAAGATGTAGTATTTGCACTCATTTAAAAAGCAATCTTGTACTTTAAATATGCTTACAAAAAATGCATATATCGTATAAAAATAACAGTACGAAATGAACTAGTACCAAAGTATTATTATTATTATAATTATTTTAATTATCTCACTTTGTTGAGTCGATAGCAACTTTTAGTCCGAGTCCTTGAACCCGCACGATTTCATGGAGGGAAGGAGGGGAGCAGCTTCAGCTGTAAGGGAGCACCCGTAGGTAGAAGTCTGACTTAGCTCCGTATCGTTGGGCATGGTGGCCAGAGCCTTCCGAGAGGAAATTTAGGGAGAACTACTCAATATTTGGCAATCGTATGAAAGACAAAGCTGGAAAACTCCCACCAGATAGTCCGACTCAAGAAGCAGGATTATGAGATAAAATCAAAAACGTCATCGAGTCTTATTTTTGGAAACAGTGTCTACAACAAAGTCACCAGTAAATTGAATCTCAGCCTTAATGCTCACCAGCGGCGCACGTTGTTACTCAGCCACGAGTTGGACGACACCAAAGTATTATAGAATAGCAAAAGAAAGTGGTACATTTTAAGCACAAAGGTGCTATATTGGTAAATACATGAAATATTTATGCTCTTAATACTATAATATCTATCTAAAGACATCCTAGAAGCTTAATGGCCAATTGGCTAGCACTCTGGTCTGTAATACCACAACCTTCAGACTCTTATCCTGGCTGTGGCATGGATGTATGTTATTGGTACGGAATGCACATTAAATTGTAGGCCTCAGTCTTATTAGCTCAAAGTGTGCAGAAAATGACCATAGAGCGACAAACTAACCAAGGCTAATTCTGTCCTTTCAAAATTCGATCCAATATAACTGTTGAGAGAAGTTCAGTCTATCAAACAGTTGGAATTCTGCTTAAATAGTCACTGTTTTTCCAACTAGTTCTATTATAGAAGATTACATTTGAAATGATTTTTAACTTTCAATTTTAACATGAATACCTAGAATTTTGGAAAAAGAATATTTTTATAAAATATTAGGATTCAGATTTTTAAACCGAATTCTGACACTGGCTTAAGCATTATTTTTAATAACATAAACACTGCATTTACTTTTACATAACTGTCCATACTTAAAGAGGCAAGCACCAGTTCGTTATCAGGTGTATCCCTAACATATAAACCTGCCTCATTAAGAAGCAAATGCTGAATATTTCTACCGAAAGCGAATTCTGTATCCAATCTCTCGGTCATTTTTTAATGCCTGCTTACCCACTTTCTTCACAAGGGTGCCCTTTTCAAGAAGCCGCTATCTGAAAAAAGGCGTTCATAACTTTGCAGATAAGAAACGTGGTTTCATGAAGCTCTGCAAACACACCGGGAGTGTCGCGAAATAAACTGCTTTTATGACGCCTCTAATCCCGCCGCTTCTTAAAAACTTTATGAAGGGTGCTTCATGAATATAAATAGTAAACTTAGATTTCCCTCCTTTCTATCAGTGGATGGCTAAAGGAGTTTTCTTCATTTTAACTTCCTTTGAGTCTCAAAGTAAGACAATGCCCGAAATGTGACTGAATTAAAGTTGCGGTGGAATTATAAATTTCAGAAAGAGATTGCGAGTTTCTAAAGATTTGAATTTTTTTTTCCTTTTTAAAACAACACTTTTCTTAATGTTGGTTTTTTTCTTTCGAAATTTGGCCATTTTGAATTAAAGGGTGACTTTTATTTAACCTATGACTTTTTACAGAGGCCTTGATGACCGATTCATTACAGCTCTGGCACTCGGTATCACAATTTTCGGGTTCGAATCCTGGCGATTCCATGGATGTTTGTAGTGATTCGGAATCCACTTTAAGCAGTAGATCCCGGTCTTACAGGACCGTAGAGCGTCACAGTGCCCAATCAAACTTCTTCTCATCCACATCATTCCCAAACTGTAAAGGGGCAACTCAGCTCTAGGCACAGTGATATGGTGTAGTAGTAGTAGGCCTAATGCTACCCAGCGGCGCCAGTTACCACTGAACCACGAGTCACGCACCAAAATATTGTAGTATAACTGAAGATAAGTAAAAGACAATGGTATATTTTAAACAGAAAATAGCTATATTAGTAATACATTAAATATTCATGTTGATAATAGAGTATCTCTCTAAAGATACAGCTTACTGGCTTTTGGTACTTCAGGTCTGAATCTTGGTGAGGGCATGATTGTTTGTGAGTTGTTCGGAATCTATGTTAATTTGTAGGTTCCGGTCTAATTAACCCAAAGCGAGCAGAAAATGACCATAGAGTGACAAACAAAACCTAAAGATGCCCTTACAATTGCGGTCTAATTTGCCCAAAATGTAACAAGACCTAAAGATGTCCTTTAAAATGATTCAGGATAGCTGGTCGTGAATCGAATATGTGATCATATCGTGAATCGAATATGACTTTGATGCCATATTCGATTCATGATAGCTTTTCATACGCATAACTCCTCAGAAATGTCTATCTACATTTGGTGAACTGCTAAAGCAGTCATTGCCTTTGTTACTGGTACTTTTATTCAAGACTACAATTGAATTGCCTCTTTAACTTTTAGTTTTAATATAAATGGCTAGAATTTCGTAAAAAGGTAGGATTCAGATTTTTAAACGATTTCTGACAAAGACTTAAGCATTATTTCTAATAACATAACCGGTACATTTAATTTTACATAACTGTCCATACTTAAAGAGCCAAGTGCGAGTTCGTTATAAACTTCATCCCTAACACATAAAATTGCCTCATTAAGAAGCAAATGCTGAATTTCCTTGACTTGGTCTAGATATTGCTGCCTGCCAAGTGCGATAAGAAACAACAACGATTCTAATTAGAAAAAATTCTCAGAATTCTCAGTTGGGGCTACGACTGCAGGCAGTGAGAGAGGGCATAAAAAGAATTTGTTTCGTGTTAGCTTCCAGCCCTCTTGAAAATGTCCCCCGAAGTTCCCAATATTCAACCAAAGATCCTATTTTAATTGTTAAAACCCTTCACTGTTACGGGTTCTCCCGAAGTTCGCGATCTTAGTATGAACACTGGTTAATATTGGTTCATGTATGATGGTGCCCCTCCTCGTAGAAAACATAATATGTTTAAAGATCACGATTAAAAAACAATAATTTTTCAATATAAGCAACAACAACAACTACAAAAAAAATCCGAACAGTGGCAGATGATTTTTAGAAAAAGGGTTTTATCAACAGAGTTTTATTAAACAACGATTTTTTTTTCAGTTATTTCATTGATTTTCTCGCCATTTTTGTTAACAATTGAAGACAACAATTGAAGATTAACAATTGCATTTTATAGTTCTATATCTCTTTTACTACTTGCAGACTAGCGATGATAGCATGAATTAATCAACATAAAAAAGTAACATATATATATATATATATATATAATAAAAATATGTCGTCTGTACGTTATTCTTATTACAGAATTCCTATGAGCATGCGCGCTAGGTTAGAAAAAAATACCGTAATATAAAATTATAAAATTAATAAAATTATTACTTACGGTATGCAAAAACTCTCTAATATAAAAGGATATTTCCGACGCAGACAAAATTTTGCACTTGCTTATTTCTATATCCATCTGTATTTTTAAAAAAGAAATCATATTTTATAAAGAATTTAGACAAAAATGAAATCATAACACATCCGCTGTGATCTCAGGAATTTGAAATAAAATATTTAAGCTTAGAAAAATAATTTGCTGTGCTTATATATGTTGTGTAATTCTCAGACAGCTTTAAACTTTTCCCTAAGGAAGCATTTTAGTTGTGATATCTCTACGTCGGAGATACAATGTTTAACAATAAATAATTTCGAGATTTAACTTTGAGAAATAGAGACTTACATGGAATAAATAAGAACATGGGAAGTAATATAGCAGACAACAACATGTATGCATATAAATATATATATATATATATATACGTTGCTCTAATGCAGCTGGCACTACAGAGATAGTTAACATTTACGCCTTAGGCAAGGACTGCACAAAAAAGATTTTAATTAGTGATCTGCATGTTGTAGCTCGATATATATGTCACTACTTGAAGACTCGCCATGATGAAATGAATTAATATACGTAATATGAATCCATAAATATACGTAATAATGAAATAATATATATATATATATATATATATATATATGTATGTATGTATGTATGTATATATATATGTATGTATATATATATACATATATATATGTTGCTACAATCATTAAAATTTATTTTCAAATGTACATTTCGTCAGCATTTTAATTTTATAATTATATCACAATTTAAAATAGTAGTATTCAATATAATTAGGTGTACCCACGTAATGTAGTAAAGCTTATGAACCTAAGTGTAAAAACAAAATTAAAAAATTTTAAAAAAATGCAATAAAAATTATTTAAAAAATGTGTAAAACTGTAAAAATAGTGTAAAAACAATGTAATTATTTTACTGAATGTTAAAAAAATACTTTTCTACGGGGAAGTGGAAATAATATAGATTAATACACTGAAGTGACAAAAGTCATGGGATAGCAATATGCAAATTTTCAGATGGCAGTAGCATCGCGTAGAACAGGTATAAATGTGCAGTGCTTTCGCAGATCTTTCATTTCTGTTCAAGTTATTCATGTGAAGAGGTTTTGACGTGATGATGACCGCACGACGGGAATTAACAGACTTTGAACGCGGAATGTTAGTTGGAGCTAAACGCATGGGTCATGCAATTTCGGAAATCGTTAGGGAATTCAACATTCCCAGATCCACTGTGTCAAGAGTGTGCCGAGAGTATGAAATTTCAGGCATAACATCCCACAATGGACAGCGCAGTGGTCGACCGCCTGCACTTAACGACCGAGACCGGCGACGTTTGCAAAGAGTCGTAAATTCTAACAGACAAGCAACACTGCGTCAAATAACCGCAGAAATCAATGTGGGACGTACAAGGGGCTTGTCTGTTAGAACTGTGCAGAGAAAGTTTTCTTTCTTGGGCTATTCCAGCAGAAGACCGACTCGAGTGCCTTTACTGACAGAACGACATCGCTTGCAGTGACTCTCGGTTGCACGTGAGCATATCGGTTGGTCCCTAGATGAATGGAAAACCGTGGCTTGGTCCGATGAGTCACGATTTCAGTTGGTAAGAGCTGATGGTAGGGTTCGAATGTGGTGCAGACCCCACGAAGCCATGGACCCAAACTGTCAGCAAGGCACTGTTCAAGCTGGTGGTGGCTCCGTAATGGTGTGGGCTGTTTTTTCATGGCATGGACTTGGTCCTCTGGTGCGACTGGACCATACATTGACTGGAAATGCTTATGTTCAGCTACTTGGAGATCACTTGCAGCCATTCATGGACTTCATGTACCCAAACAACGATGGGATTTTTATGGATGACAATACGCCATGTCACCGGGCCACAACTGTTCGCGATTGGTTTGAAGAACATTCTGGACAATTCCAACGAATGATCCGGCCACCTAGATCGCCCGACATGAATCCCATCGAGCATTTATGGGACATGATCGAGAGGTCTGTTCCTGCCCAAAATCCTGCACCATCAACGCTTTCACAATTATGGACGTCTATCGAGACAGCATGGTTCAATATTCCTGCAGAAGACTTCCAACGACTTGTTGAGTCCATGCCACGTCGAGTTGCTGCAGTTCGCCGGGCGAAACTAGGGTTGACACGATATTAAGAGGTATCCCATGACTTCTGTCACTTCAGTGTATATTAAAAAAAATCGTTTCATCCAGATATAAATTATCATACTTAAAACACTGCTTTATGCCTTCAAAGAACAAAACTTAAGAAATAAGTAAATATTAAAAAAATATATTAAACACACATATTTCTTTTTTTATTAAAGGTAGAAAAAAATTAGCGTTAATAAACACCGGAATATGTACAAGCTAATAATACAGTTGAATTTTAAATCACTATTTTTCTAATTTTTATTTTCAAACTATAGATGCACGTAATAAACATTATATTAATAAGTTCAATACAAAGAAAGTTTAAAATTTGATTCATTATTCTCAACAACAGAAAAAAAAACATTGTGTTTATATGAAGCAAACAATTCAATTTCATTCTTTTCAATGGCAGCTTTTGTTTGTGCAGAAGCTAACGGCAGGACTGTAATCTGAATTTTAAAATATATTACCACGCAGATTTCATTTCTTTCGGAATTATTTATGACTCCTACGGACAGCCCGAATCATTTCATTGTTTCATGATTAATTTAAATAATAAATATATTCAACTCACAGAAACTTAAAAAAAGAAGAAAAAAATCTCAAAGATTTTTCAAAGAAACTCTACGAATCTCAGCATCTATCGTACTTATTTACCACGAATAAATTACTTTGATCCAAATAAATCATACTAACCAGTTCCCATTTCTACTGATTTCTAATTCCACCGCCGCCTTTAATTCGAAATGCTGATGCATTTCCCTCCAAAATGCAATAAATGCACCACCCCAGCCTAACTCCTACGACGGAGGAGGGGGGATTCCAAATTTTATGACGCTGTGCTTCTTTGCGGTATTTATAGTGGGAGTTTCTTTTTTCCGAACAGGATTGGGTGATTGCAGAGGGTGTGGACGGTGGAAGTGCATCCTTTAACCAGTGGGGTTGAATTTCTCTCTCCCTCACTAAATTCTTCTTTTCATAATGAGATTGTGATTTACCGATATCTATATCTCTGAGGCAAATTGTAACGGAGAAGCTTCAGCTTTAACTTTTACTGGTTCTTTTGATTGAGGAATAGATATCCGAGAAGATATCTCTGCTCGTAGCAGGGGCCTGGCCCGGGCGTGTATCCATAATTTATAGATTTCGGATTTCCTGTCGGAATTCATCAGCCCTCGAGGCACACTTCCGCCATGGATTTTCATTCGGGGTGCCGGATTGTTGGCGACAGTGGCGCAAGTGGAGGCCGGATTGGAGAAAAAGGGAGATCTTGAATATGATGGAGTACTTCATTCGGTTTGACGTATGTGCGGAGATGGGGATGCATGAGTGCCGTTGTGTCCCAGAGAGAGAGACGTGTGCGGTCAATACTGATTACAGCAGAAAGCCGATATGGGCCATCTAGTGTCCTGGCAAATTTTGCACCTGGAATATCGAATTCTCGAGGATTGTTTATTGGAGCGCAAATTGAATATATGTGGCTGAAGTTTAAAAAAATTATTTTACCAAATATCAGACTACTGTAATGAATTCTATTTATTGGAGAGGACTCTTATGTGTGTAAATTTCCTTTTTTTACATATATTAATATATTTTGCTGTACGTTACAATTGTTAATATTATATTAATGATGTTAATGTTCATTACCTCATTGTAGGAAAAATGAATGTTAAGATAAATTTTCAAAAGTAAACTGTTTTTTTTTTTTTTTACAGCACACATTTTCGATAAATGTATTACGATAACTACTATAGTCTGTTGTTAAACTATAGTTATTTATTATTATTTTTTTTCTTTTCATTTGACATCAGGGGGTTTCCCGTTCCTCGTATAAATGTCATGTCACTTATAAATGCCGTTACGCATCGATAGTTGATGAGGAGATAACATTGCTTGCCAGGAGAATCTTTTAAGGTAACTGCACTGCATTTAATGTGTTATATAGGTTAAATCTCATATACTCCCATCTCGTGTCATATCTTCAATGTCAGAACGCTATTCCCTCTTTGATACATTGTTAAAACATCAGTTGCGTCTCCATATTTTTGAAAGCAGGAACTGCAATGATTGCCACTGGCGGATTCGAAGCTGAACCTTCTGACCTGCTAGAAGTGACCTTTACTTCTGTGACTAGTGTGGTTCACAATTCTTGGTTAATTTTCAATTTTCATTGTTAACAAATTTTGCTCGTTAATAGAGGGATGATCTTTAGTGAACTATCTGCTTGGCTTTGACCACACGTTCTTGACTTTTTCCAATGTAACATTGGACTCTAAGGATTCTAAGCAAATATTAGTGAATCATTATGTTACCACTGGATTTGTTATGAGAACCTGATTGGTTTTTGCTGAAGAAACATTTTATTTTGCTTGCAGGACTTGATAGCGATTTTGCTGGGAGGATGTGATTGTGTTTTTGCTTTGAGAACCTGACTGTGAATTTGGTGGAGACACAATATGTTTTGCTGGTAGGACTTAATAGAAGTTTTGCTCGGAGGAAGTGATTGTAAAAAAAAAATTGGGTAAAATTGTAATTTTTTTTCTACTTAACGTTAAAAAAAACACTGGAAAGTGAAAATAGTATACATTAAAATATAAAAAAAACATCGTTTTATACAGTTGTAAATTATTACAAACACACTGTTTTATATATTTAGTGAAAAAAAATTAATAAATGTGATAATATTTTCAAAACAATTTTTTTTTAATATTTCTTTCTCCATTCTTACTCCATGATCCAATTAGCATTATTAAACATAGGAAAATGTGAAAGCTAATGATTCAGCTGAATTTTAAATTTCAATTTTTCTAATTTTTATTCTTCAGATGTCTTTCCTAATTTTTCTTCTTCAGAATATTCTTTTATTCTTCAAATAATAAACATTATATTAATAGGTTCAATACAAAGAAGGTTACAAAATTTTTTTTTCATTATTCTCAACAACAACAAAAAAAAAACATAGCAAAAAAAGCAAATAATACAAATTCTTTCTCTCCAATAGCAGCTTTTATTTATGTAGAAACAAACGGAATCTAAATTTTAAAACATATCACCAAAAAGATTTCATTTCTTTGGAATTATTTATGACTACAGCGGACAGCCCGAATCATTTCTTCTTTCATGATAAATTTAAATAATAAATATATTCAATTCACGGAAACTTTAAAAAAAAATCTCACACATTTCAAAAATAAACTCTACGTATCTCAGCATCTATCGCCTTCATTTACCTCGACTAAATTACTTTGAACCCAATAAATCATAATAACCAGTTCCCATTGCTACTGATTTTTAATTCCAACCTCCGCCTTTAATTCGAAATGCTGATGCCTTTCCCTCCAAAATTTAATAAGTGCACCACCACAACATAACTCCTACGAGGGCAGGGGTGGGGAGAAAAATACCAAATTTTATTAGGCTGGGCTTCTTTTTGGTATTTACAGTGGAGTTTCTTTTTCCGGAACAGGATTGGGGTGATTGGAGGGGGGTGTGGGTGGAAGTGGCTCCTTTAACCAGTGGGGTGAATTCTCGCTCCCTCACTAAATTCTTCTTTCGTAATGAGATTGTGATTTACCGATATCTGTATCTCTGAGGCAAATTGTAACGGCGAAGCTTCAGCTTCAGCTTTTACTACTTCTTTTGGTTGAGGAATATATATCCGAGAAGATATATCTGCTCGTAGCAGGGGCCTGGCCTAGGCGTGCATCTATAATTTATGGATTTCGGGTGTCCTGTCGGAATTCATCACCTCTCGCGGCGCACTTCCGCCATGGATTTCCATTTGGGGTGCCGGATTCTTGGCCACAGTGGCGCAAGTGGAGGCCGGATTGGGGAAAAAGGGAGTTTCGAATATGAGGAGTGCTTCATTCAGTTTGACGTGTGTGTGGAGATGGAGATACATTGAATGTCGTTGCGTCCCATAGACAGAGAGAGAGGTCGCCTTACTCGAATGCGTGCGGTCAATAGCAGAAAGCCGAT
Source organism: Caerostris darwini (assembly GCA_021605075.1). Lineage (NCBI taxonomy): Eukaryota > Metazoa > Arthropoda > Arachnida > Araneae > Araneidae > Caerostris > Caerostris darwini. The sequence goes on along the minus strand of BPLQ01014758.1, from coordinate 132,506 downwards.
ATGGGCCGTCTAGTGTCCTGGCAAATTTTGTGTCTGGAAATCGAACTCTCGAGGACAGGCATATTAGATTTTAATTTTGTTAATGTTAATTAGAGCATTGTAGAAAAAATAAATGTTAAGATAAATTTCCAAAAGCAAACTGTTTTTTTTTATTTATTTTACAGCAAAGATTTTTCATAAATGTATGTTACGAAGACTATTATAGATTGATGTTAATCTATAGTTATTCAATAATAATATTTTTTTAATTGTACATCAGTGGGTCTCGTGTCCGATCTATAAATTCTACGAGTTATCAACCGATGGTTGATGAGGGGATAATATTATCTGGCAGGATAATCTTTTAAGGTAACTGCACTGCATTTGATGTTGTATGGGGAAAATCCCATACTCTCCCACTACGCGTCATAACTATAAATGGCAGACACTCTTCCTACGTTGTTAAAATTTCCATAGAGTCTGCCGATTTTTAATAATTGAAAAGTTAAATTCATTTTTAAATGCAATTCTTTTATAATAAATTTTCAAATTTTTCCTAGATAATTACTATGTCAATTTTTTGAAAACGTAATAATTTATAAATCAATTAATATCTTAAATAGTATTCTAACTTTAATTTCAAAAAATTTTTAAATGGCATTTATTGTTAATTAATTAATTTAACTTTTTTGAAGAAGTTTGATTATTCGATTTTGAAGTTCGTTTATAATTAAACTTCAATTTTTATACTTTTTTATTTCCTAGATGGTTAATAACTTAATTAACTACAATCAAAACTTAAAATTTTCAAATTTATATTTCTTCAGCATTTTAATTTTATAATTTTATCAAAATCTAAAATGGTAGTATTCAATATAATTTGGTAACCACGTAATGTTGTCAAGTAGTTATTATACTTAAAACACATTTTTATGTACTGAACAAAAATTAATAAAAGAGCGAATATTCTGAAAGAAAAAATGTTTTGAAAATATTTCTTCCCTACTGGAGGTACAAAAAAATTAACATTAATAAACACTGGAATATGTAAAAGCTAATAATACAGCTGAATTTTAAATTACTCTTTCTCGAATTTTTATTTTTCAAACTTAAGATTCATGTGCATGCAATAATTGTATTAATAAGTTCAATACAAAAAATGTTTAAAAACTTATTCATTATTCTCAACAACAATAGAAAATACTGAATTTATTATGAAGCAAACAATACAATTTCTTCCTATTCAATAGCAGGTTTTATTTGTGCGGAAGCAAACGGCAGGACTGGAATCTAAATTTTAAAATATATCACCACACAGATTTCATTTCTTTAAAATTATTTATGACTCCCACGGAATCATTTCATTCTTTCATGATAAACCTAAATAATAAATATATTCAACTCACAGAAACTTAAGAAAAAAGGAAAATAAAAAAACTCTCAAAGAAACTCTACGAATCTCAACATCTATTGCATTTATTTACCTCGAATAAATTACTTCGATCCAAATAAATCATAATAACCAGTACCCATTTCTACCGATTTTTAATTCCACCTCCTCCTCTAATTCGAAATGCTCATGCATTTCAACTACAAAACGCAAATAGATGCACCACGCCAGAATAACTCCCACGGGGGGTGGAAGTGCCTCCTTCAACCAGTGGGGTGAATTCTGGCTCCCTCGCTAAATTCTTCTTTTCGTAATGAGATTGTGATTTACTGATATCTGTATCTCTGAGGCAAATTGCAACGGCGAAGCATCAGCTTTAGCTTTTACTGCTTCTTTTGGTTGAGGAATAGATATCCGAGAAGATATCTCTGCTCGTAGCAGGGCGTGTATCCATAATTTATGGATTTCGGATGCCCTGTCGGAATTCATCATCGCTGGAGGCGCACTTCCACCATGGATTTTCATTCGGGGTGCCGGATTATTGGCGACAGTGGCGCAAGCGGAGGTCGGATTGGGGAAGAAGCGAGTCTTGAATATGATGGAGGGCTTTATTCGGTTTGACGTGTGTGTGGAGATGGGGATGCATGAATGGCGAGTGTCCCAGAGAGAGAGAGAGAGGGAGGTCGCCTTACTCGGATGCGTGCGGTCAATACTGACCACAGCAGAGAGCCGATATTGGCCGTCTAGTGTCCTGGCAAATTTTGTGACTGGAAATCGAATTCTCGATGATTGTGCATTGGACTACAATTTGAATATATGTAACTTCAGTTTTAAAAAATCCTTTTTACTGAATGTAAGAGGAGTGTTGTGAATTGTGTTTATTGGGAAGGGCATTATATGAGTGTAAATTTAATGTTTTTGTATTATTTATTAAACTTGGTAATTTTCATTACATTACTGTAGAAATATTAGATGTAAAGATAAATTTTCAACAGTAAACTGGTATTTTTTTACAGCACAGATTTTCCATAAATGTACATTGCAATTCTATAATAGACTGGACTAAAACTATAGTTATTGATTATTATTTTCTTTTCATTTATTATCAGTGAATCCCGCGTTTCTCCAATGAATGCCATAAATCACATACCGATGTTTGATGAGTTCAAATTGACATTTTCGATGTCTATATTTTGTGATATGGCGTTTTTTTTATTCTTTTCATTTGTAAATTTCACAAAGATACAATTTTAATGTCGCTAATTGCATTTAAATAAAGTTCTTCAATGCAAAAAATTAATTTTCATAATAAAATAATTTAATTACCCAACGTCTACTAAATGATTATACGAGATGAATATTATTAGAAAGGCATATGCAATTAACGATATAAACACCTAAACGTAACCTTAAAATTCGTTGCAATGGATATATAGCTTATAATTTACAAAATCCGGCAGCAAAAGTCAATTATTCAATCTTTGACGAGGAGCCCTGAAATCATAATGATTAAATTGCTCCAAGCCTGGCAAACAACCCCAGAGATTTCGTTTCACTCCTTCAGAGGTCGGGAGGAGAAATTGTCTCGTTCAACATGGCGCGGGTAGCAGCTGCCATAACTCCGCCAGCTGCATACCTAGAGAGCTTCAGACCGAGCCGGGAAGATGTATGCCTGCGTGGTAATTCAAGTACTCAACTACATTAAATTATTCAACCACTCTTCCTGGTTACCTGCTGCATAACAAGGTTGTTGCCCCAAACACTGCTGGATTAAATGCAACTGTTATGAATTCCCCGGAATTCGGGTTCAGCTGTGGTACATTTGCATCAGAACTTTTTAATAAACTGAAGGATTGGATTGTCGGCTACAGTGGTTTAAGTAAGTTCTACTTATAATTGTTAGTACATTTATTATTCAACAAATAGTTTTTTACTGTTAACATTCTATTTAAAGTATTATATATTTTATTTTCATTTTATTTTATTACACATCAAATTATTTTAAAAAATGCAAAAATGTATAAAACAATTTACCTAAATGCAAAAAAACAACTACAACATTTCCACAGGAAAGTGGAAATAATGTAGATTAAAATATATATAAAGAAATCTTTTTATACAGATAAATCTTAATTCACTTAAGAAACTGTTTTATGTATTTAGTGAAAAAAAAATATTCTCAAGCAAATTTTTTTTAAATATTTCGTTTTCCATTGAATATAGAAAAAAATTCACATTAATAAAACACTGGATTATGAAAAAGCCAATAATACGACTGAAATTTAAATTACAATTTTTCTAATTTTTATTTATAAAACTTTAGACGCACATAATAAACATTATATTGTATTATTAAATTCAAATTTATTCAATATTCTCAACAACAGAAAAGAGCATTGAGTTTATATGAAGCAAACAATACAATTTCTTTCTATTCAATAGCAGGGTTTGTTTGTATACAAACAAATGTCAGGACTGGAAGGAATCTAAATTTTAAAATATATTACCACACGGATTTCATTTCGTTGGAATTATTTATGACTCCTGCGGATAGACCGAATCATTTCATTCTTTCGTGATCAATTTAAATAATAAATATATTCAACTCACAGGAACTTAAAAAAAAAAAATCTCAAAAATTTCTCAAAGAAACTCTACAAATCTCAGCATCTATCGCACTTATTTACCTCGAATAAGTGAGACTGATGACTTTGATCCAAATAAATCATACTAACCAGTTCCCATTTCTACTGATTTTTAATTCCACCTCCGCCTCTAATTCGAAATGTTGATGCATTTCAACTCCAAAACGCAATAAATGCACCACCCCAGCCTGACTACTACGAGGGTGGGCGGGGGGGGGGCGGGGAGAAAAATCCAAATTTCATTACGCTGTGCATCTTTTTGGTATTTACAGTGGAGTTTATTTTTCCCGAACAGGATCGGGGGTAGGGGGGGGGTAGAGCCCCTTTAACCAGCGGGGTGAATTCTCGCTCCCTCACTAAATTCTTCTTTTCGTAATGAGATTGTGATTTACCGATATCTGTATCTCTGAGGCAAATTGCAACGGCGAAGCTTCGGATTCAGCTTTTAGTGCTTCTTTTGGTTGAGGAATAGATATCCGAGAAGATATATCTGCTCGTGGCAGGGGCCTGGCGCGGGCGTGCATCCATAATTTATGGATTTCGGGTGTCCTGTCGGAACTCATCACCGCTCGAGGCGCAGTTCCGCCATGGATTTCCATTCGGGGTGCCGGACTCTTGGCGACAGTGGCGCAAGCGGATTCCGGATTGGGGAAAAAAGAGAGAGATCTCGAATATGACGGAGTGCTTCATTCGATTTGACGTATGTGCGGAGATGGGGATGCATGAGTGCAGAGCTTGTTCTGTCCCAGAGAGAGAGGGAGGTCGCCTCACTCGGATGTGGCTTAAGTTTTAAGAAATCCTGTTACCTATTCCAAGACTACTGTAGTGAATTCTATTAATTGGAGAGGACTCTTATAAGTGCAAATGTAATTTTTTTACATATATAATAATATATTATGCTGTATATTAATATTTTTGATGTTCATTACCTCATTGTAGAAAAATTAAATGTTAAGATAACTTTTGAAAAGTAAACTGTTTTTCTTTCTCAGTACACATTTTCTATAAATGTATTACGATGACTACTATAGATTGATTTTAAACGATAGTTATTGATTATTATTTTCTTTTCATTTAACATCAGAGAGTCCCGCATTTCTCCAATGAATGTTATAAATCACCCCCCGACAGTTGATGAGGGAATAGCATTGCCTGCCAGGAGAATCTTTTGAGGTTACTGCATTGCATTGTTTGTCGTATGGAGGAAATCCCGAATACTCCCTCTTCGTGTCATAAATATCAATACCAGACATTATTGCCACATTGTTAAAATGCCCAATGAGTCCAATTTTTGAAAGCAGGAACTGTATCGTACGCCATCACCTGATTCGAATATGAGCCCTCCTACTTTCTAGAAGTGCCCTTTATGTTTGGGTCTCGAATTGTGCACAGTTATTGGTTAATTTCAGTTTTTCATTGTGAATGGATACCTGTTTATAACAGAGTGGTGATCGTTTTGCAGACTATCTGCTGCGTTATTTCTAAGATTGTAGATAAATAATAATAATTTGGTATTTCTGTGGATTTAATGATCACGTGTCCTTATGATTTTGCAATGAAACATAGAACTCTAAGGACTATTAGTAAATATTAGAGGATCATTTAATTTTACTAATTGATCTGCTTGGGGTTCATGATTGTATTTTGGCTAAGAAGAGATTATTGCTTTTTATGGGAAGACTTGATTGTATTTCTGTTGGGACGCTCTGATTCTCTTTATTGTTGGAAAGTTCTGGTTGTGTTTTATTCCTTACTAAAAAAAGAAAACTCCGGATTTTCCATTTTAAATTATGCCATTAAATTTTATATCCATCAGGAAGATCTAAATTGTACTTTTTATCATTGATAAATATGGCAGAGAGTCATTTAATACTATAAGTTACTATTTCATTTGCTCATTTTTGCCCAGATATCGCTTTGTCAGCATTACCTTGAAGGTTAATCTTGTAGATGTCTTATTATTCTGCGAATCGAATTTGGCAATATTCTAAATGTGTATACAAATCGTAGAGGTGACAGGTTTTTCCTGGATGACAAGCTTAATGTCATTTGGCAGAGATGCTTTCTTTTGCCTACCGAATATTCCTTTTTAAACCATTCCAATCGTTTTTCTTTAACTTCTGGACATATTCCTCAAAGATCATTTTGAAACCTTATAACTTTCTTTTAACTTTTTGTTTTAATTTAAAAAAAAAAAAAAAATTTGAGTTCATAACTTTGTTAATGTTTGTCTTAATCTTAACATTTACACTCTTAACATTTTGACAAAATTATAAAAAAAAAATAGATTGCAAAACTGTATAAACGGCAAAATTTAGACTGTTCTGCTTGAGAGTAATTGTTAATAAATAGTCTTTTAAAAAGACTTCGTCAGAATAGTCAATTAAAAAGACAGATTTTAAGATGTCTGTAGTACTGGACAGGCAGTTGATTTTATGAATTTTTGTACCATTGTTTTTTAATTATAACCTCACGTGTATACAATACGTTTGCATAAATGAATAAATAAAATCAAACTGAATCTTTTCTATAACTACAAATCTTAGTTCGGATTGACATTTTCAAAGTCTATATTTTGTGACATGATATTTTCTTTGTTCCTTTCATTTGTGATCTTAACTTTTACAAAGATATGATTTTATTGTTACTATTAGTATATAAATAAACTTTTTCAATATCGAAAATTAAATTTTCATAATAAAATAATTTGTTTAATCAACATCTACTAAAGGATTATACGAGATAAACACAATTAGAAAGTCATATGCAATAGCGTTATAAACATCTAAATGTAACTTTAAAATGTGTTGCAATGGATATATATAGCTTGTAATTTACAAGATCTGGCAGCAAAATTAAATTACTCAATCTTTGACGAGGAGCCCTGAAATCATGATGATTAAATTGCTCCAGGCCTGGTAAACACCCCCAGAGGTTTCGTTTCACTCCTTCAGAGGTCTGGAGGAGAAATTGTCTCGTTTAACATGGCGTGGAGCAGCAGCTGCCATAACTCTACCAGCTGCATACCCAGAGAGTTTCAGACCTGGCCAGGAAGGTGTATGGCTCAGTGGTAATTCAAGTACTCAACTACATCAAATTATTCAACCACTCTTCCTGGTTACCTGGTGCATAACAAGGTTGCCGCCCCAAACACTGCTGGATTAAATGCAAGCGTTATAAATTCTCCAGTATTCGGGTTCAGGATTGGTACAGTTGCATACGGCATTTGTATCAGAGCTTTTTAATGAACTGCAGGATTTGATTGTTGGCTACAGTAGTTTGGGTAATTGTTAGTACATTTATTATTTAATGAACAAATGGTTTTTTACTGCTAATATTCTATTTAAAATATTATACATTTAAATTTGTTATTTTATTATATATCAAAATATTTTAAAGAATGTAAAAATGTTTAAAACAATTTACCTAACAGAAAAAAAAATACATTTCCACAGGAAAGTGGAAATAATGTAGATTAAAATATATATATAAATCGTTTTATACAGATAAATAATATTACACTTAAGAAACTGTTTTATGTATTTAGTCCAAAAAAGTTAATAAATGTGCAAATATTCTCAAACAAATTTTTTTTAAATATTTCTTTTTGCAATAAAAAAGAAAAAAAAAACTAATTTTTATTTTTCAAACTTTAGACGCACATAACAAACATTCTACTAATAAGAACAATACAAAGAAGGTTTAGAAATGTATTCATTATTCTCGACAACAGAAAAATCAAACATTGAGTTTATATGAAGCAAATAATACAATTTCTGTCTTCTCAACAGCAGCTTTTATTTGTGTAGAAGCAAATGACAAAACTGGCATCTAAATTTTAAAATATATTACCACACTCATCTCATTTCTTTGGAATTATTTATGACTTCTGCGGACAGCCCGAATCATTTCACTCATTCGTGATCAATTTAAATAATAAATATATTCAACTCACAGAAACTTAAAAAAAGAAGAAAAAAAATCTCAAAGATTTCTCAAAGAAACTCTACGAATCTCAGCATCTATAGCGTTTATTTACCTCGAATAAATTATTTTGATCCAAATAAATCATAATAACCAGTTCCCATTTCTACAGATTTTTAATTCCACCACCACCTCTAATTCGAAGTGCTGATGCATTTCCCTCCGAAATGCAATAAATGCACCACCACAACATAACTCCCACGACGGGGAGAGGCGAGTAAAATCCAAATTTTATTACGCCGTGCTTCTTTTCGGTATTTACAGTGGAGTTTCTTTTTCCCGAACAGGATTGGGGTGATCGGGGGGTTGGGAGTGAAAGTGCCTCCTTTAACCAGCGGGGGGAATTTCTCGCTCAATCGCTAAATTCTTCTTTTCGTAATGAGATTGTGATTTACCGATATCTGTATCTCTGAGGCAAATTGCAACGGCGAAGCTTCGGCTGCTTTCGGTCGAGGAATAGATATCCGAGAAGATATCTCTGCTCGTAGCAGGGGCCTGGTACGGGCGTGTATCCATAATTTATGGATTTTGGGTATCCTGTCGGAATTCATCACTGCTCGAGGCGCACTTCCGCCATGAATTTCCATTCGGGGTGCCGGATTGTTGGCGACAGTGGCGAAAGTGGATACCGGACTGATGAAGAAAGGAGTCTTGAATATGATGGAGGGCATCAAGGATTGTTCATTGGAGTATAAAATGAATACATGTAGCTTATGTTTTAAAAAATCCTTTTACCAAATGTAAGACTACTGTAGTGATTTCTATTTATTGGAGAATAGTCTTATGAGAGTAATTTTTTTTACATATATTAATATATTATGTTGTATATTACTATTGTTAATGTTATATTAATGATGTTAATGTTTACTATCTCATTGTAGGAAAATTAAATGTTAAGATAAATTTTCAAAAGTAAACTTTTTTTTTCACAGCACACATTTTCGATAAATGTATTATGATAACTACTATAGTCTGTTGTTGAACAATAGTTATTTATTATTTTTTTTTTCATTTTGACATCTCCTTTGATACTTATAAATGTTATGAATAACTCAATAATGATTGATGACAGGGTTAACATTGCCTGTCAGGAGAATCTTTTAAGGCAACTGCACTGCATTTGATGTTGTATGGTGAAATCCCGAATATTCCTATCTCGTGTCATAACTAACACCCCAACCTAACTTCCACCAGGGTAGGGGGGGGGTAGGAAAAATGGAAATTCGAAGATGCTGTGCTTCTTTTCGGTATTTACAGTGGAGTTTCTTTTTCCCGAACAGGGATTGGGGTATCGGGGGTGGGGGTGGAAGTGGCCCTGCTTTAACCAGTGGGGTGAATTCTCGCTCCCTCACTAAATTCTTCTTTCGTAATGATATTGTGATTTACCGATATCTGTATATCTGAGGCAAATTGTAAAGGCGAAGCTTCAGCTTTAGCTTTTACTGCTTCTTCTAGTTGAGGAATTGAGAAATCCGAGAAGATATCTCTGCTCGTCCGGGCGTGTATCGATAATTTATGGATTTCGGGTATCCTGTCGGAATACAACACCGCTCGAGGTGTGCTTCCGCCATGGATTTCCATTTGGGGTGCCGGATTGTTGGCGACAGTGGCGCAAGTAGAGGCCGGATTGGGGATAAAGGGAGCCCTGAATATGATGGAGTGCTTCATTCGGTTTGACGTGTGTGCGGAGATGGGGATGCCTTGAATGTTGCGTCCCAGAGAGAGAGAGAGAGAGAGGTCGCCTTACTCGGGTGCGTGCGGCTAGTACTGACCACAGCAGAAAGTCGATATTGGCCACATAGTGTCCTAGCGAATTTTGTGTCTGAAAATCGAATTCTCGAAGATTGTGTATTGGAGCACAAATTGTAGATTAAGTTTTTTAAATTATTTTACTGGTGGTAAGAAGATAGTGGTGAATTCTGTTTATTGGAGCGGGCATTATATGAGTGTAAATTTCATTTTTTACATTATATATTAATGTTCATTAGCTAGTTGTAGAAAAATTAAATTTTAAGATAACTTTTCGAAAGTAAACTGGTTTCTTTTACAGTACAGATTTCCCATAAGGATATATGTTATTATATATTATTTTCATAAGGATGTACATATATAGCGATATATTATATACAATAATAAATAGCATCAGTCTGTAATAGTCTTTGTTATGAAATGTCTATGTTATGAAATGTAGAACTCTAAGGACTATTAGCAAATATTAGAAGATTATTTAATTTTACTAATGGATTTTCTAGGGGGGGGGGAAGGGCCCTGATTATGCTTTTATTGAAAGGCCTTGATTGTATTTTTGTTAAAAAGACCTGATTGAGTTTTTTCAGTTGTGAGGATCTGATTTCCTTGAATGTTAAAAATCCTTTGTTCCGTACTAAGAAAAGAAAACTTTATGTTTCTCTTCTTAACTCTTGCCAGTAAAATTTATATCCCTCGGGTGGATCTCGATTCCACTTTTCTCATAACTTAATATAGCAGAGAGTCATTTACCACAGTAAGATATCATTTCCTTGGCCCAGTTTTTTCCAGATATTACTATTCCTATATTATATTTCACGTGTATACAATACTTTTATATAGATAAATAAATAAACGTCGATAATATAGATAAATAAAAAAATAAATGAATCGTTTCTACAAGTAGATATGCCTATGTTTTGAGCCCCACAGTGTTTTCTTTATTCCTTTCATTTGTCACCTTAACTTTCACAAAAATACGAATTTACTGCTGCTAATTGCATTTAAATAAACTTTTTCAACATCTAATATTAAATATTTATAATAAAATAATTTATTTTCTGAACATCTACTAAGAGATAACATAATTAGAAAGGCATATGCAAAACAATATAAGCGCCTAAATGTAACATTAAAATGCATCGCAATGGATGTATAGCTCTTATTTTATAATATCCGGCAGCAAAAGTCAATTACTCAATCTTTGACTAGGAGTCCCGAAATCATGATGATTAAATTTCACCAAGCCTGTTACACATCCCCAGAGGTTTCGTTTCCCTCCTACAGAGGTCGGGAGGAGAAATTGTCTCGCTTAACATGGCGCGGAGTAGCAGCTGCCATAACTCCACCAGCTGCATACCCAGAGAGCTTCAGACCTTACCAGGAAGATGTATGGCTCCGTGGTAATTCAAGTACTCAACTACATTAAATTATCCAACCACTCTTCCTGGTTACCTGGTGCATAACAAGGTTGCCGCCCCGAACACTGGTGGATTAAATGCAAGTGTTATGATTTCCGCAGGATTCATGTACAGTTGCATACCGCATTAGTACCAGAGCTTTTTAACGATTCGATTGTTGGCTACAGTGGTTTGGTTAAGTTCTACTCTTAATTGCCAGTTCATTTATTATTTATTGTATACATGTTTTTTTTCTGTTAACATTTTATATAAAGTATTATACATTTTATAGATACAAATCAACAGGACACGTGAAATCCTAACTATAGAGTAAACGTTAAATGAAAAATGAAATTAAAAATAACCCAGTAGAGCATTTAACATATTTTGCGATTTAAAAATTGGCTTTAATGTCAAATCTAAATTACATAAAAACCTTGTAATATTTTAGATTGAATGATTTAATTTTTTACCTTCGTTTCTTACTAAAATTATCTGGGGATTAAAAGACAAATTAATTTGAGCTTAACTGCTATCTGCGAAATAGATTACGGAAAAAAATTAATGCAAAAAGTATGCACATAAATCCATGGATTAATACAATAATTTATGAGGGTGTTCATATAACATATGAGGGTATTCATATAACATATGAGGGTGTTCATATAAACTATTATTGTTATTTTCCTAACGATATATGTTCTTTTATTTTCAAAAGGATATATGTTATTATATATTATTTTCCAAAGGATATATGTTATGCGAGATCGTACCTTGGACGTTTGCAGTGGTTGGGAATGTACTTTAAACCGTAGGTCCCGGTCTAATATGAGAGAAGAGCATTATGTGCAAGATTGGAAATCCTACCCTGCAAAAAAAGAAACGTCTCCCTTCCCGAAATCTGCCAGTAAGCAGACGGCCTTGGCTCTCTATAAGGGGGGGGGGGCCCCCCATGCAAGAAGAAGAAGGAATAATGGCATTTAAGACAATTTTATGGAATATATGTAATGTTCATTTTCCTTAAAGGCAATTGCAGTTTAAAAGATACTAAAAATTATTACGAAAATTAGTCGAAAAAATTCTTTTTTAAAACATTTTAAAATGTTTCATTCAGATGTATGTTTCTAAAATCAAATTAAATAAAATATTTTCTATTTGTTACTCAATATCTGCTCAAAGCAATATTTTATCTGATATTAACTCTTAAAACTCCTTGTATATACACGTATATATATACGTATATATCCATTTAGTACCCGACTCGTGGCTCAGAGGTAACGTTGCCCGCTAATGAGCATTATGACTGTGATTCAATCAGCTGGTGGCATTCTTGTAGACACTCTCCCATCAAGAGGAGATTCGATGGCGTTTAGGATGTCCTGCATCTTGCCTCGGGAGTAGGACTACCTTATGAGAGTTTTTCGGGTTTTCTCCCATACGATACGCAAATGCGGGGTAGTTCCCTCGGACTGGAACTGCCTTTCTTCTTCAGCAACTTGGAGCCAATCAGCCGTCTATCTAGAGTGTTCCATCACAACAGAAGCTGTCCCCTTCCTGCCATCCATGAGTAGACCACTCAAGATGGAACACGTTGTGGATACATTATTAACAGTGACACATTATCAGCAACATGTCAGTTCCACGCTGCTGATAATCCGTCACTGAGGATAATCACAACAACATTTAGTAGGGTTTATTTTTTCATTTAAATAACCCTCATTCTTTTTCTTGATTCCTTTTTGCATTTATTATTTAATCAAACATAATATTATGAACTTACCCCGTGTTTAATGCTTTATATATCCAGCTAAAATATTATGAATATGATTTATTCAAAATTAAAAAAAAATATCTTTAATAAAAACACATAAAATTTATTCACAAATTAATTAAAAAATGTTTTTATTAAAAGTAATCTATAAATAATCCACGGTTATTGTTTTTTTTAATTATAAAGCCCATTTTATTATTACGAAAAATGGAAAGAACTTCACTTAAGTGGCTGAACATTTCATTGATTATCTTTTCAGAAAAGACACTTTACAAAATGAAATTGAAAAATGATTCCTACATTAAAGAGAAATTAAATATTTTGAATATGATTTTACTTTCGATAGAAAGAAGAGAAAGCTAGTGGTTTTGTATTTGTCATTTGTATTCATTTGCAACTAATGCCAAGTGAAATATTCTAAAGGTTAAATAGTAACCATATTTATTGCATTTCTTAGTAAAGTAAATAATTATTTATATACTATTTCCATATTTAATTTTCATTTTTTAGACGCTGCATGCGATGTAGAAAATTAATTGTATTTCTTCGAGAATTCTAATTGAGTAACATTTTGAACTTCTTTTGTTTTTTTCATGCTCTGTTTTGAAAAAAAATGTTATTTTGAATGCTAATATTTTCTTACATCGTTAATAAAATATCGTTATCGTTAAGAAAAAATAACATTATTGAGTATTGATAATATATTTATTAACAAAAAACATATTTCAACGATTTAATTTGTAATAGTTCAATATTTACTTTAATGTAAAATTGAAGTAAAATTATTATTTTATTTTTTCGTGTAAATATTTAAGATGTTTAATCATTTATGGGACCTAATGTCCGAGTGAGACCTCGATGGTACAGGTTTTGGGTTCGAGTCCCGGTGCAACTACGGATGTTTGTAGGGGTTCTGAATCCACTTAAAACCGCACGTCCTTGTCAAATATGACTGTAGAACGTTGGGCGTATGGCGGACAGCCCTACCCCATAAAAGGAAGGCATCTCCTTTTTCCGAATCTGGTAGTAGGCAGACGGCCTTAGCTCGCCATGGGGATGTTACGCCATTTAAGAAGAACATTATTCTGTATATTTTATATTTTGTTATTTATTATTACAGAAAATCACTACTTAACTGAACTGCATTTATTTATAACACATAGAAACGGAATTTGTGTTTAATTATTAAAAATGACTTCTGATCTTTCAAAAAATTTCAGTGAATTGAAATTAGCATAATTATTTCAAAAACAGTTTTTCATTCCTTTCAATTTTCTTTGCCATTTAAGAAATATTAAAAAAATAATTTTTGCACTTCTTTTAACATGAAACAAAGAATGTGACCGTCGAAAAAAAATGCAGCGCAAGGTATGAAAAAAATGCTTCTATCTATTACAAGGTATCGGATTCTAATTATTAATCCATTTTTTAGCAGTCTTTTGCCTTCTTTACAAAAAAAAACAACGTTCTTTCCTCAAAAAAATTATGCTTACAAGAAGCGAAAAAGTCTCAGACGGCACGGATATTCAATTAACTTTTTATAAAAAAAAAGTTTTTTATTTCAATAAAAACTATCCAAGGCTACTTTTTATATATACAAAAAATTTCTTTAAAAAAATTAATTTAAGATAATTGCATACCTCTTCATGAATATTCTAATGAATAACATTTTATATTTATTATTGTACTATACCAACCTTATACATGACTTGAATCAGTGTCCTTTGAAACTGAATTAAAAAAAAAAAAGTTACCAATAGAAGTAAAACGAAAAGTTCTGAAAGAGCCACGTTCAAATAAAATAGAAAAAAATCCACGCTACGTGTATCCTAGAGCTCGTTTAAATTATTTCCCTGACCCGATTTCTACTTCTATCAGAAAAATTGGAAAAGTTTGAAGTGATGATTAGTGTTCGAACAGGGTGCTATCAGTAGAAATTTGCCGAATTGCCGTTATGTTATATGAACTGCTTTTCCAGCGTGAAATATTTCTGGAAAACAGTTCCTGGTTTTCAGTTGGTGGGGGGGAGGGGGTTAATAAATATCTCAGATGGAATTTCACAGCAAAAATCAATATGATTATATGATAAACGAAACTTAAAGTTAAAAGGCTTAAAGTAGACTTAACGACAACTTTCAACGGCTTAAAGTAGATTCCGAATTACTACAAACATCCATGGCAACACCGAGACTCAAACCCGTGGTATCGAGCTCCAGAGCGATATCCACTCGGCCATCAGGCCCCAAAAGTTTCCATCAATGCAAAAATCGTGACATTTTCATTGAGTTCATTTTTTTTTATCTTCAAAGATCAATTTCCACATAGTTGATGGCAGCACAGTTGATTATGCAGCACGTCCAAACAAGAAAATGTTATAGAGGGGGATGATTTGCAGCTATGGAAGTGGTTCCTATGCGGAGAACGTCAGTTCAATTCTCTCTCAATTTTTATACAGTATCATAAAAATTCTCCTTACCATACAGCCATACGTATTCAAAGCAATGCGTTGAAACTTAGTACTGTTTGTCTTTAATCAGATATCGGTACGATTTTTTCAAATATCGTATGGCATTGAAAGCAATGTGTTTGAATGTAGTACTGTTTGTTTTTATTCAGATATCAGAAAGATTTATTCAAAATATCGTACAATATTCAAAGCAGTATATTTGAATGTCGTATTGTCTGTTTTTATTCAGATATCAATATGATTTATTCAGATATGTACGGTATTCAAAGCAATACGGTTTATTATTATTTAAAAAAAGATAAACTCTAGTTCTTTAGAAAAATTAAGAAGAGATTAAAAATTAAGATGAAATATTTCACTAAAGAAGAAGAGCACTAAACTATTTAAATTCTATAATATATGTTTTTCCATTAATATAAAATTATCCATATTTTTATAATCATATCATAGAATGTGCTATTTAATTATGTATGTTTAGAAAAACAAAACATTGTAAATCTTTAGAAATAAAGGAATTAACATTTCAATGAATTTCCTAAATTCAAAATGTTTTTTGTTTAAATTTTTTTATAAAAATTCATCAATTACTAGAAGAGTCAAAATGTCTTTTAAAAAAAGGCGATGCAATTTCAGATATAATAAGAGACACAGCATTTCTTTTCTTAAAGTCAAGGATTGTTTATTCTTTAACAAGTGCATAATAACAGCATATCAAATATGACTGCAGATAAGCAGTATCGCTCATATTTATATTACAAGCACTTAGTTTTTTGTACTAATGAGAATAAACTGTAACTCAAACCTTACAGCAGTTAATCAGTGTCATAGATAATGGGAGATCATGAAATTAGCGATATTTTGTTCGACCTTCACTGTTCGAAACAATTTCAAATGGAATATGGAGTACATGATGACATGCTGCATCTTGATTGGTAATAGACCATGGTCTAAAGAAGTGTCCACTCCAATGAGAAGTGAGCAAACTGACTCCCTGTTAAAAACTATTATATATAATACCTGTTGTTACCTGTATTTAAAAGGATTTTCCATATTCAATACAATTCCCACATAAGTAAGTACTATAAAATAACTCAGATATTTAGTTGTCGTTGCTGTGTATAATCCCCAGTGTCCTGCTAGCGGGATGGATGTCCCGTAAGTAATGAACCTCAGCCCTAATGCTAACCAGCAGCGTAGGTTGTCACTGCGCCACAAGTCAGGCAGACATTTAATACTAATTATAAACCAACAGATCATTCTGAAGGAAAAAATAAAACAAAACATTTTTAATAAATTTGAAAAAACTGCTCTTAACACTGACATTAAACACATTTTATTATCTTCATAAATTCCTAAACTAAGCATACTAATGATGAAAATTTTTTATAAGAACTTAAATATATAGCATCTTAAATATCATAGAGAACTCACAACATGCAAAATAAGCAGAAAAACAATAACTCGCATTTAACAACAAAATTATTTCTAAAGTAAATAAATTTTTGCCTTTTTTTAAGAATATATTTCAAAATGACTATGTAAGCAGAATGATTATAAAAAAAATAAATTATAATTGTTGCATTTTAGCAAATTATTTAATGAATTAAACATTCAATTTTTCCGATAAAAGAACTAATTCTCTCTTTGATAAAATCTTTTTTTATAATTTTTTGCGATTTCAGTAAAGAAGTACATTAAAGCAGCATTCATATGACATTTTGTTTTCTTTAAAAAAAACCTGAAAATGTGATGCAAATTCATTTTCCTTTCTTTTTTTTTATTTTGAAAAGGAAATAAATGTTAATAAAATCTTTGAAAGACAATATTGTATTTCAAAAACATTTTTCTTTCATTTTCATTCCCCTGCTACTGAAATTTTAATGACGTATGTTTCTTTTTTGATCTTTATTGCTATTTCTTTTTGTGTTTATTGAAAAATATCCTTTTTTTATGCATTTTTTATAAAATCCTCATTTTCATTAAAAATCACGATTTTATTTTCATCGCAACATAAATTTTACTTTTTACTTTCTTAAAATTGTTTTTCTTTTGAAACTTCAACATAATTTGATTTCTTTCCATTCTTAAAAACAATGAAAATAACAATCTTCAGTTTAAAAGAGAAAATCCATTTCGATTTAGATGTGTAGAACAATCGACCCATTTAATGCAGGGATTTACTAAAACTGTTTTTATTTTTCCCTATAGCAAATATGAAACAGTTTTTTTTATGCCTACAATTGAAATTCGTTTTCATTTCGCATAAGTTCATCCGCATCAGAAAGAAATGAGGTAATTCTGTCTAAGAAGGCTGCACGTTGCAACTCAAATTATCAAGGTAAGAATGGATAGAGTATTGAAATAATAAAAAAAGCATATTCGATCGAATTGTTTTAAGTGGATTCAGTTAGGCTCCGACTTAGAAAGCACGGATTGAATTTGAAGAATTTATTTTAGAGAAAACAATTTTAGATTTTCTTCGTATTCAAAGCATATATCAATATCTGTTACTTGAAATATACATCTAATTTTGATAAATATTTAAAATAAAACCTGAAATGCTTTTCTTTTCGTTATATTTTTATTTAAACATTTCTGTCTAGTGAAACATTTGGTATATGGAATTAATTTCATTTAGTTTTCATGAATATGCTTCAAATAGGATTTCACAATTAACATTACTAATTTTTTTGCATGTTTATGTATAAAGGATCAGATGGCCGAATGGCTATCGCTCTGGTTCTCGGTGCTGCAGGGTTCGAGTACCGTTTGAGCCATGGATGTTTATAGTGGTATCCATTTTAAGCTATTATGACCGTAGAGCGTTGGGCGTAGGACAGGCAACACTTTCCTGTAAAAAGAAAACTTTTCCTGTCTCGCATTGTACTTTTAGGCAGACGATCTTGGCTCATCATGAGGCTGTTGCATCAATGAAGAAGTTTACTTATAAAGAAATTCCATTTTAATGAATTAGTCTTAATCTAAATTTTCTCGCGATATCTGTTATAAACAATTTGCTCACATTTCCTTATTTTCTACAATATATTAATCTCTACGACGTATTTATTTTTTAGAGAACTTGAAAAACCATTTTAGATTATATATAAAAAAAATCAATCTTCACTTTATGTTCTTGAAAAAAATGAATGTTTTATAATATTTTATTAAATGAACTTTTGAATTAAGCATATTTAAATAATTTTTTTTAACTTTAACTAATTAATAAAAATTAATTAGTTAAAGTTAAAAAAAATTATTTTTTTAATTTCAAATGCATAAGATTTTGCATAAAAATATTTAAGTGTTTTTCATTATATTTTATTACTTTTAACTAACTAAGCAGTTATTTTTAATTTATTAGCTACGTTATTTAATTTTAAATTAAAAGCGTTTGCATTTTTAAGAATTTTAAAATAATTTTATTTACATATTTGAAGGAAAATAAATTAAAACCATTTTAGGAAATTTAAAGAGCTCTTAACACTGGCATTAAACACGTTTTATTATCTTCAAAAATTCATAAATTAATCATACTAATGATTAAAAGTTTTTATATGAAATAAAATAGAAAGCATTTTAGATATCATAGAGAAATCATGGCCTGCAACGTAAGCAGAAAAACAACACCTTGCCTTTAACAACAAAATTATTGCTGAGTAATCAATTATATTTCCCTTTTTTAAGAATATATTTCAAAATGTAAGCAGAATGATTATAAAAAAAATAAATTAAAATCGTTGAATTTTAGCAAATTATTTAACGAATTAAATAATCAATTTTTTCGATAAAAAAAACTAATTCTCACTTTCATAAAATCTTTTGTCATAATTTTTGAGATTTCGGTAAAGAAGTGAATTAAAGCGACATTCACATGACATTTTGTTTTCTTTGAAAACCTGAAAATGTAATGCAAATTCATTTTTCTCTTTTTTTTTTTTAATTTTGAAAAGTAAATAAATGTTAATAAAATCTTTGAAAGACAATATTGTGTTTCAAAAATATTTTTCTTTTGTTTTCAATTCCCTGCTTCTGAAATTTTAATGACCTATGTTTCCTTTTTCATCTTTATTACTATATCTTTTTTTGTGTTTATTGAAAAATAATTTTTTTTCTGCATCTTTAATAAAATCCTCATTTTCATTACAAAACATGAATTTTATTTTCATTGCAGCATAAATTTTATTTTTTCTTTCTTATATATAGTTTTTCTTTTGAAACTTCAATACAATTTGATTTCTTTTCATTCTTAAAAACAATGCAAATAACAATTCTCAGTTTAAAAGAGAAAATCCATTTCGATTTAGATGTGTAGAACAATCGACCCATTTAATGCAGGGATTTGCTAAAACTGGTTTTATTTTTCCCTCTAGCAAATATGAAATAGTTTTTTTTATCCCTAGAATTGAAACGCGTTTTCATTTTGCTTAAGTTCATCCGTATCAGAAAGAAACGAGGTAATTCTGTTTAAGAAGGCTGCACGTTGCAACTCAAATCATTAAGGTAAAAATGGACAGAGTATTGAAATAATGATAAAAACATATGCGATCGAATAATTTTAAATGGATTTAGTTAGGCCATGACTTAAAAAGAACGAATTCAATTTAAAGAATTTATCTTAGAGAAAACAATTTTAGATTTTCTTCGTATTCAAAGCATGTATCAATATCTGTTACTTGAAATAGACATTTAATTTTAATACATTTTTAAAATAAAAACCTTAAATGCTTTTTCTTTGATTATATATTTATTAAAAAATTTCTGTCAAGTAAATCTATATGTTTTGTACTAATGAGAACAATCTGTAACTCAAATCTTAAATATTTTTGTGAAGTGAATCCAATAATATATCTAAGTAATATCATTTATTTTTTCATATAAGTTAACTTCAAAAAAATTCACATTTTGTAGTGTGCAGGTTGGCCCGCTGGTTTGTAATTGGGTGTGGTTGGGTTGAGATATTTGAGGCATTTGAACACACAGCATTATTTACACAACCACACACTCCACAGACATACAATATTTAACACATTTAAGAACATATAATTATATATACATGGAAGGATTACACTTTTTTCTACAGTCATTTTGTGTATACTTTAGGCTAATTAGGTCGTTACCTACAGTTTAACGTGGATTCCGAACTACTTACAAACATCCAAGCAACTGACAGGATTCGTGCCTGTAGCCTATGGTGCCAACCTCGTTTATTGAAGCAGTATCTGCAACAAAGACTCCAGTGGTTTGAATCTCAGAATTAATGCTCACCACGTTAACAATGAGCACGAATACCAATGAGCCACGAATCGGGCAGACATTTAGTACAAATTATAACCCAACAAATCACTCTAAAAGAAAAAATAAACTAAAAACCTTCCTAATCAATTAAAAAATGCTCTTAACACTGACATTAAACAAATTTATCTTTTTAAGTTCCAAAATTAAACATCATAATAATGAAGGGGATTTATAAGAATTTAAATAAGTAGCATCTTAAATATCATAGAGAGCTCATAACATGCAAAATAAACAGAAAAACAATAATAATTAATAATAATTTTGCTGCTAATTAATTGCAATTAGCAGCAAAATTATTTCTGAGTAATAATTTTTTTTCTTTTTTAAGAATATATTTCAAAATGAATATATAAGCAGAATGACTATAAAAAAATAATTATAATTTTTTCATTTTAGCAAATTATTTAACGAATTAAACATTCAATTTTTCAATGCAATAAACTAATTCTCTTTTTGATAAAATGTTTTATAATTTTTGCGATTTCTGTAAAGAAGTAAATTAAAGCGACATGAATATGACATTTTGTTTTCTTTAAAAACCTGAAAATGTTATGCAAATTCATTTTTCTCTTTTTTTTTTATTTTGAAAGGAAATAAATGTTAATAAAATCTTTGAAAGACAATATTGTCTTTTAAAAATATTTTTCTTTTATTTTCAATTCCCCTTGCTTCTGAAATTTTAATGACGTATGTTTCCTTTTTCATCTTTATTACTATTTCTTTTTTGTGTTTATTGAAAAATATTTTTTCTGTTGCATCTTTCTTAAAATCCTCAGTTTTATTACAAAACATGAATTGTATTTTCTTCGCAACATAAATTTAATTTTTTCTTCCTTAAAATTATTTTTCTTTTGAAACTTCAATAGCATTTGATTTCTTTTCATTCTTAAAAACAATGCAAATAACAATCTTCAGTTAAAAGAGAAAATCCATTTCGATTTAAATGTGTAGAACAATCGACCCGTTTAATGCAGGGATTTACTAAAACTGTTTTTGCTTTTCCTTATAGCAAATATGAAACAGTTTTTTTTATCCCTAGAATTGAAATGCATTTTCATTTCGCACAAGTTCATCCGCCTCAGAAAGAAATGAGGTAATTCTGTTTAAGAAGGCTGCACCTTGCAACTCAAATCATTAAGGTAAAAATGGAGAGAGTATTGAAATAATTTTAAAAATATATTCGATCGAGTAGTTTTAAGTGGATTCAGTTAGGCTCCGACTTAAAAAGCATGCATGATTCATTTTGAAGAATTTATCTTAGACAAAACAATTTTAGATTTTCTTTGTATTCAAAGCATTTCAAATAGTAGCTGTCTATTTCAAGTATCAATATATGTTACTTGAAATAGACATCTAATTTTATTACATATTTGCAAAAAAATAGCCTTAAATTTTTCTTTGACTATATATTTATTTAAGTATTTTTTTTAAGTGAATTCAATAGTATATCGAAGTAATATCATTAATTTTTTCAAATAAGTTAGCTTGAAAAGAAATTCACAATTTGTAATGTGCAAATTGGCCAACTGGATTGTTTTTGGGTGTGGTGGAGTTGAGATACTTGAGGCAGAGGTCGGAAAATACACAGCTTTATTTACACATTCACAAACTCCACAGACATGCAATTACAAGCATGCAATATTTAGCACATTTAAAGACATATAATTGTAGATTCGTGGAAAGATTCCATTTCTGAACCGAAAACTCGTTAGTAGGTAAGCGCAGGGTGCTCGAAAGATACTTCTTCTCCAGATCGAAATCTGTAGGCCAACTAATACGCAGGGTTACGCTAAATATATTTCCTCTCGGAATGAGAGATTATAAACTAAGCATCACTCAGCGGGAGCGCGTGGTTGCGCTGTACTTCGTCTCCAGGGGAAATCTCGAGGCCTACTGACCCTTTCTCCTAAACGCCACAGGTGGCGCCAATGCGCATGAGGAAGCACGGTTAAAAACTAACATTATTAATTTTGTTGCGTGCTTATGTATCAAGAAATGCCATTTCAAGGAATTTCCGAAGTTTAACAGAAATTTTCACACTTACGACATAAAGTTATAAAATATTTGCTAACATTTCTCTGTTGTTTATAACATATTAATCTATATGACTCAATTATGTTTTTTAGTGAATTTATTATGTTTTTTACTATTTTAGATGCTAATGAAAAAAAAATTCAATCTTCACTTTATGTTCTTGAAAATATATGAACGTTTGTATAATTTTTTATTACATTAGCTTTTGCATTTTTAAGAATATTTAACTATTTCTTATTAATTTTTACTAATTAATTAATTACTTTTTATTAGTTGAAATTTAATTAATTTTAAATACATAAATTTCTAGAATTTTAAAGTAATTTCATTTTGAATTTTTTGAGCTGTAAAACTTAAGTAAAATCAGATCATTAATGTTATTTTATTCTTAACGACATTTTAAAGCGAAAAAACCTATATGAAACAAAATTGTGATTTTTTAATTAAAGTAACATTAAAGCCTGAAAAACTTTTGAAATCGAAAAACATTTCTGCTGCCTATTTTCTTTTTTCAACAACAGATATTTGAATTTGAAATTTCTAAAATTTGTAGCGTCAGGTGTTTTTCGTCGTTTGCCAAAATTTCCAAATTTGCATTTATTTTCTATAAATATAAGCGATAGTGTAATTTCTCATTTTAATGTTATTTTTCCTAATTCTAGTAAATTACACTAAATCAGAATTTTCACTATTACTATTAACCCTACCGTTCTATTAGATTAGCAAGATCTTCGGTTTCAATAGCAATCGGTTTTCACCATTTGTGCGCATTGTAAAAACAGTACATCTTACTATCCCAAAACATTCCACAATACTGAGAAATCGTTGTTTGAACTCTCGAAAAAGCCACTTGTTTTTAAATTACCAGAAATTACCATGCTTCTATAAACATATTATAAAATGAGTATACGAAGAAATATATATTTCACAAAATATGTATATCAAAGAAATAATCAAACTGAAATGCCTAAAAAAATCTACCATTGCTGAACAAAATGAAGCGCAAAACACTCACAATCACCAAATAGGAATAAGATATGAAAACCAAAAATAAAAAAAAAACCTAAATATTACTTAATATTTAAAAAATTTCAATTTCTTATCAGCTTCTATAAAAAACTTTTCAATAAACTTATAAAATAATGTGTAAGTCTCAATCAATTCTTTATATTAAACATCAACTATTTTCATTTTATATATACGTATGTTTCTCCTACACTCCTCGGTCCCATCTTAGTTATAATTGGCTAAATGAGAATACTTCTTCCCTCAATGTTTACTCATTGGATAATGGAGTGTAAACAACAATCATTGGAGGCTTGTGATTGGCCAGAGGATGGATATTTGCGATTTTATATGAAAGAAAGAAATATTGCGTACATTCTTGGTCATTTAAAGTCCAAGGTAAGAGACGAATGGAAACATTTTAAACATTTGAAAAATAATAATTTTACATTTCTCAGGTTGTTCAGATTTCTCAGAACTTTTATCACTTTTTAATACGCTTTTATTAGCTTCACCTGTATATTTGTATGTATGTATGTTTGTATGTATGTAACTGACTCTTTGGGCTCGATTTTGCCATATTTTAAGCGATCCGATTTAATTTAAACGCTGTAGATTTAACAAGGACCGACGACTCTAAAATATTTTGATAAGTTTATTATCTCATCATGATTAGGATCGCCAGGATCAGTGATTAAAACACACAGCCTTTGAAAAGTCATCTTGATCGGCGATTATTTTTCCCCTGGGTATCTGCTTCTCCTCATACACACTATTTAAGCTGCAGAGAAACATTTACAGGCATCTTTCAGAAAGTCAAACCTACGTAGGACAGCGGCACAAAGGATAACGCGCCTGACTACGGATCAGGAGATTTCCTGTTCGAATCCTGGCTGGCTCGACATATTGGCATTTAGCCTTTGTTTTACTCGCAATTAAATTATTGTAGGAACCAGTCCTCCGTACCGGGATCTTATTTAAATATTATAGTTTAAAAACACTAAAAAATACGCTTTTAGAGTTAATCAAACTAAAAAGTAAAAAGTAAATTAATAGTTTAAAAAAAACTAAAAAAAACACGCTTTTAGAGTAAATCAAACTAAAAAGTATTAAAAATAATTGTTAACATAAGAATAAAATGACTGAGGAGAAAATGAATGTCTTTGTTTTTAAAGCGTGGGGTGCTCGATATCAATCGTTATAATTTTTCACTAGTTTCATTCCGAAATGCAGAGTTAGTTTGAATATGTCATACAAAGCACCACACGCTTTTAGAATAGTGACATTCATTTTCTCCTCAGTCATTTTATTCTTATGTTAATAATTATTTTTAATACTTTTTAGTTTGATTTACTCTAAAAGCGTGTTTTTTTAGTTTTTTTAAACTATTAATTTATTTTTTGCGATTTTTTCAGTGCTATTTTTAGATCTACAATTTTTAAATGATATTTATGTTATAATTAAAATATAATGACATACAGAATGGAATTATTATTTTTTTTTAAATAAAAGTTGCAATGCAAAATAGTTGTTACGTAATATATGAATTGTAATATACTGATACATGTATGAGTAATAGAGCTGATGCGCATTATACGTAACACAACTGCTGTATAATAAATGTATCAGAACAGATGTATAATATATGTATCAAAACTGATGCACATCATATGTATCAAAACTGATGTGTATCATATGTATCAAAAGTGATGTATGATAAATGTATCAGAACTTATGTATTATATATGTATCAGAACTGATGTATAATATATGCATCAGAACTGATGT